>CM021106.1:265630492-265862997 GCA_007115665.2 Sequoiadendron giganteum
TTGTTATCAGAGCCTAGGGTCCTCTGATAGGTCTTTCCAACCTAGGATTGATTCTCGATTTGGAGTCTATTCAAAATGCCTCAAGCTCATGAAGGTACTTCCATGACTAGAGCTCTATTATTTGATGGAACTGATTATGTATTATGGAAAATCTGAATGGAGACTTACTTAACTTTTATAGACCTTGATGTATGGAGCATAGTATTGACTGGGTACACTGTACTAGCTACTTTTCCAACTACTTCTAATGAAAAGAAGAGATATGAGACCAATGCAAGAGCAAAGCATGCTCCTCTATGTGCTCTAACTAAAGATGTCTTCATCAAATTCATGCACTGCAGTTCTGCTAGTGAAATATGGACTAAACTTCAAACTATCTATCAAGGAAATGAAAAGGTAAAATAGTCTAAAGTCCTCACTCTAAAACACTAGTTTGAAGAACTAAAAATGAGGGATGATGAAAAAGTAGCTGAATAATTTTTGAGAGTTGATGAAATAGTAAATTCAATGAAGGGTTTGGGAGAAGAAGTCAAGGAATTTGATGTAGTAACCAAGGTCATCAGAACCTGGCCAACAAAATTTGAGGCTAAGGTAGCTACTCTAGAAGAGAAGAAACATTTTACCCAACTTACCCTTGATAGTTTACAAGGCACATTGACTGCCTATGAAATGAAGATTAGTAAAAACAACCCCACTACAAAAGAAGCAGCATTTAATGCTGAAAGGAAAGAAAGGGATGAGCTCTTTGAATCACAATTTTTTTATTCTACAGAATCCCATTTTGTAAGGAAACTCAAAGAGGGTTCTGGAAAGTATAAGGGAAAACTTCCCTTCAAATGCTTTAATTGTGGAAAGATAGGTCACTTTTTTGCAAAGTGTCCCTATGGTGACACAAATAGTGATAACGAGAAATTTGAGAAATTTGCCAAGAAAAAGGCCTATAGACCAAAACAGAAATTTAACTTCAAAAAGAAGAAAAGTCTGTTTAGCAAAAATGAAATAGATTCTGAATCTAATGACTCTCTTCATGGCTAAAATCATTCAGCAAGATGAAAAAAACAACATTGATGCTGAAGAAGGTGAAGTGGACTATGAGGGAGAACTGAAGTGTGCTCTAAAAGAGCTGAGAAAACTTAAGAAACAATTGTGTGCTCAAGAATAGAATGTTGTTCAAGATAACTCACAAGAGCAGCTCACTAATCTTGAGATAATTTCTTGAAAAACTCAACTTGAAGAATCCAAGAGAGTTGAAGATTGCCTTCAAGTTGACATAAGTCTTCAAGACCAAGAGATTCATAAACTTGAACATGAGATTGTAGATCTCAGGAAGAATATCGAAAAGTATGAAAGCACTCTTAAACTGAATGACATGCTTAGCAAACAAAAATTAAACAAAGACAAAACTAGCATTCGCTTTGTTAAAGGTGAATGCTCAAATGATAGTGAGAAGAACAATACTATTGCTGGAAACAAAAATCTTGAACACAAACATTCTGAGTTTTTCAAGGATCAAATTCATCCTTTTAGGAGCAACAAAAAGGCTTACAACTCCTACCCTCTCCTTTATGTGTACTATTACTTCTGCAATAAATTTGGTCACAAAGTAAACTCTTGCAGATTTGTGAATACTAGAACTCCTATATTTGGCTTTAGGTAGAATCATGGTTTTGTAAGATAGATTAGATGTTTTACCTGCAAATCTTTGGGTCATTCAGCAAAGCAATGCAATGATGATCAGCAAAATAAAAAGATGAAAACCATCAAAGTTTGGAAACCCAAAGTAGTTAACAACATTGAATAGACTATGCTTGTTCAAACTGATTTTCACTCTAAGAAGAAGAACCTATGGGTCTTGGACAGTGGTTGTTCAAATCACATGTCCGGTGACAAAGAAAAATTTACAAATCTAGAAGACTATGTTGGCGGATATGTAAAGTTCAGAGACAACTTTGGAATTCAAATCATGGGAAGAGGTTCCTTGTTACTAAATGAAGACACTCCAATCTCAAATGTCTATTATGTAGAAGGATTAAAACACAACCTTTTGAGTGTCAGTCAAATCTATGACAGTGGCTTTCAAGTCCTGTTCAGTTCACAAGGGTGTGAAATCAAAAACCAGTCTGGTAAAGCTATTGCAGCTGGAAGGAGGACTAAAGGAAATGTCTACAACTTACTAGAAACATCTGGACATGAGAATAACCATGGTATATGCTTAATGGGTCAAGTTGAAGAAAGCTCGTTGTGGCACAAGAGACTAGGTGACATTAATTTTGACAATATGGTAAGGATCAACAAAAATCAAAATCTAAGAGGTTTGCCCCCTCTTAGAAAACTTGACAAAGCTATTTGTAAAGAGTGTCTCAAAGGAAAGCAAACCAAGGTAATCTTTAAATCCAAGGAACATTTGTCTACTAAGCCTCTGCAAATTGTTCATACTGACCTATTTGGTCCTACAAGGACTAGATCCATAAATGGTGAAAAATACTTTATGTTGTTTGTTGATGACTACTCTCGTATGGTATGGGTTACTTTTCTCAAGAGTAAATCAGAAGCTTTTGAACTCTTTAATTTTTTTAGAAAACTGGTAGAAAGAGAAACAAACTTAAAACTGAAGTGTTTAAGATATGACAAAGGTGGTGAATTCACCTCACAAGAATTCATAGACTACTGTGGCAAACATGGCATAAAAATATAGTATGTTGTTGCTAGAACACCCCAACAAAAAGGGGTAGTTGAGCGAAAGAATAGGACTGTCAAAGAAATGGCAAGAACCATGTTGAATCAGGCAAATCTGGAAAATATGTACTAGAAAGAAGCTTTTCATACAGCTATTTACATTTTGAATAGAGTGCAGATTAGAGTGAAATCAAATTTCACTCGATATGAACTATGGTATGGGAAATCTATCCAAATTAAATACTTTAGAATATTTGGCTACATGTGTTTTATTAAAAGAGATGATGAAAACTTAGGCAGTTTCGAGTCTAAAACTGATGAAGGTATCTTTTTAGGATACTCTACACATAGCAGAGCCTATAAATGCTTTAACAATAGGCTAAACAAAATTGTTGAATCTGTCAATGTTAAATTTGATGAAAATCTGTTGTTAGATGTTCAACCTATGCAGGATGATGAAGAGGATGAATTTGAGCTTGATATAATCACTGAGAGCTTTGAAACTACAAAGCCTAAACCAAAACCAGCAAGCCCTAAACTTGTTGCAACACAATCTGAAGATGCTGAAATCACTCAAAAAAATGTGAACCCAAAGTTACTTCAAAATATCTTGCTAGAAATCATCCTAAGGATCTGATTATAGGAGATAGATCTGCAGGAGTTCAAACAAGAAAAAAATCTGTTAACTATGATGAAAAAGCTCACATAGATGAGCTTACTGCATTTTGTTTAATCACCCAGTTTGAGCCCAAATTTTTTGATGATGCTCTAACTGATGAATGCTAGCTTAATGCTATGCAGGAAGAAATTGATCAAATTGAAAAAAATCAGACTTCGGATCTAGTCCCAAGACCAAATGACAAAAATTTCATAGGTGGCAAGTGGATATTTAGAAGCAAACATGATGAAAATGGTCAGATTGTTTGCAAAAAGGCTAGCTATGTTTGCAAAGGATATGCTCAACAAGAAGGTATTGATTTTGGTGAAACTTTTGCTCCTATTGCTAGGCTTGAATCCATTAGAATTTTCTTGGCATATATTGTTTTCAAAAATTTCACTATATATCAGATGGATGTAAAAACTTCTTTTCTAAATGGATTCTTAGAAGAAGAAGTTTAAATAGAACAACTTGAAGGGTTTATATGTAAAAACAAACTCAATCATGTCTACAGGCTGAAAAAGGCTCTATATGGCCTAAAACAAGCTCCTAGAGCTTGGTACTCCAGATTGGACAGTCACTTACTATCAAAAGGGTTCATTAGAGGAGGAGTTGACAACAATCTGTATGTTAAAATTGAAGGATCTGATATTCTTGTTGTTGAAATTTATGTTGATGACACCATTTTTAGTTGCAACAATATTGCCTTGAGTAAAAAAAATCTCACAAATCATGGAATCTGAATTTGAAATGTCAATGTTGGGAGAACTGTCATTTTTCTTAGGTCTCCAGATTTCACAACTTGACTCTGGCATCTTTCTATCTCAAACAAGGTATGCAAAAGAAATGTTAAAAAGGTTTAAAATTCTCTAGGTGGCATCTTAGTCCCGAGGCTAAATGCTCGGGGCATAGACTCCAAAAATGGATCTTTTTTGGTGTGCTCAAAATCAAGGTCCCAATACCCTTCGAGGACTAAGACACCCTAGGTGGCATTTTAGTCTCGGCCCAAAAATTAGGGACACACAGATAGAAACATTAAATGCTCATTTTCCCTTTAATGATTATCGGGATTAACTAGAAAAATATGTAGCTTATTGGGCTTGTGGATGAAAACTAGAACCAATTTAGACATAAAGAACGATAAATAAAGGAAAGCGGACCCAAACAAGTTTGAAAATGCAAGGGTATGCATTTTCCTAGACTATAGGAACAAGGACAAACTTAAGGGTTTAATTATTTAAGAATCAAATAGATATCGAATCTATATTAAACCGAACCTAAACTATTATGTTTTTTAATTAATTAATAATTATTGATCAAGAGGAATTCATTGACCCTTGTAACTAGAACTTAGTCTTAGAATTCTACCTTGGTAAAATAAATACTTATACCATTCCTAGCCAAATAAATAAAATTATAAGGTATTATGTTTGTGAGTAAGCTTTAGTTTGTGGTTACCTAGAAAACCCTTTAAAGTTCACTTTTGCACTTGAGTTAAGATGTCGCAACATGAAGGTGTATAGGTCATACAATGAATAGGTTCTTAATGCAAGTTGATGAACATTGAACACTTGGGAGTTGATAAATAATTATTTTGGTGTTTTTGAATAAATCATATTTTATTCCTAAAAAAATTTGGGCAAGACACAAATAAAGTAAACTAATTGAAGATATGTTATAGTGATTCATGTTAGGGTTAGAAGGTAGATATCTAACAAGTTAAATGCAAATTTGATCAATAAAACACAAGAAATTATAACACAAAGAATTTAACATGGTTCACCCAATATGAGCTACATCCACCAAACCACAACCATCCAATGATTTTATTATCCAATGCAAAAAATATTACAATATAATGAATAATGCCATGCTATAACTCTCCATCCCAACCGCTTATAACAATCTTTTAGAAGCTTCCAAAAATTAGGGTTTACAAAGTCAACCTTTTTCTTTTTCGGTGATGAAGCGAAAAAAGGTGAAATTTTTTTTTCTCGAGGGCTATCACCCCCACCTAGGGCCCAGACCTTGGTGAGGATACATGAAGAGTGTACAATACTAAAATATGTATAGTATAGCATGATCAGTCACCTAGAGTTCTAAAAATTGTACAATATCGCATGATTAGTCACCACATACCAACAATCTCCCACTTGGAGACTGATCAAGCTCCACACCAACACAATCTCCCACTTGGAGATTGATCCTGGATGACTCTACTACACTTACAGCTCCCACTAGAAATAAGCACCTTGGACCTCATTGATCTATTATACTTTTAACCATGAAGACCAACTGAAGCTGAAGAGGAGCTCAACTTCTCCCTTGTCATTTCCTTTCTAAACATATCTGTTGGATTAGCATCTATATGTATCTTTTCCAGCTTTACTTCTCCATCCTCCAATATTGACTGAATGAAATGATATCTTAGTTGTATCTATTTGGTTTTAGTGTGCAAGGTAGAATTCTTTGCAAGATGTATAGCACTCTAGATGTCTGTAAACAAGTGATTTTCAGCTTGTGTTTTTCCCAACTCTTCCATGAAGACTTGTAGCCATATCATCTCCTTTGCTACCTCTATTCTAGCCACATACTTTGCCTCTGTGGTGGCTAAAGAAACCACCTTTTTCAACCAATAAATCCAACTCATTGTTGTCCCACCAATTGTAAATACATAAACCTGTGGTACTTCACTTGGTATCTATATCCCTTGTCAAATCTGAGTCAACATAGCCTTTTAAATCTATATTAGAGCCTCCAAAACATAAACATATACTGGATGTATCTCTTAAGTACTTGAGAATCCATTTTATCGCATTCCAATGCTCAACTCCAGGATGACTCATATATCTGCTAATAACTCCTACAACATGTGCAATATTTGGTCTCGTGCATACCATGGCGTACATTAAATTTCCTACAGCTGAAGCATATGGTACCTTGGACATTTTCTCTTCCTCCTCTTGTGTCTTTGGACACATATCCTTAGTCAATTTTACATGACTTGGAAAAGGTGTGCTGACAACTTTTGCATTCTCCATATGAAATCTCTGCAACACCTTTTCAACATAAACAACTTGAGATAGAAACAATTTTTTTTTTCCTATCTCTTGTAATCTTCACACCAAGTATTTGTTTTGTTGCACCCAAATCCTTCATAGAAAATGAATTTTCTAATTGTTGTTTTAACTCCTTTATGTGATCCATGTTAGACCCTGCTACAAACATATCATCAACATATAAACATAAAATAATGTAGCTATCTTCACCTAACATCTTAGAATAAATACAATGGTCTGAATTACACCTGTTGTAGCCTTGCTCAGTCATAAAACTATCAAATTTAAGATACCATTCTTGAGGTGCTTGCTTCAATCCATATAAAATTTTATTCAATCTGCACACTAGTTTCTCCCTACCTTTGACCTCAAATCCTTGTGGTTGTTCCATATATATTTCCTCTTCCAAATCACCATGGAGAAAGGTTGTTTTAACATCAAGCTATTCTAAATGCAAATCTTTAGCAGCCACAATACTTAAAACAGTACAAATAGAAGTCATATTAACAACTGGAGAAAATATTTCATCAAAATCAATACCCTTTTTATGTGTAAATCCCTTTACAACCAATCTGGCTTTAAATATTTTCTTACCTCCATCCTCCTCTTTCAACCTGTAAACCCATTTGTTTGGTAAAGCCTTTTTACCTACAAGCAACTTGAATAATTCCCAAGTCTGATTTTTCAGCAAGGATTCCATTTATTCTTCCATTCCATGCTCCCACTGAACCTTGGTATCCACCTGCATAGCTTCATGATAACATTCTAGTTCACTAGCATTAGTTAATAAAATAGAATACAAAGAGGGAGAAAATATTTTTGGAGGTCTACTTATCCTTGAAGATTGCCTAACATTCATTGGAGTTTGTGGCATTTCTTGTTGCTGTTGTTGCAAAGAATGAGGAACCACTAGAACATTATTGTTCATAATATCATCCAGCACTGCATAATAATTTTCTTTCTTCTCATGTTCCTACAATAAATCTTTGTACAACACTTTCTCATTGAATATGACATCCCTGCTTCTCACAATTTTCTTATTTTCAAAATCCAAAAGCTTGTAACCAAATTCATCAATGCCATATCCAACAAATATAAATTTATTTGATTTTGCATCAAGCTTGGTTCTATTTTCATAATCTACATGTGCAAATTCTTCACAACCAAAGGTTTTGAGAAAATAATAATTCACCTTCTTACCTATCCATGCTTTGTTTGGAATACCACAACCCGATTAGATGGACCTCTATTAATTAAATAAACAACAATGTTTACAACCTCTGCCCACATGTTTAAAGTCAGCCCAACATGCAATCTCATAGTTTGTGCACACTACATTATTGTTCTATTCATGCACTCAGCCACTCCATTTTCCTATGGAGTGCTTGGAACCATTTTCTAGCTATGAATACCATTAGAAGAACAATAATCTTCAAACTCTTTGCTGCAATACTCACCACCATTATCAGATCTAAGACATTTTAACTTTTTACCCGTCTCATTCTCAACCAAGCTTCTCCATTTTTTAAAAGTTTCAAATACATCAGATTTTTGCCTAAGGAATCAAATCCATACCTTCCTAGTTGCATCATCAATGAATGTAACATAATACTGAGAGCCACCAAGAGAAGATACCTGAGCTGGTCCCCATACATTTGTATGCACAAGCTCCAATTTCTCATTTTTCTTTTGTTTCCCATCTTTGAGAAAACTAACTCTCTTTTGTTTCCCATAAACACAACTTTCATAGAAATCCATATTAACACATTTTAGACTTGGTAAAACATTCTTTGAATAAATTAATTTCATACCTTTTTCACTCATATGCCCAAGTCTATTATGCCATACTGATGATTCAAAATCCACAACAACTATCTGATTTTATGTCTACTGAACTCCAGCAACTGTTCCTGAACATTGATTTTTATCTGCAATAGATAAAGTAGAAGGAACAATATGACCTTTACAAAGATATAAGGTGCCTACTTTCACACCTTTTGCTACCACTAAGGCATCTTTTGTAACCTTCCATTTTTTATCACTAAATGTAACAACACAACCTTCATCATCTAGTTGCCCTACATAAATTAAATTTACTTTTAACTTTGGAACATGCTTTACCTCATGTAGTATCCAATGATTCACATTCTACAACTTAATCTTGATTCTTCCCTTTCCAACAATCTAATAGGGTTTGTTATCTCCCAAATAAACTAGCCCAAAATCCCCTTGGACATAATCAAGAAAAAATAATTTCTATGGGGCATAGCATGAAATGAATCCTCTGAATCTAACACCCAAGAATCATCAATATTGTCAAGGGAAAGAATCAAAGCATCCTCATCATATTTATTACTTACCACATTTGCCTCTTTATTTCCTTCCTTTTTGTCTCGTTATTTTTTTTTGAAACCAACAATCTTTCTTTAAATGACCCGACTTACCATAGTACCAACAATCCCTCTTATCTCTAGATTGGGACCTTATGTCCTTTGATTTTCCTCGTGACTTCCCATGAATTCCAGAATTGTTTCCTCTCTCCTTTGGTCCGCCCTTGCTTTCTGCATTCAAAACACTACCCAATGTGGATGTTCCACCTGAGCTTTTCCTACGAATTTCCTCACTCAAAATAACACCAACAACATCATCAAACTTCAATGTATTCAAACCAAAATAGAATTGCTAATAGCCATTACCAAGCTATTCCAACTTTCGGGCAAAGAACACAGAATCTAAAGAGCCCTAACTTCTTCATCAAAGTTTACTTTTATAGAAGTTAATTCACTGGTAACTTTATTAAACTCATTTAAATGATCAACAACTGACCCACCTTCTACCATTTTCATATTAAATAAACGCTTCGTAAGAAATACCTTATTCGAAGAGGAAGGATTTTCATATAACTTTTCTACGGTTTCCATAAACTCTTGAGTTGTCTTTGCTATTGTAATATTGAACATCACCGATTGTACTAGGCATAGATGAATACTGCCAAGTGCTTTTTTGTCCAAAATATCCCAGTCCTCATCCAACATTGTTGAGGGTTTCTTGGTTTTCCCTTCCAATGGCTACCATAAATACTTATGATAGAGGTAGTCCTCCATATGCATCTTCCATAACTGATAGTTCTACCCATTGAAATTATCAACCTTCAACTTACCCTTATCTACCATTGCTCCCACTTAACCGTGAGACTCCCACTCAACTGTGAGACCTTTCTGCAGATGATAATCAAACACAACTCACTTTGATACCACTTGTTGAATTGTTGCTCATTTGGACTAGCTAGGACTCGAATGTAGGACCTTCCATATTTTGTTGGAGTGCTCTACCAACTGAGCTACTGGCCCCTTGTGGCCAACCCATAATCGGTCCAGCTGTGGCTTATTTCCAACACCCCTCCTTAAGCCACACTGTGGGTTCTTGGGGCTCCTAGCCTGGCTCTGATACCACTTGTTAGGGTTAGAAGGCAAATATCTAACAAGTTAAATGCAGATTTGATCAATAAAAGAGAGAAATAAAACATAGGAAATTATAACACATAGAATTTAATGTGGTTTACCCAATATGGATCCACCAAACTACAGCCATCCAATGATTTTATTATCCAGTGCAAAACATATTACAATATCACAAATAATGCCATGCTACAATTCTCCATCCCAACCGCTTATAACAAGCTTTTAGAAGCTTCCAAAAATTAGGGTTTACAAAGTCGACCTTTTTCTTTTTCGGTGATGAAGTGAAAAAAGGTGAAAAAATAATTTCTCGAGGGCTATCGCCCCCAAACCCTACGCCGGCCTCGAACCCCGATGAGGATACATGAAGAGTGTACAATACTAAAATGTGTACAATATAGCATGATCAGTCACCACATACCAACAATTCATTCTTTGCAAAGTAGGTCCAAAAGCTACTTCACATGTCATTAGCTAATTTTGGAATATAGTAGAACTTTTTTGCATGAATTCATCCACTTCATATATCAACCATTGTTTGATGTATACAAGTGTTTTGTTTCAAACTAGGTCTAGCAAGAAAAATAGAGAGTTTGAGAGGATCTTAGTCACAAAACTAAAACATTATCCATAATCTAATAGCATGCAAAGACCAGTGACTAAACACCTAGAGCATTGATATAATAACATATACCTATGTTTCGTGCGAATCACATGCATACGCTATTTTGACTTATGTACTACATGTTATAGATTTTATCCATACATACTAAAAATTCACATGAGTGATAAAATTTAATACTCAATATATCATCAACAATGTACATTATTAAGGTATATCTTTGTATATCTCTATATACTTATGCAATGTGATATCAATATTTAATATAAACCTGATTAAACTTGTAGTGCTAGAAATTGTCACCCTTTACAAATTGACATTAAGTTTCACTCCCCCTTATGTGCTTGAACCTAATTATGCATTTAATTACCCATTTTACAAATATCATTGAAAATCAAGTGAGGGAAATAAACGTAAGAATTTAATATTTCCCCCCGACACTTTGGGCTCCAAAAATTGGGTTTGGTCTAGAGCACCCCATGGCCTAGACCAGTTCATTTTGGCTTCAATTTGAATATGTCGATATCAATATTTTATTATTCTAATTTCTAATTTCATTTTCCAACCATCGGTATTTGATTTTTCAAATTTTAGAAGAATTGGATATAAATACTAGTCATTTTATCATTTGAAATTCTAGAAGCACACCAAGGAAATTTATTGAAAATTTGAAGATCCTAAAGTTAGTCTAGGTAATTCAAGGGTAGATTTAGCAACATTATTACAACACTTTCATCAACCAAGTTTAATCTTGCAAGACATAAAGATGAATGAAGAAATTTATGTGCAAGGAGCTATTATGATCAATCATGCCAAATCATAAAGATGTATTGAGTTATCCTCTACCTACTAGTTGGACCAATCCATTATGTTTTATGAGCTAACGTTTTGTAGGTCTATCAAGCAATCAAGGAATCCATCAATCAACTTTTGTGGCAACTCAGGTGACACCACTTCATTAAGGGTTTTACATCAAGATAACATTATCATTTCTCATTTATCAATTTCAGACAATTCTTGTTGTTTAACCTCTGCTTGACCTAAGGTAAGCCTTGTTAACCATCATCAATTATTGTATGTGGAGTTAGAAATACCAAAATAGGATTTGACTTAGGCAAGCCCCTATATAGCACCACATTTTCCCTCATTTCATGTGTGCAAATTAGATCTTGAGGTTTCAATAGGTGACAATTTCAAAAAACAAAGTGCATACCTTAATCAACATCCCAAAAATTTCAAATTCAGAAAGGAGGAGTCCGCTCTGAGGCACACCATGCCCTAGATGAGCCATTTCAAGCTCAAATTCATAGTCCAGGTTCCTCTTTGTATCTCAGTCTCGTATCTGAAGTTTTTCTATAAATTTTTACTTTTGTCTGTCTGATAGATTATATTTTCAGATCTAGGGCTACATGTAAAACTGGTTTGCTAAAGCATGTACATCAAATTCTCAAAACTCAATACAACATAAACCCTAGGAGGTTGGCTCTCCCTTCTGGTAGCAAGCTAATCATCAAACCCTAGTTGGTTTATATTTAAATGTTGAGTCAAGTGAAAAGGAAATAATCCTAGTTAACCTAATTGAATCTAGGATCACTTTTCCTAGTCAACAAAATTATATATAGTTTCATGCATAATTAATCTTTAAAACAAACTTTCTTTAAACCTAACTATGAGTTGCATGTGTCTCAAAATACATTCTTCTCCCAGATACAATTTGCACATGTTTTATTCTTATCTAGACTTATGCATGCACAAAATATTATGTGTAAATTACCAATAACTAGACACTATTTATGACACAAATGTAAATGATTGTATTTGAACTAATAAGACAAATTTATCAAAAATTAAAAAATCTTTCACAATACTTAATATTAACTAATGTAATAAAATGCATAGATATTAAAATAAATTAACTTAAATTAATTTATTGGCAATAAGAAAAGTCATAATTAAATAATAATTACCAAATTAAGAAGAAAAACTACATACTTTACTCTAAAAGGAGTGAAATACTGAATTTGAATATCTCGAGACAATAAAGAAATATAAACAATTCTCAATGTGGGTAAGAAATGATTAAAAAAAAGTATATATTTAAAAAATTCATCCCTAAGCCCATAATTTAGAAAATCTTCCATGTGAAATTATTGGCCCACACTTAGTCAGCAATTAGTCTATCTTGCTTGGAAAACGTGAAGTGTAGAGTCGGATGGACGCATGTGCCACAACTACTATATTCATATCCACTTTAAATAAGATTTGATTATTTCTTACCCTTTTACCGAAATAAACGTTCCATTGAAAAAGATAAAGCAAACAATCAAAGTAAATGGCGACCTTGATTTAACATTAAATATTACTCTCATCGTATCATGAAGGGAATTGTGGATATAATAATTTATCTATTTTCTACCTTTGAATGTGAGCCACAATCATTATTATTATTCAACTTCCAATCATTCCATTCCACCCATAAATATTTATGGCTTTATTTTGGGATAGGTGGGAGGATTACAAGCTTTGTTTCTTCAATTTTTAGTCTTTATTATGAAAGTTAAATTAGTAGTTGATTTACACGTAATTGTAGATTAGGTCAAAACTCTTTCATTGGTTTTTTATTATTATTATTAAAACGATGTAAAAAAATAGTACAATAAGAAGAAGGCAGTACGAAGGTTGTCAAGAGAATAATTACATAGCAAATTGTTAGATACAATTCATATAAATGAGAATCATAAAGTTAAGCCATGGAAAAATACAATAGCATTAAAAGACAATCGTAAATATGGCTTATGAACAACATTCAATTATGAATTTAAGCATACACTGTAGTTGCAATGAACAAAGAGTCTTTTTTATGAAGCTAAAGTGATTGATACTTTATCTCATCCAAATGATTGTTGATTTTCACCTATTCTTTGGGCACCCCTTGCAATTGAGAATACAACACAACTTGGAACATAACATCAAAGTAAAATTTTAGCATTTTCGCTTCCTAGTGCACATTATGCTTTACAAAAACAGCTAAATATAGAGTTTTCCATATATTAAGTAAAAGAGAATGTCTCGTGGAATCAAAAACAACATTTCTATGTAACTGAAAACCCAATAAGGCTTCTTTTCATCTTAACTTATGCTTGAAGATAGGAGGAAAAAATTTGAAAATAACATTTCATTTATTTTTTGTCCAAGCATAACTCCAAAAAATATGTTTCAGACTTTCATTATATTGACAGAAGGGCCATTTAATCTGTTGTACCATCATACGTCTTAGCCTATCACCAACATGTAATTTTGAGTGTAAAACATTCCCGGCCAAGATTTGAGCATTTTCCTCATCTTTAGACCTTCAAATCTGAGCACTCAATCGTCTCCAACTCTTCTCTTTGAAATTACAATTTTATTTCCGATTTAGCCTTGGAGTTAAGGATAATGAAGGAAGCAAGCTAAGATATATATTTTTTAGAGGAAAATAACAAAAATGAGCTTTTTTCACATTAATATACTTCTCGTATGATAGTTGTTGCAATTAAAATTATTAGATCAAAGAGAATTCAAAGTAGACGATAAATATGTAATTGTGTGAAATTTTTTATTTATTTTAATTATATTTGATAAGTCAATTAAGTTTTACATTCTATTTTAATAGACTTAATATAAATTGAACACTCCTAAAAGTTATATATTTAATATATTTTTAATGTCTTATTCAATTATAAAAACTTTAACAAAAGAAATAGTTGTTTGAAGTATCAAATTGACCAAGTATTTATATGTGTATATATTAAATGAAAATAAATTTTAATAGAATTAACATAAATTAAACACCTTTAAAAATTAAACTATAAAAGATAATAATATATTATCTATTTGGTATATTAAAATAAATCATTTAAATATAAGTTTTAATTGTGAAAATTTCAAATTACACCCACAATTCTTTCATATATGTATGTGTAGTGTAGGAAAATGCATACCCTTGCATTTTCACACTTGTTTGGTCCTGCTTTCCTTTATTTATCTTTATTTATGTCTTAATTGGTCCTATTTTGCATCCACAAGCCTAATAAATTATATCTTTTTATAGCTAATCTCGACAAACATTAAAGGATAAATGATAATTTAATGGTTTTGGTTGTGTGTTGTTGATTTTTAGATTGGAACTAAGATGCCACCTAGGGGGTCATTGTCCCCCAAACCTCTTGGGACCTTGAGTTCAAAGACACCTTAAATGGGCACCTTTTTGGAGTATGTACCCTAAGTGTCAAGACTTAGGACTAAGATGCCACCTAGGGCGTCTTAGTCCCCCTCAAGTTATTTTTCAGGATTTAATTTCAAATCTTGGCACTCCTTTAATTAATGAATTCATATGTCAGCTTGTTGTGGTGTAATTTCAGGATATTGAGCATGGATAAGTATAAATATAAGGTTTTTTAACTCATTTTCATCCAATACTTTTGTGAGAGCATTCTTAATAGCATAATTGAGTTCATAAGAGCATTCAAGAGCAATTCATCAAACATTTGGAGCCATCATTAAGATTCAAACATCATGTCAAAGATATTCTTGCATCATGTGTTTTTTTGAGCTAACATTTGTGATGTAGGGTTTGTATTCAAGCAAGCAATTCAAGTCAAGATCTATCAAGCATTCAAGCATTTCAAGATCTACATTCAAGCTAGCCACTTCACACAAGTTTGTAGATTTCATAACAAGGGTTTGCTAAATTGCAACATAGCACTTTGTTCATTCATCATTTCCCTTCATTATTTCATTTCATTCCAAGGTTTAATTACCAACAAGGGGTTTGACTAAGGAAAACCCCCATTTACTAACTTGATCAACAAGCTTTTCCTCTCTTGTGTCTTTATGTTTGCAAATTTAGGTCGAAGACTTGAAGATCATTTGAAGTGAAAAGTTGCAAAGTTGTAAAGTTGCATTGCAAAGTTGTCATCTTCACGAAAACTCACCTACAAGCTAGATCTTGAGGTTTTGGGACCTGAGATCTAAGAAGAAGGATGTGCAAACATTGAACCTCAGGATCATATTTTGAAGTTGTAGAAATTCAGATCGAGACTACGTTGGAAATAAGGGAATCTTACTCCTCCAAGTGGTATTTTGCAGAGATTCTTTGAGATTTTGTTCTGACATCTGAAGATTTTGCATTTCCCCTAAAAAACAGCAACATGACTAAGACAATAGTAAGGGAATCTTAGTCCTCCGTAGCACATTTTGATAGAATTTTTGCATTTCTAGACTTCCTGGGTACACACATCCTAACTTGTTGCTTAATTTCATCGTTTGCATCCATCATTTGGCTTGCATTACTAGATTTTTTGATTTGAATGTTAAGTTGTCATTTCCAATATTTTTCTTGGTGGTGAACTCTTTGAAGCCTAAAGAACCCCCCCTAGGTCTTCCTTGTTGATAACTGACTCACCTTTGTGTTGACAATCAATCCAATTTGGGATCCTAAGGCATTCTTGAATGAAAATAGGAGAATAGTGGTGTTTTATGACCTAGGCCATAAAGTACCCATTCCCCCATTATTCAGTATGTATGTATAGAAATATTGAACCTAACTTTATCTATGGATTGCATTCTAATTTTAAAATATTTTTCTTACCTCCCATATGGTTGAGTGTAATGAATGGGTGAAAACCTATGTACTCTATAAAGGTGTCACATGTCAAGGCCTAATGAAATAAGGTGTGTAATCAAGATTTAAAAATTTGTAATATAAAGTGAAGTCTATATAGAATCCATTTCAATTAAATATATAGGAGGATATAAAATTATATACATATTAACAATTGATGCATCGAGTTACTCCCCTCTACCAACAATCTCAATAGAAAAAAAAATCGCAGGCACAACTCAGCCCGAATTCAACATTTCACAAAATAAAGATTACAAGAAAACTCAAATTTTGTTAACTCAAATTACAATTTGAATTACATGGCCTTCCATGGCCTATCTCAACATACACATAATATAGTCCCACTCTTGCATGGGCACTCCAATTCCTACTTGGTCCTTCCTAATTCGACATTATTGTTCCACTAAGCTCTCCCAATCTCTATTCACTCGAGCTCTTGGCTCATTCTCAGATCTACCTTGTTCGTCCTTCTTCCTCTTCCCTCTCTACCAAATTCAAACTTATACAATCATTAGAATTTCATTATTTCATTTGAGTTCTCACCCCTTGATCTTGGAAAAGATCTATGACTAACATATCATACCATAGTCCCACCATACCTCCTAGTAACTATTGCAAGGTAGCAGTTACCTTTAACTACATCGACCACAATACCTTAGATCATTGTCATTTTGTTTGCTAGGTGACGGTCACCCCACATGACTACCAATGGTGCTTTCCTTGACCACGAGGTATCGATATCCCTGCACTACCACAACTAGTAACATAGCTCGTTGCGGGGTAGCGACAACCTCGCACTACTGCAACTATTAACAAAGCCCATCATGGGGTAGCAATTTCCTATGCAACCAAAACCATCCATTCCAACTAGTGTAAGGTAGCGGTGTCCCTGCATAACCACAACTACTCCAACAACCTATCGTGAGGATGCGGTAAAGGCACTCAATGCTACTATTTCTTGATGTAAATTAATTCCTACAATTTTGTCTTGACATTGCGGTTCTATGAAGTTGATAAATGCCAAAGAACAAAAAATGAGGACAAACCAAAACAAAAAATTAAACTTGAGAGTGTTTTGAGTGATGCAGATAGTTTGTTTTCCTGGGATTCCCCTACATTAGACACATTGGATAGAAATATTGTGAGCATAGGCTCATAATGGTAGATTTGAGTGAGAGAACCACAATTTTAGATTGAGAACAATCTGCAAAAAACTCCATCACTATAACAAGTGCACCAATTTATCCCTTTTTTTCTCCTCTTCCAGCATCTTTCTAGAACACTTTCCATCTTCCTCCAACAACACTGCATTTCATCCTTCTTTCCTCTCATGGACTTATGTCCACCATGAATTTTCCTCCTCCACCAAACACCCTCTATTCTTTCCTTCTCATTTTTGGGATCCAACCCACTACAAACTGACCACCTCCACCAAAATCCTACAACATCCTTTATAGTTTCTATGCACAAACTCACAGCATCTAGACACCAATATGCATCTACAACATTCTCCATTTTCTCTACATAATTTTTTTCCTAGCCATCTCTTCTTCTACCATCTTATCTAAAAATCAAAATATTATCAATAGATAAATTTACGATATCTTTGTTCACAACTACAACTTGTTTTTCATCATCTTTCACCGCAAACATGCATCTTCTCATCTCCACCAACTACAACTACATCCATATCACCACCATCTTCACCAACAAATCTTCTTCAACCTTTGCAACCTTAGTTGCAATATCTTCTATTTCCTCCTGATCCTTTTGCACAAGAACTTCCTCTTCTTTTTCTTTAGTCTGCATACCTATTGCAACCATTTCCTTATTCTCTACATCCTTTAAAGGATTCTCAGACACTTCTTTCTCACCTACTGCAACTTCAATGTTGCTTTCTACTCATTAGATCATACTAATATAATTTCCCTAACTAATTCCTTTGGTTTATCCCGTAAGAGATTCAACACATATTTCTTCCAATCCTTTACAATGTTATAAGTGTATCTACTGCTATTGTGTACAACCTCCATATCCTGAAGCCAAGGTTGTCTTAATAAAACATTACAAACATCCATGGGTACTATATAACACATTATTTCATCCTCATATCTTCCAATATGAAAACTCACAATACTTTGTTCACTTACCCAATTTTGATGACCTCCCTAAAACTAAGAGACATTGTATGCCTTCGGGTGCCTCATCATCTTCAAGGTTAGTCTCTCAACCATCTCCAATGCAACCATATTATCTCTTCTATCATTTTCTATGATTACTTTGCAACATTTTCCACCAGATTTGAATACGATTTGGAACACATCGCTCCTTCAAGTAGGCTCTTGTTTCACTTCCTGTGGCTTCAAATATTCCTTCTTCATCCACAAAATTTCTCCATTTCCTCAAAGATATCTTACCAAAAAATATGTGTAATGTAGAAAAATGTATCCTTTTTCACACTCATTTGGGCCTTTTCATATGCATTTTGGCTTGATTTTTCCTAGATTTAATCTTGTAATCTGGCCAACACATTCACATTAGGTCTTGAACTCCTGTAAATCAAAAAAAACCTACTGATGTCCTACAAAGGTGTTGTGAAGTGTTGTAATGCATTTTCCCACTTTTATAGTACCTCTCCATCATAATTCACCTAAACAACCTTTGTTTATCATTTACCAAGTCCTATTTCAAAGTGTTGTAAAGATTTGTAACAAACTCTCGCACTTTCCTTAGTTTGTCATCAATAAATAGACCCTTTCTTATGATAAAATGTCCCCTTAATGCACTTATAGGTCCTACTTAAGTGTGTTTTAGAAGAAAATCCTATTAAACAACATTAATCACACTTTAATTCCTGACATCCACTTAAAATCTCCCAAGTGGACTAAGTCACCACCTTGGTTGACTTAGTCCCATGTGGCATAAAAATCAAATTTAATCCAAAATTTTGTCTAGATATTATCTCCTAAATGCTAGGTCGGCCTGTGATGAGGTACTTTTGGGAAATTAGACCACAACATGTATAAGTAAAGGGTTTTCCTCTCATTTTTCATTGATTATCTTCTACATCTCCTATCTCTCCATCTTCACAAGCAATCAAGCAATCTATCTTCTCAAGCAAGCATAGTGTATTCAAGCACAATCGATTAGAGTTGATCACTTGCATATATTCATAATTCTTCATCAGGGGTTTGGTGAGTTTTTGTACTTGCATGTTATTCAATCATATTTCCCTTTACATATCATTTCATTATCTAGGGTTTGATTACCAAAATGGGGTTTGACTAAGGCAAACCCCTTTTCCCCTCTTTACATGTGTGTTTTGCAGACTTTGTCTAAAGATTAGTCAAAGGGAAAGGTGCTAAAAGGTGTCATATTTCCATCCACATTATTCCAAGTCAACAAACCCTCAAAGGAGCTTGAAGATAATTTGTAGGTCAACATCTGAAGATTTAGATCCAAGTTTCTATTAGAAATAGAAGTACAAGTTGAAAGAAACAAATTCCTTTCTCAAGATTCTTAAAAGCTACAGGTTGACTAAGTTTCCATCATTGGTGAATTAGTCCCACTGCCAAGCCTAAAAAGTGATCTCTATAGATTTGGAGACCCATTTCCCTTAAATTTGTTCTGGTAAAGTTTCCCCGAAGAAGGACTAAGTCGCCCAGCTTGGCATAAGTGTCCCAATGGCCTCCAATAGTATATTCTAGAAGACTCCAGAGCTCCTCTTCATCAACCTTCAGTTTCCAGCTGCACCACTTCTACCTCTTTAAGTTCTATTAAAGTTTGCATGCATTATAGGTCATTATTAGGACATTTTACATAGTATTTTCAATACTTTTACATTTCATTAGTTTGCATTCATTAGATATCTTCTTTTCATTAGATAACAACACTTAGACACATTCCAAACCACAAACACATCGCACATTAAATCCATAATATTGAATGCACCCCTAGTTTCTTGAGTGGAAAGAACTCTCTTCTTCTAGGTGAAAACCCTAGAAGTGTGAGGGAATACACTTTCCCTCAAAATCTACAGCTCATTTTGGTGAACCCATCCTTAGAACACTTTTAACTTTTGATTTTAATTGCATCTGCATCCTAGGAAAATCTTGCTTTCACATTGCATTAGGGTTCTGCATTTTTTGTATACTAGGGTTTTTTAAATTGTATTAGTGAAAAGCTCATATAGCTTGCATTTTGCATTTCATTTCATTCAAAATTTCAAAAAATCTGCATTTTCATTCTTTATTTGCATTTGAAAAGCGTAAAAATTGTAAAAACCATTCAAAACTTTTTAAAATTATCAAAAAAATCACTATTGGGACTAATTCGCCACACTGGGCGACTTAGTCCACCTACATATTTGTATTGTAATTTCTAGCATTTTCTACATTTCTACTTTATGTTATTTCATTTTTATTTTTGTTTCCGGATTTTCTATTTACTTGATTCCTTGCATTTAGTTTGCTTTCATTATGGTTCTCTTTCAAATCCTTAGTTGATAGGTCAAGTTGTGCCTTTTGAACTGATCCTAATGACCTTGAGCCCACTCCTTCTCAATCAACTCCTAATGAATTTCCTCCTCATGATGTTGACATCTTTGGAGAAGATGATGGTAGCATGAATCGATTCCTTAATGATTGCCTTGACAACCTTGAAGCAAATCCATCCTTTTACCCATCCATGAAACCACCAGAGCTTCCTACCATATCACCTCTTGAGACATTTGGTTATCTACATCCTGAAACATACAAATAACCTATGTTCTCCACACAAGATGAACCTAGTTCTTCTCACCATGCAACTCCTCAAGCATTTTACAATCAACCTTCAAAAAGCCTATGGAAAAGATTTTACCATTTTGAGAAAAGAGGAGGTAACATCATAATTGAACATGAAATACATCAATTTTAGGAACAACTATCACCTGATGAAACTACCAAGGGGATAGGCTATCAAGATCCTCCTCATAATTGCATGCCTCCTCAAGAATATCTCTAGTTTCATGATAATGGCATGATAATATTTGATTCCCCTCCTGTTCTGGATGTTATTCATCCTAAAGAACACTCACAATCTCATAATGATAACAAGGACAACCCTAAGCTCATAGTAGGCCCTCCTGCCCTATTCTCCTCTCATGAAATTGGAGAATCTAGTAGATGCAAGAGGCCTTACAAATTATAGAAACTCAAGTTTCCTCTTTGTCCACCACCTAAATGTGAGAGGAAATTGTAAATACTCCTAAACAAAGAAATCATTATATTACCACCTAGGAATAGGTTAGTGATATTTCCTAAATATGCTAATATTCCACATTGTGCATATCATCGTGTTCTTGGCCATAGAAGCGATGAGTGTTGTCATTTCAGAGAAATATTTCCTTGTCCCTCTAGCCAATCGCCCACCTAGACTTTACACTGAACAAGATTGGGAGGTGGATGACTTGTTAGATTGTTGACTTGCATTTTGTTTACGAGTCATTTTCCTTTTCTTTCATATGTGTGTAACGTGTTTCCCCGTACTATTTTATTTGATGTTCTCTCTCTTTGTGACATTCCTCTATTTTTATCTTTAGTCTTATATATGTCATGACTTTTCTTTTGTTTTTCAATTTTTCTTTTCGTCTTCCTTTTGGGGATGATGCAAGGCATTGAGACAATAATATCCCTTTCATGTTGACCCAAAAGGCTCATTTTCCTTTTCTTTTGGTTTTTTCCTTCCTTTTGGGGATGATGCAAGGCATTGAGACAACAATGGCCCTTTCATGTTGACCCAAAAGGCTCATTTTCTTTGTCCTTTTCTTTTTCTTTTTGCCTTCCTTTTGGGGATGATGCAAGGCATTGAGATTGAAATTTCCCTTTCATGTTGACCCAAAAGGCTCTTTTTCTTTGTCCTTTTCTTTTTCTTTTTTCCTTCCTTTTGGGGATGATGAAAATCATTGAGACAACAATGTCCCTTTCATGTTGACCCAAAAGGCTCTTCTTCTTTGTCCTTTTATTTTTCTTTTCACCTTCCTTTTGGGGATGATGTGCAAAGCATTGAGACCAAAATGTCTCTCTCATGTTAACCCAAAAGGCTCTTCTTGTTTGTCTTTTTCTTTTTCTTTTTTGTCCTTTTGGGGATCATTCAAAGCATCGAGACACCATATGTCCCTTCCATGTTGACCCCAAATGAAAAAAAAAAATTCTTTTTTTTTTCTCTCTTTGTGTCCTTCTAGTTTTATGTATTTGGGGCAATGATGACAATTTCAATTTCTCTAAAAAAGCATTGCAGCAATGAACATACTGACCCCAAATCCATACATCCCTTATGTGTTTGGTGTTTTTTATTTTGGGGACAACCCCTTTCCCTTTCTTTTTCTTTTTTCTTTACATGATGCAACCTTACTCAGAAACATATCATTTGGCATAGGGATTTCCAAGTTGGCTCTCATGTACTTTCTTTCTTTTTGGATTCTTCATTCTGCTACTTTAAAGTAATTGCTCATAGAACGATGTGTAGCAATTCCTTTAAAGTGAGGGCATACATTGGCATTATTTCTTGTGCATTTTTTCCTTTCCTTGGTTCTTAGTGTAGCCTTATTAATTCATATGATGTGTTTGTCACTTTTTGGATGACATTGGGTGTAATTTTCTTCATGAAAGTGATCTATCTTAGCTTATTACATTCCTCTTAGTGTCCTGATGTGATGCAATGCATCCCCTAAGTTTTGAATTTTCTATTCTTTTATTGGTCCTCTCTTTGAGACATTAGACACAATGTTCCCTAAGTTAAAGACCTCACATGAAATAAGAAAGACTCCTTTGCACAATCCCTTTACCTTTTACATTTTGCACTTTTAATATATGGAAACCTTGCATAACACAACTTGCATGC
This sequence comes from Sequoiadendron giganteum, assembly GCA_007115665.2. NCBI lineage: Eukaryota > Viridiplantae > Streptophyta > Pinopsida > Cupressales > Cupressaceae > Sequoiadendron > Sequoiadendron giganteum. Next base: position 265,653,510 of record CM021106.1, read on the forward strand.
CCATGGTGTCATCTTGCATTTGTTCTTCAGTTCCAAGCATACAAATCTTTTCTTGTCTCATGAAGTTCGAAACCTTGTCTTTTGTGGTGACTTATCAAAGTTACTAGGAGGTATAACTTTGGTATGGTTAAGCGAGAAGCTCAACCAGCAACACAATTTTACCTATAGCCACCTACGTGTGTGTGAGTGCATACCAACCTTTAGTGTATGTTTCTCACCTTTTTGGCCTTCTCACTTAGTGGACAATCTAAAGTTCTATTGCCATAGAGTGAGTACACATCTTTCTGGACAAACAACCTAGATCTAATCCACAAGTAGCTAGACAAATGGTCGAAGCTTGATCTAATATTACCTTTCTTTTCATTCCTTCACATAACTCTCTTGTGTGATCTTTTGTGTTGATGTTTGGTTAGCCATGGTACCTTAATCCTAGAGGCTAGATCATCCCTCTTGATTATTATCGTTTCATTTTTCCAACATGAGTACATATGAATCCCTCTTGATATGACTATCTTGGCTACTTTAGTGTGAGTTTGAAGCAAGTTCATCCTCTCACTAAAGTGGGGACTAAATGTAGCGTAGAAAAATGTATCTCTTTTCACGCTCATTTAGGCATTTTGCTATGGTTTTTTTCTTGATTATGCCTAGATTTAATGTTGTAATGCGGCCAACACATTCACATTACATCTTGAACACATGTAAATCAATAAAAACCTAATGATGTCTTGCAAAGGTGTTGTAATACATTTTCCCACTTTTCTAGGACCTCTCCATCATAATTCACCTAAACAACCTCTTTTTATCATTTACCAAGTCTTATTCTAAAGTGTTTTAAAGAGTTGTAACAAACTCTCACACTTTCCTAGGCTTGTCATCAATAAATTGACCCTTTCCTATGATAAAATGACCCCTTAATACACTTGTAGCTCTTACTTAAGTGTGTTTTGGAAGACAATCTTAAAAAACATTAATCACACTTTAATTCCTAACATCCGCTTAAAATTTCCCAAGTGGACTAAGTTGCCACCTTGGGTGAATTAGTCCCATATGGCATAAAAATCAAATTTAATCCAAAATTCTTACAGGATATTGTCTCCTTAACCCTAAGGTTGGCCTATCATGAGGTATTTTCAGGAAATTAGGGCACAACATGTATAAGTAAAATTTTTTCCCCTCATTTTTCATCTCTTAGATCTTCTATATCTCCTATCTCTCCATCTTCACAAGCAATCAATAAATCTATCTTCTCAAGAAAGCATCAATTATCCAAGCACAATCCATTAAAGCTAATCACTTGCATATCTTTAGAATTCATTAATAAGGATTTGGTGAGTTGTTGTACTTGAATTTTATTCAATCATATTTCCCCTTAGATCTCATTTCATTATCTAGGTTCTGATTAGAAAAATGGGGTTTGAATAAGGAAAACCCCTATTATCTAACCCTAACCCCTTTTCCCCTCTTTGCATGTGTGTTTTGCATACTTTATATGCAAATTAGTCAAAGAGAAAGGTGCTAACAGGTGTCATATTTTCATCCATATCATTCCAAGTAAACAAACCTTAAAATGAGCTTGACGACAATTAGCAGGTCAACATCTGAAGATTTAGATCCAAGCTTCTATCAGAAACAAAACTATAGATTGATAGCTACATATTCTAGTCTCGAGATTCCTGAAAGCTACAGGTGGACTAAGTCATCATCATTGGTGAATTAGTCCCACTACTAGGCCAAAAAATTGATCTCTACAGATCTGGCCTCCCATTCCCCTAAAACCTATAATTTTGGCAAAGTTTCCTCGAAGTAAGACTAAGTCGCCCAACTTGGCGTAAGTGGCCCAATGGCCTCCAATAGAATATTCTAGAAGATTACAGAGCTCCTCTTCATCAACATTTAGTTTCCAAGTGCATCACTTCTACCTCTTTAAGTTTTGTTACCGTTTGCATGCATTATAGGTCATTATTAGAACATTTTACATAGTGTTTTCAATACTTTTACATTTCATTAGTTCACATTCATTAGATAGATTCATTTCATTAGTTTACAACACTTAAACACATTCCAAACCACACACACATCAAACATTAAACCCTTAATCTTGAATGAACCCCTAGGTTCTTGAGTGGAAAGAACTCTCTCCTTCTAGGTGAAAACCCTAGAAGTGCTAGGGAATCCACATTCCCTAAAAATCTATAGTTCAGTATGGAACATTCTCTATTTGAAACCACCAAAAAATCAACACTCATTACCTCTACAAGTTTCACCTGCAAAAAAATATCACCACTATCCTCTACCCAAGAAGATTCTGGAAGATGCACCCTCACAATCTCTTCTACCAACTTCCTCTTAGTGGAAGATATTTGCACACCTTCTATTCAACATGATTCCCATGGAACCAATGGCCTCTCAAGGCTTCTTCACTCTTCACAAACTCTTCATCCATAGTTTTGGTGGATACTCTTGATGCTTAGGATAACTTTGTCTAATACCAAATAATGCAAGGGGGTTCTCCCCTTTTCCAAGAGACTCAATAGAAAAAAAAATCAAAGGGACAAATCTACCCGAATTCAACATTCCATAAAACAAAGAGTGCAAACAAACTCAAATTTTATTAACTCAAATTACAATTTCAATTACATGGCCTTCCATGGCCTTCCATGGCCTCTATCAACCTACACACAATCTACTCCCACTCTTACATAGGCACTCCAATTCCTACCCGGTCCTTTCTAATTCACCAATATTGTTCCGCTCACCTCTTCCTCTATTTGTTCCCTCAAGCTCTCAGCTCATTCTTGGATCTCTCTCATTCATCCATCTTCCTCTTCCCTCTCTACCAAATTCAAACTTATACAACCATTTCCATTCCATTATTCCATTTTAATTCTCACCCCTTCATCTTGGAAAGGATCTACAACTAACATATCATATCACAATATCGTCATACCTCCTGGTAATGGCTATCAGGTAGTAGTTTCCTTTAACTACCACGAAAAATGCTGACCACAATAATGCAGATCAATGGAATTTATCTGTGAAGTGGCGGTCAACCCACAACATCACATATGGTTCATTCCTTGATCATTGGGTATTGGTATCCCTGCCATGGGGTAGTGGTAACCCCACACTACCACAACTATTGACAAATCCCATCATGAGGTAGCAATTTTTTGTGCTACCATATCTGTCCATTTTGAATAGCATGGGGTAGTGATGTCCCTACATAATCACAGAATCTCACACAACCTCTCATAGGGACGTAATGAAGGCACTCAATGCCACCATTTTCTGATGAAAATTAATTCCTAGAATTATGTCTTGACATTGAGGTTTTTTGAAGCTGAGAAATTCCAAAGAACAACAAACCAAAATAAACCAAAAGTGAAAATTAAACCTGAAAATATTTTTAATGATTTGGATAGCTTATTCACCTAGGATGCTCCTATATCAACAATTCTCTCTAATAATTAGGTTGTCATCTATTAAAAATTTATGTAAATTTATGCATTTTTAGGTCCTCATTCTAGATACTAAATTGAACCTCTTGCAAAGTCTTTCACATGTTTTTGATATTATTTATTTTGAGATTCCAATTTTCCTCAATATAATAGCCATCAAGTAATATAGTAAACTCCAAACTTCCATGATTATACAACATTGAATTATTGTGAATAGAATATGAAAATTTATCAGCTTGTGTAGCCACAAATGTATCCAAGGCAAATGTTGCATCATATCCATTCTATCTAGAGTAGACTAGTAATGCTTCATTTGTGTTTTCCAAGGCCTTTGATTTTATAAGCCATCAACTCTAGCATCTTTGCACCAATTCCTTTGACATGCTCGTCTTGAAACTATCAAACAAACTTAATGAGTTGTAAGTCTATGGGGAATGATAGGGACTTATCAAGCCTATCTGTATTATGTGGCATACATCATGAATATTGCATATGTGATAAGTTTTATTTTTTCATGTTCTTTGAACTATAAGCAATCATATTCAATTTGTAGTAGTTCCTCCTCTCTTATGAAGAGTTGTATATTTCACATCACTTGAGTACCTCTAACCTTATTTTGAGAGAGACCTCTTCCAATACGTGTAACAAAATAGACACTGCATGTTATGGGATTTGTGACCTATTCTAGAAAAATTTTGGATCATTCCTCCCTTGAATCAAGTGATTTTATTGAAACTATTGATTAGCATGTTGGTGATATTATATTCCTTTAAGTAGGTGTTTGTTCTTTTGTACGAATTAAAAAAGGTATCCTTCCTTTTAGGATTCTTACACTTTCTTGCATACTTTTCTCATTACAAAAAAATGAAGTTATGATCTCATTTCATACCAATTATGTGTTGAGTCATATTTTACATAGAAAAATTCAACACTTTGTACATCCATGATATGATTTGATGTAGGAGATACTAAAAGGGAAAATCCATAACCTTGGTATAAATGATTGGAACCAAATATAATATTATCAATTATAGAATATATAAGAGAGTTTGAAAGATAAGATGAAAAGGCCATAACACATTGAAAGAGTGTGTGATTATAAAAATGATACTTCTATTTAATTATAGAATATTATTAACATGTTAAGAAAGTTTGACTTTTAATTTGCAATCTTAATTTAATTAATTTTCATCTCCAACAATATTATAATGGGTATTGTGCACAACTAAGTAACCGTTGAAAGTTGTGTCCCACTTTGATAAAAAAATATATTCAAGTGATCTATTTTTAGCCAAAATAGATTCACTTGAATACACATGATGTTTAAATAAGATAGCTAGCTCTGAGTGATTTTTTGTTTCCAAAATATGTTTGGTTGAATATTTCACCCAAAAGGATTTAATTAGAAAAGCAAGAAAAGTGATTACATACATTTTTTCCCAGAATTTTAAATTAAAACCCCATTCACCTAAATCAGCTTCACCTAATATAGTTGTTGCTACTTTGTTAAAATTTATGTTTGTTTCCAATCTATGATGCTAATTTTAGGTAGGTATTTACCTTCATTTGGGTATGTGATTTTTAGTATAATCTTTTTAATTAGAATTTTTAATTTATACATTTAAGAAATATTTTTATATGGATCCTATGTGTAGTGTGTGTGATAGAAAATAAACATAAAACCCTAATTTTATTTCAATATAATCTATATAATTTAAAGACAAACCTTAATTTTATCAAAATACAAAGCCTAAACAAACCTTTAAACAAAAATTTATGATAATACCATTGATTTAATTTTAATATAAATCACAAAGTAGATTAAGTAAAAAACTTAAATATATTAGATTATAAAAACTAAACTAACCCTAGACCTATGTATCAAACCTTATAAATGTAAAATAGCATTTGTAACCAAACAAGCTAAAAACTAGATGTGTTGATTCAGTTCACTTAGTTTGATATAATATCAATTAACTTGATATCAAATTTGATGTTAATTTAAATTTGGATGTCAAATTAATTGAATTGAGAAAAATGATTCTATGAATTGAATTAAATTATTATTAAAATTCATATTTTTTTAGATCAATATCAATTGAATTGATGGTCAATTTTTTATTTCTATCAAACTTGATATCAATTTTAATATATGAAAATTGAATTGAATTGATATGTGAATTTATACACATTTTTATCCTAATACTAGTTGAATTTATATGAAACTTAATATAATTTAATATTAATATAATATCTCATATCATTTTTAATTTAAATGTACAATCAAATTAATTTGATATCAATTAGATTAAATTGATATATAAATTCATAATCATTTTGATATCGATTTCAATATTGTATGTTCATGCAAATACACATATATCAAACCAATTTATATATCTATAAATTTAATATGATATGTTAATTTCAATAAATCATAGAAATTTAATTGTGTATTTGCATGTAAGTTTGTATGTATTTAATTTTACATCTATATATGTAATTAATCTTTATAAATTTATTAAATAATTTTAATCATGTGTGATTTTAATTTCAAGTATATATGTGACAATATAAATTTATATATAATTTAAATAGTTTGATATATGTAAACCATCACATATATGTATTTAATTAAATGAAGTGTCAAAATTTAAAAAAATTTTATCTAGGATGTGTAATCTAATAATATATTTTATTTAAAATTTAATTCACTTCATAATTTAAAATGTCTAATTTGAATATATTTTATATTATTTTAAATTAAACAATTTTAATGTATTTTTAATGTAAATCTATATAAACAAATTTAGTTGCTAGAATAAAGAAGATGATTTTTGTTAGCATGTAAAATTTTACTCCATGACCATTGATATATTTAATAATGATCTTAGACATAGATAAAACAATTCACAATCCCCCAAACCTAACAAATAGAGAAAGGTTTTGGGTATTAAGAGATTTGACACATATTATTAATATGTTTAATCATATAAAAATTGCAGTGTCCTCAACATTGAATAGTTTTATACTTCACTCTCTAGGAATGCTAGAGGAGATGTTAAATGGATAGCTATTAGGAAGTTGGTTTCAGAGGATATGGTCTACAACATGTTCCCTTACTATGTAAGAAAAAATAAAGTAAGGAAACATCTTATAAATATGTGTTAAAATGATATTGTGGCTCATATTATTTATCATAGATCACTAAAACTTAATTAAATTAGTAGCTTCTTATTTACAATCTACCCTTATATTTATGTAACAAACATATGGAGAGGCCTATTTGTAAATGCATATTGATTATACATATATCCTCATGTATGTTAGATAGGGGAATGGAGGTTTATAAGTGAACCTTGATATTGAATAAGGGATCATTCTCTAGATTGGTTTCTTCAAAACCTTTAGTGGTCTAAATATATTTGGACTTAGCATTAACTCTAAAGTGAGATCTTATCTCATCCAAGGATGAAATTTTCTAAAAGCTAGCTACCATTATAAATAAATTGGATCATTTATTTTTTAATTGATAAGTGTTGAGGCTACATACCTCCATTCCATCTAGGTCTACATCAACCATATATGATCCATTCATCTATTTGTATATAGTATTAGTAATTGATATGGAATGAATTGGTGGAGATGACAAAATGAATACACTTAACATGTTCCTCACCTATGAATTATTAGATATATAATATTATCAATTTTGAGTATACAATTGACCTTGTTATTTTATGTGCATATATCAAACATTGTGTTGATAGAAAACTCACCCATTTTAAGATACATAGTATTGTAGAAGGTATCAATATTGTAATATTTCATCGCATGCTCAAATAATTACTATTTCACCTACAACACACTATTTTGTAGATGATTCTACAACCATTACATAGTATATTCCCCTTGATGTCACTACATTATTTATACCATAAATATTCAAGGATCTTATAGATTTGAGAAGACTACAATGGTTCCACAATTATGACTAATCATTTTGATAATACTTAATTGTAATAGCATTAATAGGATTGAAAGGGTCATAGATGTTAAAAGTTAAGATTTTTAGTGTACTATTAATTTGGTATATATATCAATTATTTATATTAAAAATGTAAAAATATTTCATTATTAATATTTGTATATTATATATAAGTAGCTTAAACTTTGAAGTTAAATAAATCAAGGACATAAAGAAGATCATGTTTTAAATTAATCAATCCTATAGTAAGAAATGAGAACTACGAGTGAGAATTTCCAATAGCCTAGCTTTGGAGATTTTGGAAATTTTAGTTTGCATGTACATCACTAGCTATAAATTAGATTAAATTTGCTACAACGAAACATTTATACTAATTTTTATATACATGGTTGGACAAATAGTTTTTATTTATAATTTGTTTTCTTATTACATGTATTTGGTATATGTATTTGGTCACGAGTTTTGTAAGAGTTCTATTTAGTCTAAGCATATGGTGTAGGTATATAGATAAAGGTCTTACACTATAATTTAAATATTATATGTTGGTTCATATATTTAATAAATATTTTATATTTTTAAATTATGGACTCTAAATTTATTTGTAATTGCATATATAAACATAAAAATTTGTATTAAAAACTTCAACACATGAGTTACAAGGTAATATTGATGGATGGGCTCAATTTCAAGATAGGGTTTATGGCATGAGTTTAATATGTAGATTGCAGTTTTATCTAACAAAGGTGCATTTGTAATTACATTTTATTCATTTGATGTTCATCATGTATATGGGATTTTTTATTAGAGACATCTATTTATCATGTATACATTTATATATTTAGTTATATGATATTTATTTGATGCAGATAGAATTAATTGCTTACCTAATTATTAAATGCTTATTTGACTAGTTTATTATAGTTTAAAATTACATGATCTATGTAGAGTATCTCATTTATAGTCTAATTCACAATATAAATTACACTATAATTAAATTACCTAATTTAAATTTGATGTTTTTAATCTAAAATTAAATATCTAACATAGAATATATTTTTTTTTCGATTTAATTTAGAATTAGTTTTACAAACTAGTTTATAAATAAAAATTAGAAACCTTATAATAAAATATATTTATTAGTATAGAATTTTATATTAATATAATTTATTTATAAACTAATTAAATTCTAATTTATAAATTCTTAATTTAAATAATTTAAAATTTCATCAACTAATATATAAATATAATTGACAAATTAATAGTTTATATACTATAAATTAATTTATATCAAGTTTATCGAACTTGATATGAATAAAATTGATATACTTATTTGGCTAGTCAACCTAGGTTAGGCATTGAGGGGCTACAAAAAAGTATTGATTTTTTGATGCCCAAAATTTTACACCAAAATACAATTAAGGAAAAATTACAAATTTTAAATTTTCATCACAACTTGCATAATTTGTAAAAGGTTGCTTCGTATGCATGCACATCACTAAAGTGTAACAACATTTGATCAATAAAAATATAAGAACTTGGTCATATTAAACTACTTTTATGACAATCATGATCGAGTTTAAGTAGAGAGATACAATCCACACCACTGAGATAGACATAATTAGTTCTACTAACTAATTAATAATATGAAAGATGATTCCAATTCACATTACATACAATAAAACACTTATCAATAGTAATCTCAAGTGAAAAATAAGAGAACAAGACCTAGGTGCCAGACCTTGTCTTTCATAGATCATCTCCAATGGCCTTGCCTACACATTGCACAGAGGCTTTGTGTTTCAACAACTTGAGTTCACCCGACTCATGTTTAATTAAACAACAATCACACATTTCACTAGGTAACAATCACCACTAACCAAGAAAAGTAATAAATACAAAGAATGATCAATAATAGTTAATATATAAGGGATCCTTTTACTATAATGAGTAATGGTTAACAATCCTAATTATAACATTCTTCAAGGACCACTTGACAAAATAGATAACCAAGAATGGCCTAAGATGAAGGTAACCATATCATATCTTGAATAGACCAGCTTTGATTTTCAAAAAATTATCAAAACTCATCACAGGAAGTTGAAAACTAGTATGCATATTCACATATGTCAACTAAATATGCTCACCAAGGGGTTTGGCTTGAAAATCAACTAGCTCTAAATTATGACCCTCCAAAGTAGGTCACTAGGGCAGATTTTTTAGGTGCATTTCTAAGTGCACAAAGCAACTTTTTTCATCATGGGCACTTCAAACTTTGCAAATTTGAAGGTGCCAATAGAAGAAAAAATTGAATTTACCCTATAATAAGCTTTGGATTTTATAAAATTTTCTCTAAGGATTAAGCAAAAATTTGGTGTAGTAACGTTGGGAGTTTAAAGAAAGAAAACCTTGTTAAGCTGCTAGGTAGTAATGCGACCCATGAAGCCATTATGGCGGTGAACATAGGTTAGGAAAATTGGAGTGTCCATGGCCTAGAAGCAAGAAAGTACAAGTAGAGCAAAAATGCAAAATGATAATCAATAGAAAAAGAAAATATGTGAAGAATTTGTGATGCAGGAGCATCGAGTGGTGTAAGGGCAATCCTACATCACTCAAAAATATCTTTACTTTCATTTATCTTTTTGTAGATGTTTTTGCATTTTTGGACACCCTTTTCATTGTAGAAGAACTCCCAACTTTCAGAAGTGTTTTTTTGCTTTTTTTGCTCAGCTGCTATTTTTAGCAGGTGTGAATTTGAAGGCATGAGGAGGTAGAAATTTAAGGGAAGCTTCGGGATAGAAAAAATAAGCACTTTGGAAAAAGAATTAGGTCAAGATCATTCCCAGTTTGAAAGTTGTTCAAGTTTCAGTTTTTGCTTTTTGCCCTATAAAATCTTCGAAGCCAATTTTGAGGTACTTAGAGGCTCCGGATGGGCCCGAAAATTCATGGAAAATGAAAGTGGTTGGCCTTTAGGCCCAAATTTCAGCACTTCATTTTCTCAAGAGCTTTCCTAAAAGGTATTATGATTGAAGATCTGATGGTTAGATCTTATGTTAGGGCTCCAGGAAGTTGGTGCATAATTAGAATGTTTTTTTTGGCTCCAAACAGAGAAAAGGGCTATTTATGGGCTAGTTTCTAATTTTTTTGAGTAGTTTTTGGGGAAAGAAGATTGCATATTGTGAAAGGGGGAATTTTTGTAGTTTATGTAATTTGCATGTATTGCAAAACTCAAGGATTTGGGATCCTTTGCATGTAAGAATTTCATTATTCTAAATATAATAAGATTCTCTAGTTTTGTGTGTGGATTTTTGTGACTCGGGTTGGCACCCTCATCAATTTGAAAGAGAAGTGTGGAATTTATAGAAAACTATGAGAAATCTGCAATACATAGTTGCCTCGATCAAAGTCTTGGAAAATGCAAGTTGAGGTGGCAACTAGACAAGTTTCTCCATACCAAAATGTTAAATCTAATTAATTCTCACAAAATTGGTGGCCATTTCTTTAAAGTTTTGCAATATGAAGATCACAAATCGAGAAAATTGAATATTTCAAAATTAATGATGGCCATTTCATTGTGTTTTATTGAGTCCTATTAATCATGAAGGTGTCCATGTATGCAATGTAGGAAGGAAAATCAAGTCGATAAGGCGGTACATGTCAGCATATAGAAATTGAGAAGAAATAATATGCGTGTTCATGTGTGCAAGTTAAATGCAAAATAATATGGTTAGAATTAAGTGTCATCATGACAACTCTGATGCATTAATGTAGTGTAGCACCGTCAAATCAAAATTTCTAACCAAGTATTTTAGTGTTTTCCATAAAATTAAAATGGAAGGGTGGTAACTGATAGTTATAAATTTAGATTTAATTTGGTGATTAGATGAATTTTCGCTAAATTTTAACTTATATATATTTTTTAATAGATAGTGAATTGCAATTAGCTAGGATTTAGCATAAGGGTGGTAAAATTTAGCTAGAAAGTCACACCTATAGGGAATAATTAAATGTCTTTCTAAGTGTACTATCGAGAAATGTGTCCCTTGACATTTTCACACTTGATAGGGGAATATTTAATGATAAATTGGACTTGATATCACCTTGATATAGTGTTGTGAGGTGTTTTACACATCCACATTAGGTCTTGGGCCCTTTTTAAGCTAAATTAACTTAACTCTACCTTAATTTAATGTTGTAAAATATATTTATTTACATCTTCACATTAAATTTAAGGGGATTGTAAACTAAAGTGGACCTAATCTAGTGTTGTAATGTGCTTTACACAATCACATGGGATTTAGGTCCCTTCTAAGCTAAATAGACACAATTTTGCCTTAATTTAGTGTTATAAAGTGTATTCATTTACACTTCCACATTGGATTTTGGGCCTTATTACATTTATTACCTTTATATCATCATTAATAGGCCCATATGACCCCATATCATGCATCAAAATGCATATTTTAACCAAAAACCCCACAAGATCAACATATAATCTCAATTTTTTTACTCCCCTACACTTTAGCATGAAATATAGCTCTTGTGGGACCCATTCAACACCTTGGGTAAATGAGTCTCATCCATGTGGAGATCATTCACCTAGGATAGTTAATGAGTCCCATTTGGCCTATTTTAAAGGCTTTGAGCAGGAAAAATGGGTTTTTAATTCAAATTTCTTCAATGTCACCCTTGGGGATCAAATTAATAGTCATGTGAGTGGATTGCCTATATAAACAAGCTTTCAAGTATTTATTTCACCTAGGAAACCTAATAAATCCAAGAAACATAAGCTTATATGTTATCAAGTCAAGCATTCAAGAGTTAAGCATTCCAAGATCATTAAGATAAATTTTAAGATCATTCAAGGGAAAGATTCTTCATCAATTGTTGCAACAATTCAAGATTCATCATCATGTCAAAAATTTCAAGAATCAAGCATGTTAGTGAGATAGTGTTGTGATGTAGCATTTAAGATCTAAGACCAAGCATTATTCTATTCTTATTGTCAAAGATCCAGATCTACATCCTTCATGGGCATTTCATGTTGAGTTGCAGATTTACAAGACATCATTCAAGGTCTTATTGTCCATGATTCATGTTCTTTGTTTCATGCTTCATTCCTCATTTCATTGTTTCATCATTTGGTTTAATTACCTAAATGGGGTTTGACCAAGGAAAACCCCCATTCGCTAACAATCAATAAGTTTTCTCCTCGTTTCATATGTGATTGTAGATCTAGGTATTGTGGACCTTGGAAGATAATTGAATATTAGGTTACAAGCTTGTTGGATTTGTCTCCCAACTTGCAAGGTTAAAATCTTCACTAAAATTTCATCTACAACCTTGAAATTAGGGTTTCAGATCTAGGAACCTAGAGGAATATAAAGAGAAAACAAAGAAGAGAAGATCCAGACTTCAAATTCCTAGACAATCCAAACTAGACTCATTTTCCAAGAGTGGTGAATGAGTCCCACTGTAGGTGTTTTTCAAAGATCTTTGCAGATTTGTATACCCATTTGGCTAAAACTTGATCTTCTGCAAGACCTAGATCTAGGACTAATTCGCCCAAAATCGAAAATGAGTCCCACTAGGCCTACAAAGTAGCAACTTTAGGATTTCAAAGTCCCATTTCACATATTTTCAGATTCTAGGTGAACACTTTCAATTTTGTAGCTTTTTGTTTTGTTTCATGGTCATTTCTAGGTGAATCATTGAAGCATTGCATCAAACTAGGGTTTTGCATTTCATCCTTCATTGCATTGTCTTTCCAAGTCTAAACTTGGTGGCAAACCCCTCTTCTAATATGTAATCATACCCTAGGATATCCTATTGTCAAATATCTTTCCTCTATTCTTGAGGTGATATCTCTAGGGTCATCCTTGAATGTAAAGTATAGAATATTGTTGACCTAGGTCCTAAAACCCTAGTAGACACATAATTATATTTTAAATTTTGGTGAACCTATATCTAGAATACCTTCTTTGCAAATTTGGAGTCCATCATCATACCCAATCTAGCTTGCATCAACTTTGCATTGCATTTTGCATTAATTAATTGGCATTCTAGAGTTTCAAAAATTTGCATTAGTTAAAGTGCATATAGGTTGTATTTTTGCATCTCAAATCATTACAAATCATCTAAAAATCACATTTTCATTTAGGATACACATCACACAAACTAAAAATAATTAAAATACATTGAAAATTCCTAATTTTTTTGAAAAAAATCCATACTAGGACTCATTCAACATCTTGGGAAAATAAGTCCCAAAAAAAATATGAAACTACCTTTTATAGCACTAAAAACCTTGTTTTTAAGCTTTTATTTTCTGCCATTGGCTATTTGTTTCATTGGGTTGACTTTCTATTGCATGCATTTCACTAAATTTAGCTTAAATTAGTTCATTTCAAATTTTCATTCACAACATTCCACCTTCATATCATTGCCTTGTTACAAATCTGAAAACTGTATTTAAACATTTCACTTTAAGTCATTGCATTGCACTTTATTTACTCTCTCATGTTAGCATGTGTTATTTTCAAGAATTTAGTTTCTCTAGAATATTGAAAGTGGCTTGTATGATTTTATTTTTTATACTCATGGGAATAATCTAGGAAAGCAAAGTAAATTATTTGATAAGCATGTTGGATACCCTCCTGGTATCTACCGGATTTGTAAGAATGCCATAACACAAGAGGATGCAAGTTTAGACAATCATAACAATCATACTTGTTCTTCTCCCAATACTTCTCCTATTAGTGATGAAGGTATCTTAGTGAAATAAGATACAAGCATGGAGAGTCTTGATTGTCCCTCTCCTCCTCCCCCTTTGGAAGATATTAAAAAATAATAATATGAGATCATAGAAACATTTCTAAAGATCACCTTACCTAGTCTCAATTCATCCCTTTCCTATGAATTTTTTTCATCCAAAGAGGTTGATATCATAGATGACCATGACAATCAAAATTTTCGTTCTACTATCCCTCCTCAATACGAAGAGGATAGGTTGGTGTTAAAAGATGCACCTATTGAGAGCCATGAGAATCTTGATCTTCCCTTCCCTAGTGCCCCTACCATTTGGGAAGATTTATTTGACAAGCATGAAAATCATAGTTTAAATTCTCTTGATGCCTCCCCTATTTATGATGAAGCTACTTTACAAAATCTGACAATAGATTTTGATGAACATATTACAAGCTCTCCTACTAGGGTAGATAGCATGACACAAGAGAATGAGACTTTAGAAAAAATGGACAATCAAATAGATCCTTCTCCTAATTTCCCCACTATAGATAAAAAAGATGTAATCCAACCATTGATAACTCCCTTAATTGTGAGGAATTCATTTTGCATGAACCAATACTTGAATGTCAATAACATTTGGTTTGTAGTTCTCCTAAAAAATCTCCTCCTAGGGAGAATACCATGGTGAAAAAAAAGGAAAACATTGAGAATAATGATTTCATGCCCTTAGATGAAGATTATGAAGTACTATTAGACTTTCACTCACTAAGGGATGTTAATATTATTCAACCTGAACTCATCCTTTACCCACCTTCACAGAAATTGCAAACTCAAAACAAACAAGAAATTTTCTCTTACCCACCTAAAAATAATTTGTTGCAATAGCTGAGTCATAATACTATTTCTCATACATACAACACAAGAAATAATCCACAACCACAACAACCAACTTCAACACCCATACCCTTGCCTAATCCTATCCTACCTAAACCTATCTTACCAAGTCCTCCTTGTGGAAAGGATTATGATCTTGTCAAACAACTAAAGAATACTCATGCTAAGATATCCTAATAGGACCTTATTCAACCATCCCCTCACTACCAGAACATGATTCAAAATTCCTTACAACAATTGTCTATCCCTTCTAATGTGCAAGTGAATGACATAGCAGCCATGATTCAAGGAATAAATGCTGACATTGTTTTCCACCAAAGTGAACTCCCCCCTTTGGAAATGCAAAAAAAAATGAAGCTTTCTTAAAAATATCTCAATACAAAAGAAAATGGATAAAGAGAACCCTTGTTGACAATGGATTTTCCTTAATGTGTGTAGTGTGACCCTTTTAGATAGGCTTGGCATCAATAAATTAGATATTCACCCCAACTCTCTATCTATTAAAGGATTTGACAATGTAGGAAAACATCTACTTGGTGTGATCAATTTTCCTATTACAGCTGGGAAGGCCACATTAGAAACACCAATCCATGTTATTCATCATGATATTTCATATAATATCCTTTTAGATAGACTGTTGATTCAGAATATGAATGGTGTGCCTTCTACTCTTCATCGTAAAATGAAGTATATTTATAACAACAAAGTGTACACACTCAAAGTAGACACTAAACAAAATAGTTGTTTAAACATTGAGAAAGGTAGGGAAAATCCTTTGGGGAAATTAATTCCAACCACACAAGTGGAAACTACACAACAAAAAGACAAATAAAACAACATTGAAGAAGTCACAAAGCTATTATACGATGATTGGGGTTCCTTAGACTTTGAATCAACATTCATGGGAGAATACAAGATCCTAAAAAATGATTCAAACAAAGGAAAAGATAGAGCAGTAATGTCAACACAAAATTTGGAAGACCCTTTAAAAGAATCCACCTCAACCACCTTAGAACAAAAGACAACAAATTAAAGGAAAAAAATGATGAAATTGACTATCAGCGACCACCAAATTCTAAAGAATTGAAAAAGATTTATCAAAAAGGTTATGAGCTTGTGAAAAAAATTGGCTATAATGGAAAAGAATGTGGTACTAGAGAACAAGGTATCTGGAACCCTATAGAGCATAACACACAAGAAATGACTCATGGTCTTGGTTATTATCCTTTAATAGAAATAAACAAACCTTCACTCAATATCAACATTATTAAAAAAGATTCCTCTAAGATGACCTTAATAGTAGTGCATCCTAAATTAATAGACACTAGTCGTATTGCTTGTTATCATTTGAAAGAAACAAAGAAATATTCACTTAATATCAATTTCATCTCCCAAAATGCTAATTATTTGAATTCATTAGATTTTACGTCCTCTTTTCAAGGAGAGAAAAAAATCTCACATTCTAAAGAGTCTTTCGTAGGTATGTCATCTAATACTAAGCTAGAGATACCTTTTTTGAAAATTAACGAAACATCCTCTACTTTTGATCAAGAGAGTATCTTGGCAAGACTGATCCAAGATTGTTTTATCTCCCTCCCTCCAAGAACACAAAAGAAATTATACTACGAAAAATTATTTTGTGCCTATCATAGAGTTCATGGTCATTCTACTAATGAATGCAAGGCTTTGAGTAATCGAATTAAACATCTCAAGGAGAGTGGTGCACTTCCTTGTGTTGAAGCACCTAACTCCTCTAACTAATACTTATTCTCATCCTATTAGGCTCATCCTTGTCTTGCACTAAGTAGCGGAAAGGGGTTAGTTAGCCTTGTCCTTGTATGTCACTTGTCGTTGCCTCCTCTTGGATAGTTGATCATCTTTCATGAACATATAAGAGCAATCTTGTGATGTGGATGACATTACTTAAGTTGTCTTACATGTGACATACTACCTTATTCTTGATGTAGCTTATTGGAAACATATGACTTGGCATAGGGTTTTCTGAATAAGCTCTCATCTCTTCTTCTACTTTAAAGAAATTTATCACACAAATAGTGTTAGCAACTTATTTAAAGTGGGGGAAAACATCGACACTAATGTTTCATTGTGTAGTTTTCTTTCTTCTTGTGATGCATCTTTTTCTTGGTGGTGTCATTGGGCTTGATTTCATCCAAGAGCATGATATTTCTTTGACTTGTCCTCTCTTGGAAAAAGTAGGCACAATGTTCCCTAAGAAGATACCTTGCAAAACCTAAGAAAAATTCCTTTGAACATTCCATGCACCATTTTTCAAGAATATAAACTTTTTCTTGCGTCATGGAGCTCAAAAAAGTTTTTTGTGTGGTGCCTTATTAAATTTATTAGGGGGTGTAACTTTGGTATGGTTTGAGCAGGAAGTCCAATTCAAGGCATGACTTTCCCCAAAGCCACTTGTGTGTGTATGAGTGCATATCAGCCATGAGTGTATGTGTCTCACCTAGTGAACAACCAAGAGTTTTGTTTTCTCAAAGTGAGTGTGCATTTTTCAGAGAAACAAACTAGATCTAATTGACATCCCATTGGAAAAATGATCGAAGCATGATCCACCTTTTTATTTTTGCTAATTTTTATTTATCTTCCTTTTAATTATTGGCATTGCATGATTGTGTATCTTGTTTTTCTGCATATAATACACCTTGTATGTGTCCTTTTTGTGCCTAAGTCAGTTTGACTTGGGATCTTGGATCCTTGGAGCTTGACCGCTTCCTCAATATTTTCACACTGATTTTGAAGCAAGTTAATCCTCTCACCAAAGTGGGGGCTAAATGTAGTGTCGAAAAATGCGTCCCTTGAAATTTTCACACTTGATAGGGGAATATATAATGATAAATTGGACATGATATTGCCTTGATATAGTGTTGTGAGGTGTTTTACACATCCAAATTAGGTCTTGGGCCCTTTTTTAAGTTTAATTAACTTAACTCTACCTTAATTTAATTTTATAAAATTTATTTATTTGCATCTTCACATTAAATTTAAGGGGCTTGTAAACTAAAGTGGACCTAATCTAGTGATGTAATGTGTTTTACACATTCACATGGGATTTTGGGCCCTTCTATGCTAAATAGACCCAAATTTTCCTTAATTTAGTTTTGTAAAGTGTATTTATTTATACTTTCACATTGTATTTTGGGCCTTATTGCATTTATGACCTTTCTATCATAATTAATAGGCCCCTATGACCCTATATTGTGCATCCCAAGGCATATTATAACTTGATAAGATGAACATATAAGCTCAATTTCTTCACTCCGCGACACTTTATCATGAAAAATAGCCCAAGTGGGACCCATTCACCACCTTGGGTGAATGAGTCCCATCCAAGTGGCAATTATTCACCTAGGATGGTGAATGAATCCCATTTGGCCTATTTTTAAGGCTTTGAGTAGGAAAAGTGGGTTTTTAATTCAAATTTCTTCAATGTCAACCTTGGGGATCAAATTAATG
Source organism: Sequoiadendron giganteum (assembly GCA_007115665.2). Classification (NCBI taxonomy): domain Eukaryota; kingdom Viridiplantae; phylum Streptophyta; class Pinopsida; order Cupressales; family Cupressaceae; genus Sequoiadendron; species Sequoiadendron giganteum. Next base: position 265,672,080 of record CM021106.1, read on the forward strand.
GTCATGTGAGTGGATTTCCTATATAAACAAGCTTTCAAATCATTATTTCACTTAAGCAACAAAATCCTACATGTTATCAAGTCAAGCATTCAAGATTTAAGCATTCCAAGGTCATTAAGGTAGCTTTTAAGATCATTCAAGGGCAAGATTCTTCATCAATTGTTGCAGCAATTCAAGGTCCATCATCATTTCAAGAATATCAAGCATCAAGAATGTTAGTGAGCTAGTTTTTTGATGTAGCATTGAAGATCCAAGACCAAGCATTGTTATATTCATATTTTCAAAGATCAAGATCTACATCATTCATGGTCATTTCATATTGAGTTGTATATTTACAAGAAATAATTCAAGTTATTATTTTCCATGATTCATGTTCTTTTTTTCATGCTTCATTACTTCATTTCATTTCTTCATCATTTGGTTTAATTACCTAAATGAGGTTTGACCAAGGTAACCCCCATTCCCTAACAATCAACAAGTTTTCTCCTCTTTGCACGTGTGATTGCAGATCTAGGTATCTTAGAGCTTGGAATATCATTGAAGATTAGGTTACAATATTTTTGGAGTTGTCTCCCCATTTTCCAGGTAAAAATCTTCACCAAAATATCATCTACAACCTCAAAATCAAGGCTTTGGATCCCAGAACCTGGTGGAATAGAAAGAGCAAATAGAGAAGAGAAAATCCAGACTCTGAATTTCCAAAAAACCCAAACTAGACTCATTCACCAAGAGTGGTGAATTATTCCCATCCAAGTGGCACTCGTTCACCCAGGATCGTGAATGAATCTCATTTGGCCTATTTTTAACGCTTTGAGTGGGAAAAGTTGGTTTTTAATTCAAATTTCTTCAATGTTAACCTATGGGATCAAATTAATGGTCATGTGAGTGGATTTCCTATATAAACAAGATTTAAAATCATTATTTCACCTAAGAAACATAAGCCTACATGTTATCAAGTCAAGTATTCAAGATTTAATCATTCCAAGGTCATTAAGATAGATTTTAAGATCATTCAAGGGCATGATTCTTCATCAATTGTTGCAGCAATTCAAGATCCATCATCATGTCAAGCATATCAAGCATCAAGAATGTCAATGAGCTAGTGTTGTGTTGTAGCATTGAAGATCCAATACCAAGCATTGTTATATTTTTATTTTCAAAGATCAAGATCTACATCCTTCATGGTCATTTCATTTTGAGTTTTATATTTACAAGAAATAATTCAAGGTATTAGTTTCCATAGTTCATGTTATTTGTTTTATTATTCATGCCTTCATTTCACTGCTTTAGCATTTATTTTAATTACCTAAATGGAGTTTGACCAAGGTAAACCCCCATTCCCTAACAATCAACAAGTTTTATCCTCTTTGCATGGTTGATTGTAGATCTAGGTATCTTAGAGCTTGGAATTTCATTGAAGATTAGGTTACAATCTTGTTGGAGTTGTCTTCCCATTTCCAAGGTAAAAATCTTCACTAAAATATCATCTACAACCTCGAAATCAAGGCTTCACATCCGAGAACCTAGGGGAATAGAAAGAGCAAATAGAGAAGAGATAATCTAGACTTTGAATTTCCAAAAAACCTAAACTAGGCTCATTCACCAAGAGTGTTGAATGAGTCCCACTATAGTAGTTTTTTGGAGATCTTTACAGATTGGGATACCCATTTCGCCGAAACTTGATCTTGTGCAGAGACCTAGATCTAGGACTAATTCACCTAGAATGGAAAATGAGTCCCACCAAACTTAAAAAGTAGTAGTTTGAGGATTTCAGATCCCCATTTCATCTTTGTTTAGATTCTAGGTGCACACTTTCAGTTTTCTAGATTTTTGTTTTGTTTCATAGTCATTTCTAGGTCATTCATTGAAGAATTGCATCAAACTAGGGTTTTGCATTTCATCCTTCATTGCATTGTCTTTCCAAGTCTAAACTTGGTGGTGAACCCCTCTCTTAATTTGAAATCTTACCCTAGGATACCCTATTGTTAGATCTCTTGCCTCTATTATTGGGGTGAAATCTCTAGGTCCATCCTTGAATGTAAAGTATAGAAGATTGTTGCCCTAGTTCCTCAAACCCTAGTAGAGACAAAATTCTATTTTAGATTGGGAATTGGTGAAATAATGAAGGAATTTTCATTGAATGAAAAATCAAAAGATAACCTTTGGTACCACTATGATTCACAACCTAATAGCACGTTTCATTGCCTACAAGTTGAAGCAAATGAGCTTACAATGAAATATGAAAAAATATTAAAAAATGAGTATCAAATAAATATCAAAAGAGAAAAAATACAACTCTTTAAGCAATCCAAATATTTCTATTGGGGCTATGGATGTTTGACTGGCACTAGAGCTATTTTTGAAAAAGTTATAGAGATAACCTTGTTGTGGCTATGGACTCTTGACTAGTAGCAAGGTTCTATCCATGGTTGTCTTTGGATGATTATGAAACTATGTAGCTCAATATCAATGAACTAATTTTTTCATTGAGTTCCGGAAACTAAAATTAAACAATGCACACACTAATACTTTCCAGAGAAATTTAATTGTCTTTATGTCAGAATGTTGGTAAAGGTAGGGGGTTATTGTTTGAAAATATGTATAAGTTATAATTTTTTAGTAGGTGATTTAATCTGAGATTTCTTTCAAATTTGGTTTTATTGGTTGCAAGTTGTCGTGTGGTCTCACAACATGCCCCAAGACTGTAAGACTTTAAAGCCCAAGTGAAAGATTATGCCTATCGTAGGTGTTGGCTATTTGAATAGATCATTGGAAGTTAAAGTCAAAGGAAATTTGTGTACTTCATGATTCTAGTGTACTGGGTATCGGGTATCGTGTATTGGAAGGCCATAAATTTGAAAATGTTAATGCAAGGTTTTGGGTGAAGTGTTCCAGTCCAAGAGAAAAGGTTCACGGAAATATCAAGGTTTTGATGTAATCCAAGGTCTAGGAAAATTTATTGGTAAAATTTGAAGTATCAAGTATTAGGGTACCACATTGCAATGTTAAATTAAAGTTAAAGTTAAATTTTTCCTAAAGATATGAAATTCTAATAGTCCAACTAAAAGAGGATAAATATGTGAGAATATGACTTTAAAAGAATGATATTTATGATGATTTATCAATCATGGTTTTTATTTTCGTAAGGATTTTATTAATGTTTCAAAAGGGATTTAATATGTGGGATTTGTGCTTGTAGGAGGAAGAGATTGTGATGCAACATTCGAGTATGGGTGGTTAGGAAAGCTTAGGTTCCAAGAAAATCCGATGGTGTTACTAGGTTCAACAATATGCTCTAGAAGTTTATGCGAGGACAAAGTTCATTGCAAAGAAGCACCGGGTATCAAGAAATTGGAAACCTTGGTATTACACATGCGACAAAGGAGTGTGCTCATTCTTGGGGTTATTCAATTCTGGGAATGTTTCATCCAAATCCAAACCTAAATGTGGGAATAGAAAGTTCACTTGATCATTCTGAATGTATGGGAAGTTCCTACATTTTATTTGTTTGGTTGTTTTCGTTCCAAGATAGAACCATGATAATATAAAGATGAAAATCCCAAAAGATCCTAATGTGCTAGAGAAGGTTGACATTTGTTGACTTCATCAACAATTCTCCTGCTAGTTGTTATATTCCATGTGCCTTGTTTTGATTCATCCCTTGTATTTCCTCTTATATATTTGTCTTATCTCCCACGTGTCTTTTTTTTATAAAAGGCCAAGAGATGTTTCAATTTAAGTTAAGTTCAAAATTTGTGGATGTCATAGAGCCAAAAATTCTTTATGTTTTGATCTTTTTCTTATTTTCCGAATCGTTCTAGATTAAAAACATGTATTCCTATAGAAGCTAATCAATATCAAAGCCAATTTTGAAGCTACCAGCTAGTATGAAAAATATTATGTATTTGGTTGTTTGTTCTGCTAGAGAAGACTGCATGTTGCAATGTTTAAGAGTGTACACAAAAACCTACCTGGTTTCTAAATAAACCCCCTTTCCTTAAAATCTTGCATCATTGTATACCTAGTTGTCAAGCAATCTGGTCAAGTATAGAGTGGTTTCCTTTGATTTGGTTAATTCTTGGGGCATGCATGAATAATACCTGGGAGCACTTTTATTTTTTCAGTAATTTTTGATGCTTTATTTTAGAATAGATGTTAAATTTTAGAAAATATTTCAAAATAGAGATAAATGAATGGAAATTTTATTACAAATATTTGGTTTCTATAAAATTCTTGAATTCTTAAAGCTAAATTTACTTAATCTCAAAGTTGTTTGAAATTCAAGAAATATTATTGCAAATCTATTCATTTCATGAAATTGTCTGATGACTAGATTGAAAATATTTTTTACTGATCTCTATGATTTCTTTGACAATAGGAAATTACCGTTTACACTTCATGATTAATAGAATTATCACAATTAACCCTTATGCAAACATACTGTGGTCAATACTTGACATAAATAATCCTTGTGATTAAGCTATGTCAGCCTGAGATTAAGGTTCCCCTAGTTAAGTCTTTCAAGTAAAGATAGGTTCTCACAATTTGTCTATGAGTATTTATCTACACTATTTGTGTGTGACTAACATTGTGTTCAACACACCGCTTGGTGAAAAAGTGTAATTCATAGCCCCTGCCTTCTCTATGTCCTTCTACTTCATTCTCTCTATCTTTACCCATCATTCCTTTTCCTAAACCTCATGTCATCCTTCCTCCAAAAGAAAAATGAACTCCATTCCTCTTTTCTTCATCAACAAGCTACCTTCCTTAAGCCAAGCACCACCAACCCCATTTATTGCCTTGGATATTTTCTTAGCTTTCCTAACTAAGGTTTGCATTACATTTAATTGTATATCTCTATTTTCTCAATTTCTCCCAACTTTCATCATTGGTCTTTGCATTAATGTTGGCATCCATTTCTTTCATTCATCTACAAGAATTCCACCTAGAGTTGATATATCATTTCTCATTCCCTAGCACCATTCACCTAGGCACTAACATAATCTATCCTTTGAATGCATGCCATCAATTTTGAAAAAAAATTCATGATCTAGCACATCTCAATTACTTGTCTTACTTTACAATACCACTATCTAATTTGACCTACTTTAATTTTGACTGTAGATATCTATTGATTCACAACAGTGATGTGAATCAGGTGAAGCAATCAATTCTTTCCACATGTCACTATCTCACATACCCACATTGCTCAACCCAAGCCAATGCAAGTATTCACAAAATGGTGGGATTACTCATTTATTTTTTTGCTATTAAGCTTTTGAATCTTTATGGTTTAGGTGTTAGGTATCCACCATACCTCACGCTTGAAGTGCATTCAAGAAATCTAGATGTAGTCAAAATACCTAAGTTTAAAGCTTCTTACCCTATCAGAGTTCAATCATTGGCTTTACCCTTTACCTTCTACCTCATAATTGACATTCTTTGAAGGCCTCAAGAAATAAGACCGAACCACGATGTTTGATCCTATTTATGCATGTCAAGGTTTGACCATTAGCTTACTCTTTACCATTTTCACCATCCTAAACCAACACACTAACGTTTGAAACACTAATGTGTGAGGCTCCGAACAATGCTTTAAGTTGTCAGAGGTCGAGGATCACTAATTCCTCTTGCCTCATCCTTGAAGTGCATAGTAAATCTTAACAATAAATTTTAAACACATATTTCTAATGCTCTTTACACCTATCAGGGTTTGGAAATTAGCCTTACCTCTTACCTTTTTCTTGCCTTTATTGTATCTCAAACCTTCCCACCAACCTATGAAACATGCATGAGTTTATCACATGTCATAGTTCTCTCTTCCACCTTATCTCTTTCATTCCTTTTTGTTGAGTAAGGAAACCTACCAAAATAAGATGGCCAAAATAATCCTAATCATTGACAGAATTAGCCCTTTTAGGTATCAACCTTTGGACATCCTTCTTACCGCATACCAACAATTGGTAAGGCATATGCCTTACACCTAAATTGATGAACATTGAAGCCCTTTCGGGTGTTGTGGTGCACCCTTAACTCATAAAACTTACCATCATTTTGGTAAGGCATAAGCCTTACTACCAAGCTACAAGCCTGAATGTTTCCTTCATAAGATTTACCCTCTTAGGTGTCGGCCATCAGGGTTTCTCCTTACACATGCTTGCTAAATTGTTAAGCCATAAACCTCAAGCTGACCCATGAACACTGAAACTATTTTGGGTGTCATTGATCTAGGTTTCATCTCTCCCCTTCCTCTATTCATGTTATGGGAAATTTCTTAACACTAAACAATGAACATAGAGACCATTTCGAGTTTTAGGGTTTGGGGTTTAATTATACCCATTTCTTAAAAATTAGTTAAGGTGTGAGTCTTAACGTTGATGCCTGATTCATGATTCCTTTTCAAAATTAACACATGTGAAATTCCTTATATTTGTGGAATCAGTACAAGGTATGAACAAATTATAGTCTAAAATCTTTTTGAACTTAGTGCACTCTTTGTTTCTTTCTTTAAGGGATTCAGTATGAGGTGTGACTGAATCCCACTATCAAAAACCTTACAAAATTTGCACAAACATTCTTCATTTATTTTGAGGAACTCAATTAGAGGCATGACCGAAGCCCAAAGTACAATTCCTTTTGAAAATAACTCAAAATTCTTTTATTTATTCAAGGCATTCAGTATAAGGTATGGCCAAATCCCAAAGTTTTATCTCTTGTAGTAGAGAGTAGGCCTCAAGCCCGAAGTCTAAAGCCCAAGCAGACTGAGCTAAAAAATGACTAACTCTTTCTCTTTAGCAAGTAATATAAAGTAAGCCTAAGGCCCGAAGGCTGAATATAATGGCACCCCAAGGGACTTGAATCCTTCTCCCAAATATCCTTATGAATTCATTTTGACCTCAAAAACAACTCCTCATCTATATCACTCATATCTCCTCATGACCTTAAAGAGGTACCTACCACTTTTGACATCAATGAAAATTATATTTTTAATAGATTATTCTAACTATAGCTATGTCTAGACATCCCTATTAGGTTAACTCACTATTAACATCACCCAATTCAAGGACCCTTGAGGTTCGATCTTTGTTTCTTTCATTCTATCCTACACTATATCAATCTATTTTGATATATCAGAGGTGATGGTTTAGGGCTTAAATTTTCCTAAAGGTCACCTTAGGCCTTGTGAAAGCTTCTTGGGCCTTGGTCAACTTCTTCTTAGATGGGTGTAGAAATCCAATTGGACCTGTGGAGCCTTTAGCATGTGGGTCTCATTTGTAAAGATTGTATCCTTTACTTCTACCCATGAGTGCATGTTTTGGGTTTATCTCTTCTTCTTTGTATAGTGAGATACCTTAACCCTAAGCCATAAGGAAGACACTCTCAACACATGAGGGCTATTATCCATAGGGATATGGGTCATCTGCACTCCCTTGTCTTCTTTTCTCGACAAATATCTATTGTAAATTAGCTCTAGGGAGTTTTTGAGGTGTTTGTGCATCATGTTGCAAGTATGAAGGTGTTGTCATTGATGTCATGAAAGTTGGTTTTTGGTTGTATATGTCATGGATATTGAAAAAATTATAATAAATAAGATTTGTAGGTATTCAATGTATGCTCTAGGATATACTTTGGGATGTTCTAGTATGTTAGTGAGGATCTAGGTGTTGTTCATGATTTTTGGTAGATACTATATCTAGAATTTTATCTTTTGTATCATTGTATAGTGCAACATATTTTCATGTGTATGTGTACCATGCTTTCAGTATGTCTGGTTGTGGTCTGGGAGAAATGTAGTTGGTCCATTTTTCTTTGTACTTTAGTTTCAAGACTTGTCGCTGTGAGAATAAGTTGATGAGGTCATGTTCAAGTGAATTTCATTATCCAAAGAGATTGGATCTTGTTAAGGATGTGTGTGCTTAATTGTTTTATATTTTTACACTGTTTTTGGTTGACCTTGTGTTAAACACTACTTGTTATGTGTGGTGAAGCATGTTGGGACTTATTTAGGTCATTATTATGGATATTTTTGGGTCACCCAAATTCTAATTCCACCATAGAATATTTTAGTGCTGACCTAATTTGAATTTGTAAATATAAATTATTTATGGACAACCTTGGATGATTTTCAAAGTTGAAGATGGTATAAATATAAGTTGAGATGTTTGTGAGGAACAAGATAGATGCAAGATAGATGAAAAATACACATGTGATATAGATGTGAAATAGTGTGTGTGATGTGAGTTTGAACAAATTAATGTGAAATTCAAGTGGCAGGTCCCTCAAGGTAGTGAGTTGAAGGTGTACTCTATCATTCAAGCATGTTTGTAATTCTATGAGTGAATTATGATGGAAATATATTTTTCATTGAGATAGTTTTATCTTTGTGACAATCATCTTTTATCTTTTTTATAATTATATGGTAGTGAGCCCTTTAGGCAGCGCGGCCTTATTAGAAAATAAATCTTGTTTTGGAAAAGTAAGTCTTGTCTTAGCAGTGAGCCTTTCAGTAGTGAGCCTTTGTATTTGGTTTTGGAATTCTTTACATTGTGAGTTAATCCTCACCATGGTTTTTGCCTCATTGGGTTTTCCACATAAATTTGGTGTTATTATGTGTATGATTTTACTTCTTTCAATTTGTGTTTTTGCACTTAATGATTAATCACATTAGCAGAGTAAAGGATTTGTGAATGGTTATTGATATAACTTCTGGTGAAATTTTTAAGGGTTAAAATTGTCACAATTGATTCACTCCCCCCTCTCAATTGTCTTGTTCAACAATTGGTATCAAATTTGGATTCCTTGGAGAAGAGATCAACCACTTAAGGAAGGTCTAGGATAGTGAACAAGATGGTTATTGAGTGTCCTAAGTTTGATGGAAGTGACTACATTTTTTGGAAAGAAAAGATGGTTAAGAATATCTGGAATACTATGGATATGATGTTGAGAAAGCTTATAATACTTCATAAACTAATCTTGATAATGGTCCAACTACTGCTGATGAGATCAAGGAACATGAAGAACACAATAATGAAAATTTTATTCTAAGGAATTGTCTTTCACATTATGAATTAATTAAAGTTTTAAATTTGAAGACTAATAAATACATTTAGGATGCATTCGAAAAGATCAATGAAGGATATGAAAAGGTTAAAGAAGAAAAGTTGCATAATTTGGAGGAACAATTCAAGATCTTACAATTTTTTGAAGATGAGAAGATTAAATCTTACATAGAGAGAGTGGACGAGCTAGTAGGTGGAATGTGAGGACTTGGTGAGAGAGTGGATGAATCTAGGATAGTGAAGAAGATTCTCAAAACTCTCTGTGATGCATATAGTGAAAAGGTATTTTATATTGAGGAATTTGTAGATTATAAGATCTATACTAAAGATCAGTTGTTGGGTACTCTAACCTCATTTTAAATGAGAGTGCCTAGCTTCAGAAATGGATCAAACATAGAAACTACTTTTAGAGCTGCAAAATTTGAATATTTGGATGAAGAGAAATTCAATGAAGTGGAAGCTAACTTTTAAGCAGAATGAAAAAGGGCTTTGGTAAGTATCAAGTTACCTTTCAAATTTTTTAGTTGTGGGGGAATAGGTCATTATGCTTCAAGATGTCGTCAAAGGTCTGAAAGGAATGAAAATAGAAAAAGGTAAAGACAACAAAGGAAATCTGATCAAGAGAGAATATTATGTAAATGAAGATGTTGTTATTTCTAATGAAGAGTCTGATTATGGATATTTTTATGATAGTGAATTATTGTTTTTGGCTATAAAAGATGAATCTACTTTTACTAATACTAAAATATATGTGAAGGAAAGCACTCCAGAGAAAGCTAAAGGTATTGCGATCTCTTCTCTTCATGCTAAATAAGAAAATAACTAATGGGTTGTTGATAGTGGTTGTTCACATCACTTGATTAGTGAAAAAAGTAATTTTGGAGATGATATTGATGCTATGATTTATGGTATAGGTTTAGTCAGTTTATGGAAAGAATAATATTGATGATGTATACTATGTTAATGGTTTAAGGCATAATATTTTGAGAGTTAAATAGATGTGTAGTAAAGGATATAATTTTCTATTCAAGGATTATAAATGTGAAATAAGGAAAGCATCGATAACCATGATTGTTGTTGGAGTGAATTCTGAAGGAAATATTTATCAACTTAAGGGTTTTGATGGACATTGATTTGTGTCTCAGATTAATGATAGTTGGTTATGATACCAAATGATGTGTCACATGAATTTTAACAATATGGTGAGAAGTAGTGCAGTAAAATTTGTGAGATATTTACCAAGAATCACAAAGCCTGTTAATGGTATTAGCAAGGATTGCCAGTTTGGAAAGCAAGCTAGAAAAAACTCTAGGTCAAATGAACAATATAATACTAGACTACTAAATTTGATTCATACAGATATTTGGTTTCCTACGAGGGTGATAATTCTATGAGAGGACTGGTACTTTATTCTTTTGATTGATGATTACACTAGAATGACATGGGTTGCTTTTCTTAGAGAAAAATTGGTTGCATTAGACAAATTCAAATCATTCAAAGCTATGGTTTAAAATGAAATGGACATAAAAATAAAATTCTTAAGGTCTAATAGAGGTGGTGAGTTAACCTATAATGAGTTTAATATATTTTATGAAGCACATAGAATAAAAAGGCAATTGTTTCATCATAGAAATCCTCAATAGAAAGGATTTTTTGAAAGAAATAACCGAATGGTTCAAGAAGCAGCTAGAAAAATGATCACTAAGGAACCTCTACTAGAATTCTACTAGAGATACACAATTCACACTATTGTTTATGTTTTTAACCAAGTTCAAGTAAACGATAACAACACTAAGACTCCCTATGAGCTCTGGTATGGAAAGATTCCTATTGTAGATTATTTCAAGGTATCTTGAAGAAAATTTTATATCAAAAGAAATGGAGAAAATTTAGGAAATTTTGATGCAATATCTAATGAAGGTATCTTCCTTGGATACTTGCTTAGAAGCAAATATTACAAATGCTACAGTAAAAGGTTGAGAAATATTATAGAAAGCACAAATGTAAAGGTTGATGAAGCATTGAATAATTCAATTGAAGTTGATGGATATGTATCAGATGAACCTTATTAAAGAGAACTAGAAGAATTTGTTGAAGAACAAGAAAAGAAAAATAAAGAAGAAGAAGAAGATTCAGTGGTGTCCCTAAAGACACATAAATATGTGCAAAAAAATTATTCAGAAGATCAAATCATTAGAGACAAGAGAAAAGGAGTATTGACAAGAAGTAGAGTTGGTGCTATTGCTAAAATAAATATGTTTTTTTTTCTATATTTGAACCTAAGATAGTAAGTGAACCATGTAAATATGGGCATTGGATGAGAGAAATGGAAGAACAACTTATGTAGATTGAGAAAAATCAAACCTGGGAATTGGTTTCTAGACTAGAAAATAAGAACATTCTTGGATCAAAATGGGTACTTAGAAACAAGTTGAATGAGAATGGATAAGTGGTCAAATATAAAGCAAGGCTTGTGTGTAGGGGTTACTCACAAGTAGAAGTTATATATTTTCAAGATACTTTTTTCCTAGTGGCTAGGATGGAAGCTATAAGATATTTTTTGGCATTTTTTTCTCATAATTTGATTTTCAAGTTTATCAGATGGATGTAAAGTCTCCATTTTTTTATGGTGAGTTGGAAGAAGTCTATATGGAAAAATCAAAAGTATTTTAGTTTTCAAAAAAATTAGACATGGTCTATAGATTAAATAAGGCTTTATATGGATTGAATTAAACACCTAGGGCTTGGTATGTAAGGTTTGACAAATATTTAATTAGAAAGGTTTCAACAAAGGTACAAAAGATAGCAATTTGTATTTCAAAATTGAAAATAATAAAATCTTAATAGTAGTTGTATATGTTGATGATATTATCTTTGGAGGAAATGAAACAATGTGCAAAATATTTTCCGAAGAAATGAAAAAAGAGTTTGAGATGTCTATTTTTGGTGAGATAAATTTCTTTCTTCTTTTGCAAATCAATCAAACAAAAAAAGGGATTTTTATTTCACATTCAAAGTATGTAAAATAAATGTTAAAGAAATTTGGGATGGATGGTTCCAAACCGGTATGCACTCCCATGGTGACTAGCTGAAAATTGAGTAAAGATGATGATTCACCTAAGGATGATCAATGCAAATATAGATCTATGATTGGAGGATTGCTATATTTAACTACTACCACATCAGATATCATGCATGCAATTTGTCTTGTGGCTAGATTTTAAGAGGATCCTAAAGATACACATGTTGCAAATGTTAAGAGGATATTCAAGCATCTAAATGACACTCCAAATTATGGCTTATAGTATCCTAGGTATAATAATTTTACACTAAGTGTGCATATAGATGTAGATTGAGCAGGTTGTGTTGACAAAAAAAGTACAAGTGGTAGTGCATTCTTTCTTGGTTGAATATTGGTGTCATGGTTAAGTAAAAAGAAATATTCACTTTCCTTATCCACTCTAGAGGTTGAGTATATTACTACAACATCTTGTGTTACACAAGTTTTATGGATGCAATAGACATTGAATGATATCAGGATAATGTATGATGATCCCAGCTCTATTTTTTGTGGTAATACAAGTGTAATTAACATTTCAAATAATCCAATGATGCACTCAAGGACAAAGCATATATCAATAAAGTTTAACTTTTTGAGAGAGAAGGTTATGGAGAATGAAGTAAATCTCGAATATGTACCTACAAAGGATTAAATCCCTGAAATATTTACTAAGGCTCTTCCTAAATATACTTTTGATTATCTTCGAGAGAATTTAGGGTTTATTGCACCTCCTTTCTTAAACTAGATGCATTTGAAGATGCATCAGTCTAGTGGATCTATGGATCTATCTTATTTTTGGACTAATGTTTGGTGGCTACCTCTCAGTGGGAGAAGGTAGTGTCATGTGTTGTCATTCTATAGTTGATTGGGTGTACACTTAAGGGAGGGTATTCAATATTGGTAAATTTATTGGTGACAAAGGGGAGAACAATGTAAAATATCTTTTGCATTTGAAATTGATGTCAAAGGGGGAGAAAGTATCATGTGAAAAAGCTTAGTCATTTTGTATTCTAAAAAAGGGGAGATTGATGATTCAAAGTTATTATATTGTCTTTAATGGTTTTTCAAATCATGTGTTACCATCAATGAAAAAGGGGGAGATTATTGCGAGTATGAAGTTATTGTCATTGATGTCAACTAGTTATTGTTTTCATTAATGTCATGAAAGTTGTTTTTTGGTTGTATATGTTGAGGATATTAAAAATATTATAATTAAAATTTTTTGTTGGTATTCAATGTATACTCTAGGATATACTCTAGGATGTGTTTCTATGTCAGTGAGGATCTTAGGTGTTGTTCATGATTGTTGGTAGTTTCTATATCAAAAATTTGAGATTTTTTTATCATTGTACAGTGCGATATATTTTCACTAGAATGTGTACCATGTTTTTTAGTATGTCTAGCTATGGTCTGGGAGAAATATAGTTGCTTTGGGTTTCTCCATACTTTAGCTTCAAGAGTTGTGGTTCTGAGAATAATCTTGTGAGGTTGTGTCGAAGTGAATTTCATTATCTAGAGAGATTGGATCATGTTAAGGATGCATGTTCTTAATTGTTGTATGTGTTAAACTGGTGTTGGTCAACCTTGTGTTAAACACTACTTGAGAAGTGTGGTGAAGCATGTTGGGACTTATTTAAGTCCTCATTATAGATATGTTTGGGTCACACTCATTCCAATTCCACCGTAGAATGTTTTGGTGCCAACCTAATTTCAATTTGTAAATACAAATTATGTGTGGTTGACCTTGGATGAGTTGCAAGGTTGAAGATGGTATAAATATAAGTTGATATGTTTGTGAGGAATATGATAGATGTAAGATAGATGAAAAAGATAGATGTGAAATAGTGTGTGTGATGCGAGTTTGAGTAGATCAATGTGAAAATCAAGTGGTGAGTGCCTAGAGGTAGTGAGCTAAAGGTGTACTCTATCATTCAAGCATGTATGCAATTGTGTGATGTAATGCCCCACCTTGCAACCCTAAAGGAAGTTGCAATTAACATCTTAAGCGAACCAATTTTTTTTTATAAAGTGCATTTAACATACACATTTACTTACTAATTAACAACAACCTCTAAGGCTACAATGTTAGGATTACTTAAACCCAAATATACATATTACATATAACCATAGCCTTATGAACTTTATGAAATCACCATCATACATCATAAGAATATCACATAACATAATAAGATAACCAACCAAGATACAATCTCATAAACATTATCTTAATCCAATAGATACATCACTCATTCTCAGAATGAGGCAATAGTACAAAAGATTACAATTACAAAATTCCACCTCATAAATATAAGAGAGATAAAATAACTTATACAAGTTAAAATATTACAATGCAAGAAAATACAACAAGAACCATGAGTTGTCCATCTGGATGTCTCGCCACCAAGTACTGAAGATAGATGGGGACCCAATGGTTTTGGTGCATGTTCCACCCAACCAATGTGGTACCCGAAGGCCCACCCCCCATGCTAGGAGATAGTAACAAAGTAACATGGACAAAGATCTACTACCTCTAACCAAAGGCAGACTCAAACTGACTCATACTATTATAACCAACCAAATGAATTAACAAGTACAACTCATTCACCATACAAGTACAAATCAAGTACAACTCAAATACAACATAAGTACAAATCAAGTATAATATAAGTACAATACAAGTACAACTCCAACATCACTGACATAGGTCACATTGCTTCTAGACATAAAGTAGATCAAGTATGTTCAAATAACCATACACATAAAATAATTAACAACAGTTGTCATAGATAGAGTGTCATCACAAGGTTTGTCATGAGATCTCCTTTGGGCATTCTTCATAGGCTCTGACACAAGTAATCCTGGTGGCCTCAACCAAATCCCGGCACTCATACTCACTCATGCGGAATCAACTACCTCTCGCAAGAACTAGATAGTTGATCTTGCCATTCTAGGCCTTCTCACTCATCCGAAGTCTAAACGAGCCCTTGTGTCTATGAGTGAGGATTAAATTATCTTGATTAATGTGAGAAGTTAGTCCTGATCTTCTAAGTACATTATTTTAATTATCACTTGTTTAAATCACTCCTGAAGGTTATCCAGTTTACCTCTTTGGGCTCTGGCGCCTAACAAAAGCCACTCTTCTATTCGACAACACACATCCAAACAATCCACTAAGGGAACCACAAGTGCATACCAACTAGGCATCATAATCCACTCCAACACAAGGAGTATACAAATAATAGAAACTCACTCCAACATCTTAGAGGCAATAATCACATAGTCCACTCCTTTCACAGGAGATACAAAAGATCTCACTCCAAATATCTTGGAGGCAACAACACATAGTTCACTCCTTTCATAGGAGGTAACAAGATGAAACCACATAACAAGGTCACTCCATGCAAGGAGACACGAATCCCATAATCCGCTCCTAAATCAAGGAGGTGCAAACATCCCCGTTCATGAAAACCGGGTAAAACTGAACATGCACTACCCAAGGGAAAACAACTGGATGGCATAAAGATTCAACAACCCTTATCCTCTAAGTTCTTCTGGAAGACTTATAATTTAGGACTAACACTAAATCCCAAAACCAACAATACAACTTGACGACATAACAACAAAAGCATTCAAGTCATCAATCAAATCTAATATTTGGATTTCCTAAATCCATACTCATTCAATAGGTAGTGTTGAAAAAGTCAAAGACATGATAAGTAGATCATCTAAAATAATCATAACCCCTATTTCCCTTTTCATTATTGAAAATCTAAAATAATTAAACTTACTTCCCTTTACTGAATACAAAGAATTAAATCCTTTAAGATAAACATGAGGAAGATACTACTTTTGGATATACTAAATCCATATCTCTTTCATAATCCAATCACAATGATTCAATTAATCTAAATAGAAATTAATAAATAACATAATTGATTGCTTCATCAATGAAACAACTTCTTAATTTACTTTTAAATCGACACAAATCCATGCAAGTAAACTCTTTCCATTTCCTAACCAAATCTTACATCTCATTCAATTTTCTATTTAACACATTCAATCACTTTAATATAATAACATATTGTTTCTCTATCCATTTTCTATATACACTAATCAATCCATTTTTAAATCTCTATTCAATAATACATTGCATGCATCTCATTAAAATAAAACACGATAATGAATTTTACACTGAATATATATATATATATATATATGCTCCATATTATATAGACACCATTAATATTCCATTCACAATGACTAGATTTCTCTATGGAACCAAATAGAACATAATAACTATTTGCCTTTTTCAATTTAGTTAGTTCCTAAATTTACTTCTAATGCAACCTAACACTATTGCAAACAATCTTTTCCAATTTTCTATCCAGAGTCTATGTCTCATCAACCATCCATTTAAAAAACATGAAATTTCATCAATGTATAAAAATATCTTTTGGCTTGTCTATTTGGCCACGCATTCATATTGTTTCTAATTAAATCTCATTAAATAAAACAAACATTTAAATATAAATATTTTTATAATTCTTCAATATATTTAAATATATTTCTCTATACATTTTTTACACATACTAATTATTTCTTTTAGAACACTAATAATACCCAATTTGCAAACAAAAGAATAAAATAATATAAAATATTATTTATTCTCTCAAATGGATAAATACCTTCAAAATACATATACTAAATATAAATTAATATATTTAAATATATTTAATCCTTAACATATCTTCTATCCTTTACAACATATCAAATTGATTAATTCAAAATAAAAATATCCTTCATCATCAATATTCCAAAATATAAATATATTTTTCCAATTAAATCAAATTAATAATTGGACTTTTTACATATGGATTTAAATTTCACAATTCAATTTTAAATTATGCATTCTTTAAATCAAATATTTAACTCCTTCAATTAAACTTTAACATGCCATTTTAAAATAAACAATAATTTCCCCATATGTTTATAATTTTAATTTCACTAATCTAATATACAAATTTTATTTAAATAATATAAATAAATATAATACTTTAGTATTATAAATTATAATATAAAATATTATTAAATAATATTTTAATATTATAATAACAATACATAAAATATTAATATTTATAAATATCAATTTATTATTATTTTATTTTCAGAACAGCCATGGGAAAATAATTTAACAGCAGTCTCATGTTTTAAGGATAACTCAAAAACTACGATCTGAGTATTTGAGATTTTTGGACAGGGGTAAGAAAACTTCAAAATGCAAAAACCCTTTAAATTTCTGGAAAACCCAGTTTGTGAAAGTGAAGTTATAGGTGACGTAATCAGACCATTTTACCATAAAAATATAACTATACTGCAGATTTTAAAATCCGTTTTTTGATAATAAACAGAAAGTTTCATTTTGTAAAAACATTCTAAAAGCATTGCTCAATCTCTATGTTTGATTTCAGTAACAATAAAATCAATTTCTCCAAATAATTTAAATTCAACTAAGGTTTTCACAATTTTCACTCAAGAATTTTCACAAGCAAAGGCTGTAAATTTGTTTAATTCTTTTTCCTCTAATATCAAATCTATTTTCTAAAACAGATTTAACAAACAAATCTTTAATCATTACTATTTTAAAAAAAAAATCAAGAACAATAAAACACAAAGAGGAAAACCTGGTACAAGAAGCTACAGGAAGAGATGAATTTCTGATGCAAGCCTCCTCCAAAGATTTCCTGAATTTTCTTCAATCCTCCAATGAATCCAATCCAAAATCCAACAAATGCAAACAATCTTTCCTTCAATAAATTCTACAATCAAACTTTCTTCAAACCCTTGTGCAAATTTTTCAAAATTTCTTTACTGCTGTAAAAATGTATTTTCTAAAAACTCTCTTGCCCTAAAATTAAAACATATATTCTTATAAATCAAAAATACCTAATTCAACCCTAATTCACATTACATGCAAATTAGATATTTCAATTTCAATTTCAATTTCAATATTTACAACCCTAATTCACATTACATGCAAATTAGATATTTCAATTTCAATTTCAATTTCAATTTCAATTTCACTTTCAATTCTCAATTTCAATTTCAATTTCAATTTCACTTTTCAAAAACCCACTTTCAATTTAAAATGCAATTTCAAATAATAAATTAATTTCCAAAGTTGCAACCAATTTCCCAAATAAATATTTAATTACAATTTCTAATTTAATTCTCACACGTTGGAATTAAATTCCAAAATTAATTCTAATTCTTTTATTTCCTTTTATTCTCTTGCATCACGTTTAATTAATTAATTTAATTATTTAATAACTAAACTCAACCCCTTTGGATCAAATTTAATTAATTAAATAAACTAAATATAATTAATTAATTTAAGTATAAACTTTTATCCACATTGCATTATTTAAATTAAATAACCATCAACATGATTTAAATGCAATTATTCTAAATATCTATTTCTAAATCAAGAATTCTTCAGAATTAAATAACATCAAAGCAAGACAGACAATGACTCGACACACACAACTGATGACACACTAAGGCTAGGGTATAAACTTGACACATGTTACCTAGCTACTATCTCCCGTTCAACTTAACTGTTGGATCGACACGCTCAAACCTGTGAAACCAGGTGGAGTCGATGTCATGTACCTGCAATCCTGCAACCAAGTAAACAACATCATACGATATATCCAGCATATAATACACACCGTGAAGAAGGAATTACGGATTTGTAGGGCGCTCACAAACAAGTGATGCGAAACCGTCCTCTTCACCAATACACTCATTGAAACTGACACTTCCATCATAATCCAATAATCTCATAATAATATCTCATGTTAACTCTACAACAACATTAATCTATAATTGCATGTGAAACAATAATCAGATAACTACATCCCACAATAATGTTGTCGCTCAATAGTAACGATCAAAACATCATAACAAAATGTATCCAGTATCAAAATAACTGCAACCAAACATAACATAAAGCAACTTAAACAAAAATCAAAACGGAGCGGTGTTACATGTGAGGGAATTGTAGTGGAAATATTTGTTGTATTGAGACATTTTTATCTCTGTGACAATCATCTTCTATCTTCTTTGTAATTATGTGGTAGCAAGCCCTCTAGGTAGTGATCCCTTATTAGATAATAAGTCCTAGTTTGGACAAGTAAGTCTTGTCTTGGTAGTGAGCCTTTCAATAGTGAGCCTTTGTATTTAGTTTTGGAATTCTTCATATTTTGAGCTAATCCTCACTGTGGCTTTTCCCTCATTTAGTTTTCCACATAAATCTAGTGTTATTATTTGTATGGTTCTACTTCTTTTAGTTTTTACTTCTACAATTAATGATTAATCACATCATCAGAGTATAGGATTTATGAATGGTTATTGACATAACTTCTGGTGAATAGTTTAAAGGTTAAAATTCTTGCAATTGATTCACCCCCTCTAACTTGTCTATTTTAACAGATCATTACATGGAAAAAATCGTGCATTTGAATCTTCTTCCAAGTTGTTTTAGCTAGTTTCCAGTTCCTTGCATGGAATTTGTGGGATCATTTCTAATGGAGTAGGAACCAAGATGTTTTGGTTACTATTTTGTGCTTGATGATTCAACCTCTATCGCCCTTGATATTGGATATGCTTGTTATGCTGATATGATAACCTCCTACCTTGATAATTCTAAAAATGAGGCTTCAAAGGTATATATTGTTGCATTTTTAGATTTATTATCTTATTAGAAAAATATCACAAAGTTCTCTTCATATCATTCATCTGCGTGGCTAGTGTGGATGGACCAGCGACACTCATTTGAGCAACATGATACAAATACATGGGAGTAGTTTCTTGTGAGTATTGAGGACCTCTTCTTATAGTGGTATTGATGATTCTAGGAACATAGGCATTAGCGACTATGGGGAAATATTCTCGTTGTCTATCAATTTTTTATCTACTCAAACAACTAGCTCATACACATCTAGCAACATCTAGCCTCCTATAGACTAGATCATTATAGCTATATCTAAGTTGAAGGATTTGAGATAAAAAAATTATAGCCATTCCCATGGGCATTTAAGCTGCAATCAAGATTTCTTGCTAGGTTTTATGGAACCTTTTATTAAAATCTATAATATCCTCTTATGGGGCTCTTTTTATATTAATGAGTTCTTAGAATAGAGACAACCAGTCTCCTTTCTCATTAAATTAGTCAAAGAACCTATTTTTGAGCTGGTCCTAGGTGGTGATGGAGTTTGGTGACAAGGATATAAATTAATTAAGAGCTCACCTTTTGAATGTGGTAACTAGTAATCTTCAAGCTACATATTTCTCAGTAACATGGTGTATTGTGAAGACATACACATCTTGAAAATTCTCTAAGTTGCTTTTAAAATCCTTCCTTATGAATTTTTGGAGTTCCTTTAAGGTATTAGTAGGGATGGGATCCCAAGTTACCAGGGATAGGAGATTAATTAGTGGGCTACAACTATTCCATGCTACAAAATTCCTTGGTGGTCCAAAAGAAGCCATCTATTATGGTTGTTGTGTTGTACCTCACTCTGCGGCCCTTTGATGACTAAAAAAAATGAGAGGAAATAGTAGTAAACCTAGAATTTGTGTTGTAAATGGCCTTTTAATAGGCCTTTATCTCATAAAATCTTACTTCTAAGTGGTATATTGTGGGTTTGAGTCCCATAGGACATTAAAACAAAGGAATTGTTGATGCTTAAAATTTTTTTCCTAGGAAAGAAACATCCTATGAGAACTTTCATAGACATGGGATTGAAATTACTATCTGTGAAGGAACCTTCAATATTTTAAAAGTTGGCTCTTCAATTTTATTGGAGAGAAAAATGGCAAAGGAAGGAAACATAGAAAGATTTAAAAGAAAAATACTAAGGAGATGAAAAAAAAATAGTTTTTTATCCACTCCTAACTTGTATAATATATATTAAAACCTTTAAAACAATAAAAATAGTTTAAAATAGCACATACATGATTTAATGCTTACAATATTATAAAAGATGACTCTATAGAAACAAAGAATAGAACTAACAACCAGTTATTGACTCCACTCAATTTGACATAAAACACCACATTCTCTTCATTGTTGGGTGGAGAACAAGCTACAAAGGACTGAGGGAACATTATAAAATATTTATTTCTTCCCACAAGGGGAACCTACTAAGGTCTTAGAAATGAAAATAATTTTTTTTGCTATCGCTATTTAAAAGTATAATATTACATTGGATTTCTCTCAAGAAATAGTTATCTAAATTTTAACCGAGTGAGATCCAAACCCCAACAAAAGATGAGACTCCCCAATATATTCTACATGGGCTTGCATGTTTTAGGATTTCAATACTAGGGAAAAACAACCTCTAGATCCATGGAGGACACTTGGATCCCACCCCTCATTTAATGATGAGGCTACAATAATAGAATCAGGTCCTAAGAGTGATTCAACACACATTGATATATGATTTGAAGCTCTCTAACATGGAGAAACCTTAATGCTTAATGATCTCCAAATGTCGATGTGTTCCCCACTCACACTACTCACAAAGTTTCCCTTGGGAATGGGGCCCATATTTTCAAACTATTGGTGCATCATTTTCCTGTGAAGGGGACTCTTTGTTCCTTGAAGCATATGGCAATGTCATATGGGAGTTCATACTAAATTTTAAGCTTTATCAATTATTATATGCCAATAGCATCAAATCCACCACGTGGTGCCTTGGTGTTGTCCTTAAAGAGTATTGTGCTTTTCTTTTGGTAGATGAGCACAACGACACCATGTGTCACAAGTAGGGAAAAGCTAATACATAAAACCAAACTTTACAAAGGATCTAGAGGAAAAGAGGAATCCCGTATAAGACACCTAACTTACACTATTGTATTTGATCAACAAATACAATGTGAGTGGAAGATATATGATGATTCTTATTATTTAGACCCTTTTTCCATCCAATTGTATTACTCCCTTCTCTAGAGGCTCATACTTTAACTTAAGGGGATCATATATCTTCTTTTGCATTATATTGGTGCTTGCACTAGAGTCTATCATCAAATTATGTAGAAATTTCCTACCCATTACAAGAGTTAAGTAAAATGGGGTAGGTTTGGATTTACTTAATTCTCCCTTTTCATTCATGAAAATAACTAATCTCCCTTTAATTTGTCTAGTATTTTTTAGATGAATAACAATCACTAGCTTCTCATGTTCATTCAATTCTTCTCATGAAATATTCTTTTGATCTGGGATAGACAAAACATCCACCATATTTAGGTGCATTAATCAATTGTTGCACCATATTTAGTTGTCTATGTGATTACTTCCTAGGACATTTCACCTTTTTTATATAGTATTATCTTGTTTCTATACTTGCAAGTGATTAATCTACACCATTAGAATTTTTTTAATGTGATTTTTGGATGAGGAATAACTTTCAAAATTTCTATAATCTTCCTTTCTAATTGGGTGAAGTAGTCGAACTGCACTTGCAAGTTCCTTGAGATCAAGGTATTATTTACAAATAATATATTTTCCCCTTCAACCCAAAAGAAAATTTCATGTTCAATTGTGACTTTACCCTCTTTGTCCAAAGTCATTCCATACATTTGGGAAACTAAGATTACATTATCCATACCAAGTGATTGATATTGATATTGAGTTGACATTATTTTTTGTATAGATCCCTTATCTTTCTTTCTCTGATATCTACTGTTGTAAGTTTCCCCTAGGGTAATATCTAGGCATATGTACATAATTACAAGGGAAAACCCATGCATTGGATTCTTCTACCGAATTATTCTAGTGGATGACTAATTATCTCTAAGAATTAGGTGTGACTATCTACACTAGCATTAATATTGGAAGTATATAACTTTATCATTGTGAATGATTAGGCCTTATAGATCCCTGATATTCATTAGACTAATAAGTGGATTTACCACCTTGGAATCCTTAATAGGGTGATTTTTTAAAATGAGGCATGTTTCCTTTCAAAATTTATGATTTCATTGGAAAATATTTACAAAATTCTATACATATCTTACATATATACTACTAGAAGTCATGATGCTAAAGTTTTTGGCACTTGACAAGAAGAAAAGACATATATATAGAGGTGTTGGCATATGATGTATCAATGGCCTCTTCTTGAAGTGGAATAGATAATTCAAGGAATACATGAATAGTAGGTCTTAGAGGAATATTCCCAACATCTATTAGATTATTTTTAGACTTTATACCTAGGTTATATACCTCTAAGAGGGTTTTCCCTCATATAAATTAAATCATAATAAATATATTTGAAATGATAAAAAAGTGGTTTGGATGCTATCATATGGTTTTGGACATAGAGCACACCCACTTTTCTAATTTCATTCAAGGATAGCCCTTGAGATCTCAATGCAAGGGAGAAAGAGATATAGCTAAGGTCTGTCCTAGGGGATAAATATGATCTAATGAGGGGTTCACCACAAAGTTTAGACTTGGAAAAGATAATGTAATGTGAAATGAAATGAAAATCCTTAATTGAATGCAAACTACCACTAAATGACCTAGAATGTGGTTGAAATGAAATAGGAAACTATGAAACAAAATGTGTGCACCTAGAAATTTGGAAGGTGGTTGAATGAAGGTCTAAATTGCTAGAAATCCTACTATTATAAATGACTAGGAATCATTTTCCAAATTGGGTGAATCAGCCTTGTTTCTAGAAAACTATGCTAGAATATGTTTCGAGCAAAAGGGTACCAAAATCTGCAAAGTCTTGAAAAATGACTATAACTAGGACTCATTCATGAAAAGTGACCTGAATCAGTCTAGTTATACTTTTTGAAGCTTCAAAAGTTGATTATGTGCTCTTGAGTCCACTTTTCTCTTCCCAATTGGTTTCCAGATCTGAAACAACAATTTGTGACTTGTAGATTATCTCTAAGGCTCCTCAACACTTGATGACAACATTGCATGTTTTACAACACTTCTCCAATCTTGTTGCTTAGGAAATCTACAACCTAGCTATGCAAATAACACAAAAAGGAGAGGGGGAAATTTTGGGGGGTTAGTGGATAGGGGTTTCCCTTGGTCAAACCCCCTATTGGAGATCAATCCTTGAAATGAAATAAAATATGGAAGGAGAATGATGAATGAACAAAATATGATGCTACAACTCACCAAACCCTAGCAATAAGGTGTTGCAAGTATGCTTGAAAATGGCTACAATGGATGTGGTTCTTGTATCTAGCTTGAAGGAGACAAATCTTGAATGTAATACTTGCTTCGATCACAAAACCTTACACCACAATTGTTAGCACAATAACAAACATGATACAAAAGACCTTTGACATGATGACTAATGCTTGAACAATGCTCTAAAATGTTGAATAATATGCCCTTGAATGCTCTTGTGAATTAAAATTCACTATAAGGAGGATCATTCAACTTGCTAAGTGAGAAATGAATGGAAGAAACTTGTATTTATACTCAATTATGCAATAATTCTTGAAATTGGAACACTAGAAGCTAACATTGGATCTTGGAGAATAAAATATTGCCAAAGATTTAAATTATATTTTATTTTGAGCTAAATGAGACTCATTCGCCACCCTAGGTGAATGGGTTCCACCTAAGGGGACTCATTCGCCCAAAATGGTGAATGAGTCATGCCTTAGGAATTTGAGGTGGGTTTTCAAGATTGTGGTGTTTTAAATGCTTTTATTGAGACAATCCTTGAAAATACACATAAATAAGGCTTGTGGATGCAAAATGAGCCCAATTAAAGCATAACAAAGCCCAATTATTAATGATAAGCCTATGAAAATGTGAAAGTGTGTTACAACACTTTACAAAACTTTGAAATAAAGCAAGATTAATGTTAAAAAAGAGGTTATTTAGGTGTGAATCATTAACAAGACCTTATAAAAGTGTGAAAGTGAGTTACAAAACTTCACAAAACTTAAGTAGGGTAACATTTAATACATTTAGTTCACAAGGGCCCAAGACCGAATGTGAATATGTTAGGCATATTACAACACTAAATCAAATCCAAGTTAAGGGGACCTTTTTCTGTCATTACATCTAGTCCCCACTTTAGTGAGAGGAGGAACTTGCTTCCAACTCACACTAAAGTAGACAAAATTCCATAACAATCAAGGGGAGTTCAAATGTACTAATGTTGAAAACATAAGACAATCATGACCAAGCAAGGTACAGAAGCACCCAGGACCAAATTCCTATGGAAAACCAACATAAGAGCGCATGAACACACTTGAGAATTATAAAGAGCAACAACAAGGAAAAATCATGCACTAATAAAGATGAAGGAAAATGAAAAAGGAAAAGGATTAGAAAAAGCTTCAACCATTTGTCCATCGTGATGTGGGTCAGATCTAGGATGTTTGTCTGAATATGCATACTCAATCTGAACCAACCAGACTTTAGGTTGTCTATTGAGTGAGAAGGCCTAGCAGGTGACAAACATACACCCATGGTTGGTATGCACTCTCACACACACATACATGGCTATAGGTAAATTCATGCCTCGATCAGGCTTCCCATTCAAACTATATGCAAGTTATACCTCTAGATAACTCTGATAAGGTGCCACAAAAAAATAGTTTTTGAGCTTCATGAGACAAGCAAAAACTTTATATGCTTTAAGATCATTAAAAAACAAGATGTCTCTATAGGAATCCAAGCTATGTTATAAAATATGGACATATAATGACAAACATAAAATGAAAAATGGGAAGCATTCAAAGGATTCTTGCTTAGTTTATGCGAGGTCTTTAACTTAGGGAACATTGTGCCTAATGTTTGCAAGAGAGGACCAATCAAAGAATAGGAGATTCACAACTTAGGAGATGTAGTGTGTCAAATCAAGCCACTAAGAGGAATGTAATATGCTAGGATAGGTCACACTCTTGAAAGACATCACACCCAATTTCATCCCCAAAGAAAAAAATGTATCGTAAAAAGTAAGAAGACTACACCATGAACCATGAAAATGGAAAATGAAAAAGAATAATGCCAATGTATTCCCCCACTTTAAAGGAATTTCTAAACACCATTTTGTAAGAAATTACTTTAAATTAGCCAATTATCAATGAAAACAATAAAGAAGATATGAGAGCCAACTTGGAAATCCCTATGGCAAGTCATATGTTTCCAAGTGAAGTTGTGGCTTGTGAAAAAAGGAAAGAAAAGAGAGGGGTTGCCCCCAAAATGAAAACACCAAACATATAAGGGATATATGGATTTGGGGTCAATATTTTCTTGTTGCAATCTTGTTTGAGAGAGTCGTAACTGTCATCATTCCCCAAATACACATAGAACTAGAAGAATTAAACAAAGAGAGAAAAAGCAAAGAAAATCCTTTTGGGTCAACATGGAAGATACAAGAATGTCTTGATGCATTATGTCATTCCAAAAAGGAAAACACAAGACAAAATGAAAATTATGAAAGAAGAGCTTTCGAGTCAACATGGAAGAGACATGAATGTCTCGATGCCTTGCATCATCTCTAAAAGAAAAACACAAGACACAATGAAAATGATGAAATATTTTTTTGGGTCAACATGGAAGGGACATGAATGTCTTGACACTTTGCGTCATCCCCAAAAGGAAAACACAGGAAAAAATGAAAAAGCTATAGATTGACAACATAGAGAAGAATGAAGGTAAAAATAGAGGAATGTCACAAAGAGAGAGAAAGCCAAATAGAACGTTAGGGGGGATCATATCACATACATGCAATGAAACAAGCGAAAAAGGAAAGGGAAATAAAATAAAAATACAAAATACTAGTAAGGAATTGTAGACATCAAAATTTTACCTCTCCCATAAGGTCAAATTTGTCCCCTTTATTCATCTATTTTTCCTTTCCCATCAATATTAATTAAAAAAATTATTTAATTAATATTTCATCCTTTTGATAATGTTCCTAAAGTATTAATTTAAATAATTAAATACTTTACTTTCATCCCCTTTTCCTCTTTAAATTAAATAAATACCCCTATTTATTTAATCTAGTCATTTACCTTTATGAATTTAAATCAATTTTAAATTCACCATTTTCTCTATCCTTGTCCCATCCTCCATAACCCTTCCTAAATCCAGATTAGTATAATTAATTCATGATTAGTATTTCCACACCCTTAAATAGGTTTAATGCCAAATCCTCCATCATAGCCCACTTGCCTTAATCCTCCATTACTTACCTTAGTCACCTATTTCCACAACCTAATTAATTGATTAGGTCACATTAATCCCCCATGGCATTTATAGCATACCTTCAAGTCCACTATTCATTGAATTCTTTCTCCTTTTGGAGAAGGCAACTCATCCCAATGTGATTCCTCCAAGTACTTTTAAGGAATTTAAAATTCCTCAAAAGTATTATCACCCACATGGGGACAAGGACCTCCTTTATGAGGAGATATTGTCCAATCCCAAGGTACTAGGAAGTACCTCCACCTCATGTCCTTTGTTACACATCACTTGCCACATGGCAAGATGTGAGGGCTTGTGAGTTCTCAACTCACGCTAACCCTTGATCTTGTCCAATGTGGCTGCATCTTGACCATTCATTCTCTGTGGAATTTCCCCTAAAATTAGAGGATTTTCCCTCATTTACAACATTCAACATTATGCAACTTTGAACTCTCAAGAATTCAAGCACTTGCACTCATCCACCATTGTCGCAACCTTCAAACTCATTTTTCATCTATATCAAACAACTATCCAAATACCCACTTGAATCTTTGCATTCCTCATGATATCTACATCATTTTGCATCTATTTTTATGTTGTTTTCCATTGAAAGGAGCACACAAATCAAGTAGTCAACAAGGCCGACCAATCAATCAACTTGGACAAGGTAATATGAAATTTTTTCTTTCATTCTGTTCAAGTTCAACTTAGGCCAATCTTGAGGTGTTCTTGTGTTTCCTTTTGTCTTGCATTTAATTTTCATTTTGCACTTTAGGCTAGGGTATTTTTACTGCACACATTTCTAGCACGCCTAGTGGGACCCGCGTCATGGGTATTTTCTTTCACATTCTCTATTTCTTTACTTTTGTAGGTCCATATTTCAGTTACAGAGGCGAAACTGCCCTAACAAGTGAAGTTGCTCAATACAGGGGCGGATTTACCTAAACAAACAGGTGAAATTTCCTTTAGGGGTGAACCTGACTTCACACATGGGAGAAGTTATAGTTCACAGGGGTGAGGTTGTAGTTTATAGGGGTGAATTTTCTCTAATGGGTGACCTTTCTTTGGTCCCTGGTGATAGGCAATCTTGATTTTTTAGATAGGTGAACTTGCACTTCTTGAGGAGTGAGCTCGTTGGCTTAGAAGGGTGAAGTTGCCTCTTATAGGGGTGAATTTTCCACTCACAAAGGTGAGTTTGAGGTAAATCCAAAACTCTAATCTTCCATTTTTAGTGTCGTTTTGGTTCTAGTTTTACATACTGACCAACTAACTCATATGCTCATGATTGTCCTAAGTTTTCTAACATTTTGTGTAGTCGTTCCTCGTTTGTCCAAGACTGGTGATTTAAAATTACTTACATGTTTTTTTGTAGAACGATTGGTCCAAGACCTTTAGTTAGTCTATTTTCCATTTTTCTATACTAGCTAGGAACATGTAGCTTTAATTAAAGGGTCAATTTAAACTTGTTTGTTGTGTTTGAGAGTAGGTTGTTGACATATCCACTCCCCTTAGATATTTATGTGATCCTGGGTGGTGAGAAATCAAAGATTTCTCTAGTCTAGTTGAGTCTTCCTAGGAGGTGCTAATGCGTCTGTTAGAACCAAAATTTTCATTAAAACTTCTTAGGGGTTTTACCCGTTTGAACCCATTATTTCATTATATTTTAATAAAAATTCATTTCACCACCTTTCATAATGATTAAATACCCCATACTGCTGCCATATTAAATAAATTTTACCACCATCATTTACCTTACATAGCGTTTACCTCTATACTACAACCTTTTGCAAAGTGGCTCACAGTATGGTGGTGGCGATTGCATAGGCAAACATAATAGTTACTGCTACACCGCATGCAATCAAACCACATACCATGGTAGCGTGGTGGGTGGTGAGTTAGCAGCGGGGAGGATTGTTACTGTAGTACCACTAGCGGTTAGAGAATAACTTGTGGTGGCACAGTGGAAGGAGATAGGTAGCGAGGCGACAGTTGGAGTGGTTACTGCACAACCACAAAGGGTCAGAAAAGAGGTTGTGGTGGCATGGTGGATGGTAGAATATCATGAAGTGGTAGTCAGTAAGGGGCTACCATGATACAAAATAGTTATCACTACACCACGGTTGGTTAGAAAGCAGACCACAGTGGCGCGGTGAGCGATGAGTAAGTGGCGAGATGGAAGTCAAGATAGTTACTATGCAGCCATGGTCGGTTAAAACACAGACTGTTGTGGGATGATAGACATGAAGGTAGCAGTCGAGATCAGTCACCGCACAACCGTAGGGTGTAAGCATGAAGGCCATGGTAGAGCAGTGGAAGAAAGATAGACGGTGAAGGACGGACACCGCTATATTGCGGGTGAACAAAACGAAGGGCACGGTGGTGTGGTAAGGAGAAGCGGAGATCCATGCATGGAGAAGTCAAACACCGTTGCACTGCAAGTGGAAAAAAGATTGACCATGGTGGAGCGGTAAACGTAAAGGGAAATATAGAGAAAGGGCATAAAAAGAAGTTTTGGCAGCTTAAAGAGAAATATAAAGAGTAGTCAAAGTATTAAATTGAAATAAAATGCAAAACTATGTAAAAATATTTAGTTTTCCAATAAGGAAACTCAATTAAATATTTTAATTCATGTCAATGAATTCAAATGGTTGTAACAGGAAAATGAAGAGTCGTGGCTCTTGAAATGTAAAGTTTAAATGTATTGAAAATTCAGTTGAAGGGGAGGACAAGAGTTAGAGGAGATAGATTTTTTTAGAAAATGAACTGGGAATGAAAACAATGATAGATCTTGTTTGAAGTAGAATCAATGGAGATAATATATTTAAACTGGTGCAATTCTCTTTGGTATTCCGTTGTTGTGGTGAAATAATTCATATTCTTTATTTGGTTGTCTCCAACTTGAGATCCTTCAATTATTTAAATCAGCATATCAAGTATATCTCTGATTTATCAAAGTGCACTCTCATTTTGTGTGATTTAGTTGATTGGTGTCTACAAGTGAGATTTAAATTATTTTAAATAAGTCACAGTGATTTAATGATTTATTTTGGATAGTTAAAGAAGAACCAAGTTAAGAAAATATTCCAGCACAGTTTATGCAAGTCATAAACTCAGTGAAGTTTTATGCCAGTCATAGAATTTCCAAAGTGCCTAACAACTAGAGTTAAGCCAGAGAGGGAAACACGTGTTTTTTTTTGTTTTTTGACTCCATTTCCCATGTGTATAGAAGGCACTAATCTATCACAAACCGGATGATAAAATTCATAATAAACAACATATTCAAATTCTTTCTTTTTTGCAGTAGGAGTAGCAGTCATGATTTTATCTGTTCACTTCCAGTTGCCATTGTGAATAGATTGATTGAGAAGGAAATATATTTCAAATCTGCAACATACACATAGGTGCACCCACCTAGGTTTAGCAGAGCCCAAAGTGAAGAAGGTTCAATTATGTCAATTGGCCTTGTATGTTGGCCAGAAAAGTTGTCAGAGTTTGGCAAACTCTCGTGGTTTAAACTTGCATTTTTGAGACCCAACAGTTTCGCAACTCTATTGGGGATAAATTCAGTAAAAAGTTTCCAGCCTATCCTTTTATAGAGTCAACACAGTTTCAAAATTGGTCTTCAATCAAAGAATCATAATTGTGTAGTTTGCAACTCCCCATCTGAGTCACACACACAACAATTTGGTGACTCTATTGGGGACATACTCAAGAAGATTTTTTCAGCCTTTCCATATAGAGTCAACAAAATTTTACATTTTTTTTGGAGATTCCACTGGGGCAAACCAAAACAATATCATAATATTTTTCATTTTCCTACTTTTGGGAAAAGTAGGTGGCGACTCTATTTCAGATTTGATAAATAATGCATGGATATTGTGGAACAGTCACATTTTTTCAAGATGTCAAAAGAAGAAAGAAGATAGTAGTCAATAAGAGAGATTAAGTAATTGAAACAACAAAGGCTACAATTGGACCAATAGATGCTACAAATGAACCAACAATTGTTGCAATTGGGAGTCAAAAGTGTTCCAAATACATCACCAAGTAGGCCATCATGCAATGAGAATGAATACACAAATTCAAGCAGATCTTGGACACCCCAAGTGCCCCATGGTGGAACTGAGAACTTTGGCAATAAAGGTAGCGTACTCTATTCACAGCAAAACACTTTTGATGAGTATATTCAAATTCAAGAGAGAGGTAAAAATCTTGTGGATGCCTTTTTTGACATAAGGAGATATAAGGGAGAATCTGTGAGTTCTTTATACAATAGGATGACAAACATCTATATGTAATTACCTCCTCATTATAGGCCTACAAGACCCACATTTGTTCCACAATTCCTAAGAGAAACAGAGCTTGAATTAATTTATTGGTCAGAGTCATCAAAATAGTGTGCCTTTGATGTAGTGAATAAATTTATTGATTCCATACTTGGGACAAGGTATATGGATATTGGCAACAATGAATCTAATGGTGATATCATGGATGATCAAACAATGCAAAAAAAAAAATGAAGTATGTGCCATTGGGATTTTTGATGACAATTTTTCAGATTTGGAAGATGATGAAAATATAGAAGAGATGAGTGAAGAAGAACTTATGAATTTTGATTTACAATAGGGTGATTCTTGCAGTTGTTATGGAGATAAAGAAGAGGAAGAAATAGTAGAAGATATGGAACCAAAAACATGTTCACTCAATAGTGAGCAAATTTCAGATATACTGACTCTTGAATACCAAAGATGTGCACATAAAGATAATTCTAAAGTTTTTGTTCCAGCATACATTTTATTTGACAATGAGAGTATTATGTGTAGTGATTCAAATAGTTCCATGTGCATTTCTTAAAATGATGAGAAGATCTTTGAAGCTGATCAAGAATCAATTTATGTCCAAGAAGAGGTATGTGACTTGAACAATATTTTCCTACAAGAGAAAGCTATTGGTTTGCATATCATTTATGATGAGTGTTCAACATTTGTTGATTCAAGTATGTATAAGGATGACTGTATGGATCAAAAATATATGTCATTACCGGTTGGTGATAGGAAAGAAATGGAAAGTATTTCTGATTTAATTGTTCTAGTAGATATTGATGAAATTGGATGTTTAGATTTCCAAGAGAAACATTTTGATTTTCAAATCCCAGGACAACTGGAGGATCATTTAGTAATATATGATAATGGACTAACTTATGAAAGTTTCATTGAATCTGGATACATTTTGTGTGATGAATTAGACAAAGGTTTATCATATGATGAACTACAAAGTGGTATGAGTCAGGCTTAACATAATAATTTCTTGAAGGTTTTCAATGACAGTGCAAGTAATAGGTTTGTTGGAATGGATAGTTTTAAAAGAAACCTGATGAGCTCAAATCAAAATAAACTCTATGATAGATGAAAGTGTAGGATTTTCTTCTAGGTGGCCTAAGGCCATCCTTTATGATTTGATTTTTGAACCATAGAAGATACAAAGGATTAAGGATTTCCAGTGCATGGACAATTCTTAAACAAACCTCTTTAAACATTATTTTCCATGCACAATAGTTTTAGGAAATCTAATGGGTCTGGGTTTTCCAGTACATGGACATTCCTAGAAATTCCTTAATTGAAAACTTTTTTTTTCTTTCCATGTAAGGTAGTCTAGGGTCTTCCATCCTCCATGCTCCATCTTCCATTTTCCATCTCATTCATCTCTTCATCTCTCATTGCCTTCATTTTTCCATCCTTGGCTTGGTCTGCTCTCCCAGAGATATTCTGGATTCTTGCAATGATTTTCAAAACCACTCATCCCCAATAAGAGCCACTATTAGAACTAAAATTTTCATAAAAACTTCTAAGGGGTTTTACCTGTTTGAACCCATTATTTCATTATCTTTTCATAAAAATTCATTTCACCACCTTTCATAATGATAAAACACCCTATACCATTGCCATATAAAATATTTGTTTCCACCATCATTTACCTTTCATAGCATTTATCTATATAGCATGGCCTTTTGCAAAGTGGCTCATGGTATGGCAGTGGCGGTTAAGCGTAAGAAAACATAACACTTACCACTACACCGCGCACAGTCATACCACAGACCACGGTAGCACGGTGGGTGGTGAGTTAGTAGTGGGGAACATTGTTACCGCAGTACCTCTGGTGGTCAGAGAGGAACCCACGATGGTGTGGTGGAAGGAGATAGGCAGCAAGGTGGAAGCTGGAGCAGTTACTGTACAACCGCGAAGGGTCAAAAGGAGGTTGCGGTGGCACAGTGGATAGTAGAAGATGGTGAAGTGGTGGTCAGTAAGGGGCTACCACAATACCACAAGGGGTCATCACAAATACCATGGTAAGTAGAGACAGGAGGAGGAGGTGGCAGACAGAAAAATTACCGCTACACCACGACCGGTTAGAAAGAAAACCGCAGTGGAGCGGTGGGTGGTGAGTAAGTGGTGAGATGACAGTCAAGATGGTTATCGTGCAACCACATTCAGTCAACACATAGAATGTGGTGGCGTGGTAGACACGGAGGTAGCCGTTGAGACCGGTCACTGCGCAACCATAGGGTATAAGCACGAAGGCCACAGTAGAGCGGTGGAAGAAAGATAAACAGTGAAGGTCAGTCACCGCTATACCGTGGGTGAATAGAATGAAGGGCGTGGTGGTGCAGTAAGGAGAATTCAAACACCACTGCACCGCAAGTGGACAAAAGGTTGACCGCGGTGGAGTGGTAAACGTAAAGGGAAATATGGAGCCAGGGCATAAAAAGAAGTTTTAGCAGCTTATAAAGAGAAATATAAAGAGTGGTCAAAGTATTAAAATGAAATAAAATGCAAAACTATGTAAAAATATTTAATTTGCCAATAAGGTAACTCAATTAAATATTTTAATTCATGTCAATGAATTCAAATGGTTGTAACAGGAAAATAAAGAGTCGTGAGTCTTGAAATGTAATGTATAAATGTATTGAAAAATTAGTTGAAGGGGAGGACAAGAGTTAGAGGAGATAGATTTTTTCAGAAAATGAATTGGGAATGAAAACAATGACAGATCTTTTTTGAAGCAGAATCAATGGAGATAATATATTTAAACTGGTGCAATTCTCTTTGGTATTTTGTTGTTGTGGTGAAATGATTCATATTCTTTATTTGGTTGTCTCCAACTTGAGATCATTTAATTATTTAAATCAACATATCAAGTATATCTTTGATTTATCAAAGTGCACTCTCATTTTGTGTGATTTAGTTGATTGGTATCTACAAGTCAGATTTAAATTCTTTTAAATAATTCATAGTGATTTAAGGAATTCTTTTGGATAGTTAAAGAAGAACCAGGTTAAGAAAATATTTTAGCACATTTTATGCTTGAGTCATAAATTCAGTGAAGTTGTATGCCAGTCATAGAATTTCCAAATTGCCTAACAACTAGAGTTAAGCCAAGGGAAACACATATAGTTTTTATTTTTTGACTCCATTTCCCATGTGGATAGTAGGCACTAATCTATCACAACCCAGATGATAAAATTCATAATAAACAACATATTCAAATTATTTCTTTTATGCAATAGGAGTAGCAGTCATGATTTTATTTGTTCACTTCCAATTTCCATTGTGAACAGATTGATTGAGCAGGAAATATATTTTAAATCTGCAACATACACATAGGTGCACCCACCTAGGTTTAGCAGAGCCTGAAGAGCAGAAGGTTCAATTATGTCAATTGGCCTTGTACGTTGGCCAGAAATTTTGTGAGAGCTTGGCAACTTCTCGTGGTTCAAACCTATATTTTTGAGACCCAACAACATCTAAGATCTTCCCTTGTGCTATGTGTGAGCCTGGGGACCAGCTAAAATTTCTACTCTCTTCTTCCTTTAGTAGCACCTGCTTAGGATTTCATCACCCAGGGGATGATCCCACCATGTGTTATCAACGAGATATATAAAGGGGGGAGAATGAAAGTTGTACCCCAATCTGGTCATGTTGTGTTTAGTGGAGCATCAAAGCTAGGGTGATACCTAGACAAGATGTGAAGAGTTGGTCAGAGTTTCCAATACCTCGTTGGGGCCCTCGACTAATGCTTGAGATGGGTTGGTGTTCTTGGTTGTGCCTCATAGACCTTGTGTATATCGATGACTCCCTAGATAGCGTTTTTTATCCTAGATAGAGATCCATGTTTCAATCATGGCTTGGTTTAGTGTAGGGGATGTGTACCATACCCCTAAGTTACTCACCAAGTACTCCCTTAGGTTGAGAGAGAGATCCTCGTGGTGGATTACAATAGTCCTCGAGTGAGAGTGTGAAGGTGAGCCCATTGTATCTATTGATGACCCTATGCCGTTGGAATGCTAGCTATCCACCTTTGTGAGAAAGGGTGCTCTAGAAAACAAGCTCAGTATCACGAAGTATTAACCTTGGGTTATCCACTCAAGCTGGTGGGCCTAAACTAAGTTTGGAAACCCATATCACTTATTTTAGTAGTGTTGTCTAGAGTGTTTTCTTTGAGAGATACTAGTACATTTAATTTCAGTTGAGTTAGTCTAGCCTTTTTCTTCTTGTTTTTCATGCTTGTTCTCCCTTTACCATAGCTAGTCCCTACCTTCAAAGGCATTTTTTCCCACCAAACGAGTGATTTTGCATTTTAGTATAGTCTAGATCATTCAGTTGTGTGAACTTGCCTTTGTCATAGGTGAATTTCCCTATGGATTACCTTCTTAGGTGACCCCATTTTAACCTCTTCTCTTAGATAGGTAAGATTTTCCATCCCCTTGACAAGTCTGTGAGTCATCAAATTTTCCCATCCCCTCAGAACAGGCGACCTTGCACCCCTGACGGGCGATTCTGCCTAATTGTTGGGCAAATCTGCTCTCTTTGTTGGGTGAAGTTTCCTTCAAGGTTGATTC
This sequence comes from Sequoiadendron giganteum, assembly GCA_007115665.2. NCBI lineage: Eukaryota > Viridiplantae > Streptophyta > Pinopsida > Cupressales > Cupressaceae > Sequoiadendron > Sequoiadendron giganteum. The sequence continues at coordinate 265,708,334 of CM021106.1, forward strand.
CACTCAGTCTGTTAGGAAAAATTTCTCTTAGGGGTGATTTTTCTTAGTAGTTTGGGAAAAATTGCTTAGTACAAGTGTGATATTTCTCCATATTTTACTCTTGTTCATCATCCAGTTCTCCATTTCGAGTCCCCATTCGAGTTCATTTAGGTTTGTTTACAAAAAAATTCATCATTTTAGGTCCCCATTTAGATCCATTTAGGTGGTCTTCCTCTATTTCAATTCCCCGTTTGGTCCCATTCGCAAACCCATTCATCATTTCAAATCCTTATTTAGGTTTCTTTAGGGTCCATTTGTCTGTTTGTGGTCCCATTCTCCATCTGAGTTGTCATTCAAGTCCATTTGGCCAAGTTTGTTTGACTGTTAGGAAATTATGAGAATCAAATCTATGCATTCTTCAGTGGTCTCAATATTTTGGGTGAACTTGTTAACCTCTTGGGCAATTTTGCACCCTTCTTGGGTGATCTTGTAGCCTAATAAGTGAACCTTCTTATCAAGTTCACATGTTCCTTGTCTTAGACAAGTCTTGGGTGAACCTACACTTCCATCCAAGTGAATTTGCTTAGCAGATTCACTTGTTTCCCTTTTCACTCAAGTCTTGGGTGAAGTTGCTATCCTAAATAGGTGACCTTGCAGCCTTCAGGGGCAGTTTTTCCAGCTACAAAGGTGAGTTTGTTCAGTCTGAATAGGAAAACTTGTTCCCTTTAGAGGTGAAGTTGTGAATTATAGAGGTGACCTTGCTTCCCATACAAATTCTAGAATGTGAATCCTTTCCTATCATTTGTTGAGTCATTTTCCATGATCAATTTTTTTTAATCATCATTCATCTTCCTATAATCATCATTCTCATTCGTTTTCATTTTCCCAAGATCATCTTTTCATCAATAAAATCATCTAGGGCTATCTTATAGCATCCTTAGATCACTTATCAATCATTTGTTTGTCAATTTGAATCCCCTAGACTTCATTTTGGAACTTTTTATCCAAGCTGGCTGAGGTGTCTTATCCTAATCACCATTGTCTAGACTTGCTTCAGATTGCATCTGTCCTAAGTCAGTAAATCATCCTCAACCCAATCAATCTACTTCTATCTTGAGGTAGATTCGATGTCATAATCATATATCTTACACTTCTATCTGATTAGTCAGCACCTTACGTCATATAATCAAAACTTTTGAACCTAAGTTTAGACTTGGTTTTACCGATCCAATCCAATCAACCACATCATCTTATCGATCAGTCTAATATAATTGAATCCAATTGAATCCTTTATTCATCATCCAATCCAATCAATCAATCCATCATCCAATCCAATCAATCAATATTTCATCCAATCCAATCGATCAATCCTTCGTTCATCATTTAGGTTTGTTTTGCACTTTCATGCCCATTACCCAATCACAAGCAAAGAAACTCATGGTAGACCAACAAGCCCAAGGTGCTTATCCCAATTTTCCTTAATATCCCTACAATGGAGGCTCATCACAATCCAACAATGAGGTCCAAACCACGTCACCTCCTACTGATGAAAGCATGGTCAATCAACCCGAAGTCACGATTGATGAGTATCTTATAAATACCGTTAATCTTCAAATCATAGATTGTCTCCTTCATGAGCATGGGGATAAAATCCTTGTTACCTTTCTCTTAAAGGGAATCAAGCCATCATCAGGATTTGAGCTATCAAAATTTGTCAATACACCATCTCTTGCACCTCTTGTGCCTCAAGATCCCCAAAACTCACAGAATCCTCTAGCAAATACTTATGTTCTTGAGGGTCCTCTTGTCGATAATTGGTACCAGCCTAGGTTCGGTAATGTTGTACTCTATCAGGATCCACAACCCTACTTGGTTCCAATCACAGTCGTAGGAGCATCACCTGATTTGAACAACCCCCTTGATTACGATATGCCACAAAACCTTCCTCTATCGCCACCTTCGAATGTAGCTCAAGGTTAGACCCCACTACCTGCTCAATCTTGTCAACCTCCTGTCAATGCCAAGGGAAATCCTTTTGCCATATTACCACCACTTCTAGGATGGATGCCTCCCTTGAATCAACAACCATCTCCATTCATTCCTAAACAGCCCCCTCAAAGTAGCATCTTGTCTTCTCAACCACTGCAAGGTAATCCCCAACAAACTCCACAACAAATTCCCCAACATATTCCAATCCAATCTCAACCAATCTAGCAACAACTACCATAGAAAAATTTCTCCATTCCTATGTAACAATAAAAGCCACCCTCACATCTATCATAGGGTAATCCATCGCAATCCCCTCATCGGTCCCAAGGTCCTACCATACAACAAGTACCCTAGCAAAATCCACCCATCAACCATCCTCGAGTCACTCACCAACCTCAAATCACTCAGTAGCCTCAAATCCCCACTCGGCCTCCTTATCATCAGCCCCTTCAGAAACCACAATTCTAAGCATAGCCTCAATAGTCTCATCATTCCATTCCTAGCAATATGGCATAGTACCTATACCATCCACAAAGAACATTCTATGTGCAATGTTATATGCCAAATCCTAATCCTATTTATTCCCATCATATCCCACAACAAACTATTTCCTATCAACAACCTAATACACACCAACCTTCATATGTATCCTACTAATATATCACCTATAATTATTAATCTAATCCATACTATTCCATGTAGTAGCATCCATCATATCAACACTCACCATACAACCAAGGTGATTGCACTTCATACTATCAAGCACCACCATCATCCCAACAAGGAGGTCCTTCTTATCATCAAAATATTCCACAACATCAACCCTACACCAATTTTCCATCACAACCTACATATACAAATCAATATGATCCAAATCCATCATACACACCTCTTCCACCTTACAATCAAACTACATCCACCCCATCCACATCTTACCAACAATATGCTCCCTATAATCAATCCAATCTATCCAATCCATCTTCATCAATGCCTATTAATAAGGAGCTGGAGGAAGTAAATGCTGCATTGAAGGACTTACAAACAAGTAATTCTAAAAATTCTTTCAAATTTGAAGATATTTTTCCTTATCCATTCGATCCCTCAATTTCGCTCATTCCTTTCCCTAAGAATTTTGAGATGCTGAAATTTGACAAATACAAGGGAAAAAAAGGTCCTAAGAACCATATCCAAGATTTGTATTCACATTTACGAGAATTCCTCCACAATGACAATAATCTCCTATGATTTTTCCCGAGGAGTTTGACGAGGGTGGCTCTTGATTGGTTTATGGGTCTTCAAAACGGTTCAATCTCATATTTCACTCATCTCTCATAAAAATTTGTCTCATACTTCTCCTTCCATTTGGAGAAGGATATTGATACATTAGACCTTTGGAAAGAAGCCCAACATGAGGTTGAAACATTTTCTAGCTACCTGCACAGGTGTCATGCCTTGGCTATCTGAATGAAAAGTTTGCTCAATGAGAAGGACCATGTGACACTGTTTGTGGCCAGTTCTCATCTTGAAATGAGTCATAATCTTAATATTCACTGTGTGTCAACCTTTGTGGAGGTTATTGAAAAGGTTTTCATCATTGAGAGAGCTCTCATCACCAAGGGGCAAGTTAAAATCTATATTCTAGATAAAGAGAAGCCATCTCGAGACAAATCTTGCTATTGGAACAAAAACAAAAACACAATCAATGATTGTGTCGTGGATACCAAGTATGTTCAGGTAGAAAATACCTCACAATGGCCTCAATATTATCCTCCACTACAACCAATGGTAAATCCCATATCCATGTCACAAGACGCACCTCATCCTCCCCAACAATTCAATCAAAATAATCAAGGGAACAATAAGCACTCTGTCACTACTTTGGGAGAGCCCCTAAGTGTCATGTTCAATAGGCTTTTACAAGAAAATTATCCAATTATGTATCCAGTGAAAAATCCTTTTGATGATACTAAGCCAAAACCCTCCTGATACAAGGAGAACGAATATCGTGAGTTTCACAAGATCAAAGGTCATTCCAGAAATAAGTGTCAAGGGATTAACAAATATGTCCAAGATCTTATAGATCGTGGGGATATACGAGTAGATACCAACCAAGTGTCCTCATTTAATTCTCAACTATAGATATATCAGAATGCTTTCCCTAACCATAATCAAGGATCCAGTATGTCCAATACCAATCCTTGAACAAGTAACAACAATGGTCAAAACATAAACACCAACAACATCAACTATAAAAATGTACCTTATAACTATGATGGATGAGTTATGTGCATTAGTCAATTAGAGCCTAGTATATCCATGATTCACATCAAAATAAAATATCCTCAATATGTTGTGACAACCCACCAAACCCGCATTATAGTCCCTAGTCCTTCCATGTCAACCCAACAGGCTCATGTAAGCTCACATTACAATATTCTTAACCACCTAGGAAAGACGCCCGCTCAAATATCTATTTTGGATTTGATTAAGTCTTGTCTTGTACACCAAGAAATCCTCACCAAGGCCTTATAGGATACCCAAGTACCAAATGACATAGACCCCACTTAGTTCCAAGCTTTAATGCGACACGTGTCATCATCTTATCAATTGGTTTTTAGCCAAAATGACATGCCTTCCATTAACCTTGATCATAATCATCCACTCCATATTGAATTCCTTGTAGCTCAACATAAGGTAAAAAGGGTCTTGGTAGATAATGGTTTGACCCTCAATCTTTGCACACTAAAACTAATAAAATAAGTTTGATACACCCTAGCTAACTTAAATAATTAGGTTATTACTCTAAAGGCATATCATAATGCTAAGAGAGATTTTGAAGGAACCATTTGTCTTCCCATTCACCCTATTATGCAGTACACCATGTGTCATGTTCTTGATCTTGATCTTCCATATAATCTCCTTCTTGACCGCCCATGGATTCATTCCATGCAAGCCATTCTATCCACCTATCACCAATGTCTGAAGTTTCCTTTCCAAGGAATGGAAGTGACCATACAAGCTTATCCTCAACCATTTGAGTATTGTCATGCCTTGGAAGCTTCCTTGCCCCATTATCACTATTTTCCTAGAGTTGAAATGGGGGCACCATAGACACCATCATCCAATCCATCATGAAATCCATCAACCAATGCCATATCAACCACACCCACCATGTCCACCACTTCTGATTCCATCATCACCAAGGTCAAGATCATTAACAAGGGCTATGGAGAATACGAAATACAAACTACACTTAATGTGGCCATGATGCCACCCTCTCCTCGCTCATTTGGTCATCCTTCTTAGCCATCATCGAATGAAGAAAAGAAGACACTCACACTCACTTCCAAGAACATGGGCTCGACAACATTTAGGGATTCATGTAATCTTTAAGATCATATGGGAGATGATATTAGCCAATGGGTTTACCATGAAGAATCTGAGCCATCACCTCCTCTCATGGAATTTTTTTTAGAAGACTTATCCTCATGCTTAAAATTTGGCCGAAAAATAAAATTATCAGGGGGTGGTCTTGGTATAGAGGAACAAGGATGATGCCAACCAATCGAACCATCTATCCGACGCAAAATAATAGGCTTAGGCTATGGCATGAAGCAAAAGGGTCTTGCGGTATCAGCTAGTACTTCTAACAATGTTAGTGTGGATAATGGTCTCCTTGAAGACATACATAAAGAAGAATTCATCATACTTGCACACGATAGCATGGATGTCTCTTCCATGTTCGATCACCTGTCCATCTGCACTATCAAACTTACCCTTCATCACCCTGACCTTATTGACTAGGACCTACATAGTAGCGCACCCATTGAAACCTTTCCATTAGTGAATGCTTATGTAAATATTATGGGATTGGGGGAGGATGAACACCCTAGCCACAAAAGTAAAAAGAAACAAAATAAAAATGGGTCATCTAGTGAAAACCTCTTTGAGGCACTTTTTGACTCGGAAAAAGTAAAAACAAAAGGTGTATGTGATGGTGAAAACCTCAATGAGGCACTAGAAGAAGGGGACATTCATCTTCCCCTCATGGGAAATCAATTATCTAAAATATCTTCTCTTCTCATTGAAGAAACATAGGAAGTCAATTTGGGAACAAAAGAAAATCGAAAGATCGCTTATGTAGCCAATTCCTTATTTGAAGAGGAGCACTCCACCATTGTCTAACTTCTTAGAGATGGAATCATTAATTTTACATGGCCCTATTCAGATATGCTAGTTCTAGGTCCTTCTCTAGTTGTATGTCATTTGGATGTCCACCTAGATGCTAAACTTGAGTCAAGAAAAAGTTAAGTAAAATGCATCCTCAAGTAGCCTTGTTAGTCAAGAAAGAGTTGGAGAAACTACTAGAAGTTGGATTGATTGGACCCATTGACTATTCAGATTGGATATCCAACATTGTCCATGTCGCCAAACCAAATGGAAGTATCAGGATTTGCACAAATTTTTGAGATCTCAATAAGGCATGTCCTAAGGAAAACTTCCCTTTTCCAAACATCGATATGTTGGTTGATCTCACTGCATTACATGATATTATATCCCTGATGGATGGTTTCTCTAGTTACAATCAGATTAAAATTGCCCCCAAGGATCAACACAAGACTATCTTCACTACTCCTTGGTGCACATTTTGTTATAATGTTATGCCTTTTGGTCTGAAAAATGTGGGGGCAACATACCAATGTGCTATGACAATTATCTTCCATTCCATCATTCACATTATAATGGAAGATTATGTTGATGATCTATTGGGGAAGTCAAAAACAAGAAAATAACATCCTGTAGTCTTGAAAAGGATCTTTGAATGGTTAGAGCATTATAAACTACGTTTGAATCCTAAGAAGTGTGTCTTTGGGGTCACGTCAGGAAAGCTACTAGGTTTCATTGTCTCTAGAAGGGGCATAGAGGTAGAACTGACCAAAGTCAGAGAGATAATGGAAATGCCCCTACCACACAATCTTAAATAGTTGAGAAGTCTTCAAGGAAATATGCAGTCCATCATATGTTTTATAGCTCAGTTAGGTAATAAATGCCAGTCATTCTCCCACCTAATATGAAAAGATACCATGTTCAAGTGGGATTCAAAGTGTCAGCTTTTTTTTGAAAAGATCAAAGAGTGTATGGCTCATCCCCCTATCCTTATGCCACCAATTCTAGGAAAACCTCACCTATTGTACATTTCAGCTACTTTAGTTGCACCGGGGGCATTATTGGCCCAACATGGTGATTCTTCAAAGGAATGTGCTATTTATTATATCAATCGAGCATTAGTGGGCTACGAGCTTAATTATTCCCTGATGAAGAAAGTGTGCTTAGTTGTGGTATTTTTCTCACAAAATCTCCATCATTATATGCTCATTCATCTAGTAAATTTGATATCAAAATTTGATCCACTCAAATATCTGTTATCTAGAACTGCTTCAACTGGCTACATGGCTAAGTGGATCATGCTTCTGAGTGAATTCAATATAGAATATGTGGATAGAAAGGCCATCAAAGGGAAAGTAATAGCAAAAAATTTGGCAGATGCTCCTTTGGTGGATGCTTATCCTTGGTTACAAAGTTTCCTAACAAAGAGGTTCTAACATTTACAAAAACATCTACCTCAATGCTCTACTTCAATTTTTCATACTCTCATAGTGGTTCTAGGACAAGCATCTTGCTTGTCACACCACAAGTTGATTACATCCCAAAATAATTTAGGCTCGCCTTTCCATACACAAACAACATAGCAGAGTACGAAGCTCTCATTATAGGTCTTAGGATCACCACCCAATGGAATATCACTCACTTACGAGTCTTTGGCAATTCTCAATTGGTCATTACACATGTCAATGATAAGTTTCAAACTAATTATGACAAGTTGTTACCCTATAAGTGCATGGTGGATGATTTCAAGAAGTATTTACTCTTTTATCCAATTTGAGAAAATCCCTAGAATCTAGAATAAGAAATCTGGCGTAATGGCTACAATTGGTTCCTTAATTGACATGCCAAAATATTGCACAGACTGTCAGTTCCTAGTTGAACAACTCTTAATACCAACCTATGATATCCCGAAAAGTGATATGGTATGTGACATCGTAGGTCCCGATTCACCTTGGTATCTTGACATCTACACCTATCTCCATGACAACATCCTACCCCTTGATCTTACACATAATCAATTCAAATCCTTTATCCAATGCATCTCCCTTTATACCATAGTGGGAGATACTCTTTATCATGGTGGGTATGATGGAACCCTTCTTAGGTGTCTGAAAAATACCAAACCTCCAACCGCGTTAGTAGAAGTACACAATGGTATTTGTGGGGCCCATTGTAATGACATGGCCTTGGCCAAAAGAATTCTCAGAGTAGGGTATTATTGGCCTACAACATGCAGATTTGATTCATGCTCTTGCACAAGATTTACAACCCATCATAGCACCATGGCCATTTTCACAATGGGGTTTCAATTTGATCAGTAAGATTTACCCTCCATCCTCTGTTGGCCACACCTTCATCATCACTACTAATAAATACTTTACTAAGTGGGTGGAAGCAATTCCACTCACTCAAATCACTAGTAATCATATTTCCAAATTCATCATCTTCCATATCCTCTATAGGTATGCAATTCCCTCCCCTATCCTCACTGATAATGGAAAGCCATTAAAGAAAAAATCCATGAAAATCCTTTGTGAGACCTATCACATCCAACACCATTGGTCCAATCCATATTACCCCCAAGGTAATGATCAAGTAGAGGAAACCACTAAGACCTTAATCAAAATCCTTAAAAACCATTGTTAACAACATTGGTAGAGATTGGCATCTCCATATCCATCTCGCCCTTTAGGCTTACCATACTTCCATCTACACCCCCATTGGTGCCACACCATATTCCCTTGTTTATGGTGTTGAGCCTATCTTTCTGATTGAAGTCAAAATCCCATCACTTTGCATATCTCTAAAGAATCTAATAAGTGATGAAGACACTCGGGTTGCATGCCTTGCTCAGTTGGAACTCCTGGATGAAAAAAAGATAAAAGAATATAATCATTTGCAAGCCTACCAAAATTTTCTTAGGAAAAGATACAATAGAAAGGTACATCCCCATCAAATTAATGTTCATGATCTAGTCCTTAAATAAAATCAGCAAAATATGCAAGAACGAGACAAGAAAGGAATTTTTGAAGTAAATTGGCTAGGTCCTTAGGTCATAATAGCTAAGTATGGTTATGACGCATACAATATTTCTACTCTTGAAGGAGAAACCTTGGAAGAGCCATTCAATATCATGCATCTGAAAAAAATTTATGCCTACGTCAGCTAGTTTATCCTATCCTGCAAAAATACAAAAAAAAAGTAAAAACTTGTCAAAATACAAAAAAAAATAGAAAAGTCAAAAAAATAAAAATAAAAATACAAAACTAGTAAAGAGAAATAATCCATCCTATGGTGAAAACCAATCTTCGTGGAACCTTGAATAAGTACGTTTGGTGTAAACCTGACAATAGGTTCCATTTATAGAAGGCTTAATCATTATCTACCTTGTGTCATATTTAATTTATCCTTCCATCTATCTTATCCTTGGATCCTATCCCATAATCCAATCGATACTATCCTTCCATCAACATCTAATCATTAATCGCATGGTATTTTTTGATTGAGCATTGGATAATCCATATCAACTATCCAAAATCCTGAGCTTTTTATCCTTAATCTAAGCTTGTCATCACCTGCACATCGTGTCCCATAGTCAGTCTTGCATCATCATCTAGGCTCATCCATTGTGTCAGTCGTCATGAGGTCTCATCTTGTCTTTGGTCCTTTTCAAACTATGATGCCCCTACACTTTCACATAGGTAAGGTTGATCATTTGATCTGCCCCGGGGGAATTTTTCTATCTATCTTCGTCGTCCACCGCGATCTCCATCATTATATTTCCACTTTTATCCATGGTCTTTTATCGAACTACGGGGGCTCTACATTGTCATTTAGGCAATGTTGATCTTTGATCAGCCCGGAGCCCCTAGGTCTTTAGGGTGTGTTTGTCTCATGTCTTTTTGTCTTGTTGTCTTGTTGTATCATCAAGTACATCTCTATCCTAGCTGGTGCTTACAAACAAAGGTCATTACTATCAGGAGGTTTAATTTTTTTTATATATCTTGCGCATGTCGATATTTTAGCTTAGTCTCCATCTTTGGTCTCAATATCATGCATCCTTCCTAACAGACTGCATCAATCCCATCCATCCTCTTGATCTTGTGGCAAAGGATGTTTGAAATTTGATTGTGATGTTTTGATGCTTTTGACATTTTTTTAATCATTTGAGCTTCCTATTATTTCTCATCAGGGTTGCCACAATCCATCATATCATGGTGTGCTTTAACTAGAAAATATAGGGGCGTATCTTGATCTTTTTTTTAATTTTTGTCTTCCTGGTTATCTCGTGTAGTACCCACCAAGATCCTTGTGGTCTTGTGTTATGCTGAGGAATCCTTTTTGTTTTTGGTTATCTCAATGCCTGGCCTGACCAAAATCCCTACAACTTTTGGGTATTGGGATAGCCTTCTTGTCTGTTGTGATTGTTTTATGCATTAGACACATATCTGCCTTAGTTCCTCATACTCTAGCATCTTGTGTCTTGCGCTACAACAAAAATCAGTGCTCTTAAAATTTCCAAATAGAATTAGGTCTACATTTTATACTTCATCCCATTACATTGCATTTATCCCTCCATCTCTTCCTCTCACCTATGACTAGTGATCCTAGTTATGCAAAATTCCCTTTTCATCTCCCTTTCTTCTAAGGATTCACATGGTCTTCATAGGTTTAGTTCCATGTCCACCCTCATTCATGCCTTCCATCATTATGCATGCACTTATTTACAATCATAACTCACTTAGGTACATTGGAATTATCATTTCATTGCAATATCATTGTTATTATCATCTTGAGGTATTTGGACTAATATAGATCTGTTAGTCTAAGCATCTTGATCTCATTATCATTAAAATTTTAATTTTTTTAGATTGGTCTTAATTTGTTATTCTAAACATCTTAGTGCATGTCATTATCTTCTCATTGCATTATCCACATAAGTTATTTAATGTTATTATTCTGAGAATTTTAATCCATCCTATTTCATTACATTGTCAGTACCACATTCATTTTAAGTTGTTTGGATTGACATAGATTTTTTATTCTAAACATCTTAAATTCAATTAATTTTATTATCCATAATAGTCCATCTCATTATGTAGTGCATTATATGCATACATCACATTTTTTATTCATTGCATTTTATTACATTTTAATTTCACCATCACATCACAATAATATCATCCCTAGTACATATCATAAAATTAAAAGAAAGTACACATGCGTATCCATCTGTATCATAAATCATTAATCCATAATCATATCATACATCACATCCTACATCACAACATGTTAGGAATCATACATATCCCATAGATCATCATAAACACATACATACATCATAATTATCCATCACATCTCGGCATAAATTACATCTCATAATAAAAACATCCACACATAAGCATCCATCACATCACAAATGCATAGCATAAATAAGGGCATCACATCATTTATAAATACCAAAATATCGAAGTTGATGATAAAATCCATAATAGTGTCCATCATATGCCATCAACTAGAATACAGGTACAAAGTGCCCCTCAAAAATAGGGACTACATCAATGCATAGGTTGGTCTTTGTCTAGTCTACAATGTGGAACTTGTGGCCTTTGTCCCTATCTCCTGCATATCCACCCTACACCTTGTTGATGTGTTTTTTAATGCACTTCTCAACACAGATAATGTATAGGTTTATCACCTCTCTTGAAAGATAATCTTCCATAATCAAATTGCAGAACACTATCCCAAGGTCTCTAATGTTGGGTCTTGATAGTGCTTGGAATATCTCAATTGATTTATGTGATTTTCAGGAATCACAAGGCGGTCTTATGGATGAGTTACAAAGTGTGGGAATTTAGGTCTGCAAATGGAGTTCTTAGGATGGAAGAGATATTGTGTGTTTGTTGTAGGTTTAAACAGCAGTCTAGAACACCATTTCAACACCAGATTTAGCATTATAATGTGCAATGAACCTTTCCTTAGGTTACCTATTAAAAAAGGAAGAAAAAAGAGTAGGGAAGAGAGTAAGTTCCTAAACCTGAAACTATGAATGAACAGTGATCATGGAGGCTGCTACAGTAGACAAACTCCCTAAATCAAGTTTTGCTTGGCTAAGAGGAACCTATAGTTACACAAAACCAGTGCAATCTTCTAAGAACTGTAGATTTTTAGATTACACACACACATCATACATGTTCAATCGAACTAAGTTGCAACAATAAAGGAATGAAGCTCAGACTAGCTTTGCAAAGTGATTCATCATCAATGAACCACAAAATACATGAGCTGAAAATTCATCAAACACTGAAACATCTGTCACCATTACCACTTCCATTCAAGAAAATACAACTAAACTAAAAGGGGAAGTAGAACCATGTATGCAAGATGAGAAAAATCAAAGAGATGACCCGTAAAATCATGCAATGATGTCTTCTATTGCTGCAAATTATTTTTACACTAGCTCTCCAACCATTTATAAATGAAGGGTAGACCCCTATTTATAATTTTCCAAATCCCAAATGAATGGCTAGGATTGAATTACATTGTGTGGCCCAGATTTGATTGCACTAGGGCTTCACCTACCCCACAATATTCAGCAATTTAAAATACATTTTTTGTTTTTCCCTATTTTGTCTTTTAGTGCCTAGGTGCTATAGTAGTTTTGTCTTCTAGCTGATTTCTCCTTTATTGTAGCTAAAACTGCCTAAAAGTTTCCTTCTTCCCCTTGATGGATAGGAAAACATTTATCATCCAACCGAGTGCAACTCGTTTGCAGATTTTTATCATTGTGGAATGGGTTAGTGGTCCCTGATCTGATGAAATAGCCTCTGATGGATCACTATCATATGTTTGGAGGGAAGAAACAACCACTCCTTCCCACCACCTTCAAGGACATAGGCCTTCTTCTAATGCCAGCTCTCTTGATGGGTGCTATGAGGAAAGTTGGATATAAAATCAATGGTGACAGGAGCTATGTGATTTTCTTTGTTCAGCTTCCTTAATGGGTCTCCCAAATGGACCCATGTTAGGCTTCTTGAATCTTGCATACATGAAGTGTCATAAGTGCTTTCATACACAAATCAAGGCAAACATTAGTCAAATCCTACAAAATCCTTGTTAGATTGGATAATTCATCATTCAAAATCTAATATTTAGTCTAAATTGCTATTAGTAGTTTATTGGAGGGAGTTTGGACTGTCCAGGCCCTAGAGGCCGAATTTCCCTAGCCAGAATCTTGTTTTGAAAGGGTGAACAAGGCAGGGCAATCTATATGATTTCATCCATCTTCATATTTAGGAAATTTGAAAATTTCATGGGGAAGAGCATCCAATTTCAATATTCGGGTCAAAGCTTGTTTTCGGATTAGGAGGAATTTAGGTCATCTTCTAGGTGATCAAAGTCAAGAGAAGGGAAGGCCATCTAGAGTTTTCCATTTGGAACAACCATAGTGAGGTGGCATCTTAGGGATGGATTTTCGAGGTCCAGGACCTATCATGCTAGAAGATGGTTAGCATAACTCCTCTATTGCCCAAGTGTTCAAGTTGAGAGAGCTAGGAAGTTGTTTAGGGATGGCCATTTAGAACGAAGAGCAATGAGTGGAAGTCTTGTGGGAGAAACCTAACTAACTGGACTTGGACCTAGATTTTTCCTCCACATTTCTTTCCTAAAATTTCTAAGGGTGATTTGAGTACCGAGCCCTGAAGATCAGAATGATGGGCTAGCTTTTCCTTTTGCGATGACCTAAACGGGATGGAGTCCTGATGAAGGAAGTCCAGCGAAGGGGACCCCATGAAGGCCAAGGCATTTAAGTTTTATCATTTTTGTTCATGAAGCAGTGGGATGCATAGGACCTGAAGGGTGGAGGGATGGTGGCCTGAAAGGAAAGTTCCCAAATGGCCATGGAGGGATGGAGTTTTGGAAATTCCCATAGACGGATAGAGTTCCCAAAATGGAAATGGAGGGATGAAGTTCCGAAAAGGGCCATAGAGGGATGGAGTTCCAAAAATGAAAACAGAGGATTGGAGTTTTGGAAACAGCCACGAAGGGACGGAATTCCAAAAATGGTCACAAAGGGGCGGATTTCCCAAAATGGAAATAGAGGGACGGAGTTCTTGAAACTGCCACAGAGGGACGAAGTTCCAAAAACAGCCAAGGAGGGATGAAGTTCTAGAAACTACCATGGAGCGATGGAGTTCCGAAAATAGCCATGGAAGGATAGAGTTCTAGAAATGGTCACATAGGGATGAAGTTTCCAAAATGGAAATGGAGGGACAGAGTTCTGGAAATGGGAATGGAGGGATGGAGTTTTGGAAATGGCCACGGTGGGATGGAGTTCCAAAAATGGCCAAGGAGGGATGGAGTTTCGAAAATGGCCACAGAGGGATGGAGATCCAGAAATGGCCATGGAGGGTTGGAGTTTCAGAAATGGCCAAGGAGGGACAGAGTTCCTGAAATGGCAACAGAGGGACGAAGTTCCAAAAAATGGCCATGGAGGGACGGAATTCCTGAAATGGCCACGGAGGGATGAAGTTCCAGAAATGGTCACAGAGGGGTTGAGTTCTCAAAATGGAAATGGAAGGACATGGTTCTGGAAAAGGCCACAGAGGGAGGAAGTTCCAAAAATGGCCACAAAAGGGCGAAGTTCCAGAAACGGCCACAAAGGGACAAAGTTCCAGAAATGGCCTTAGAGGGATGGAGTTTCGAAAATGGTCATAGAGTGATGAAGTTCCTGAAATAGCAACGAAGGGATGAAGTTTCAGAAATCACCACGAAGGGATGGAGTTCCCGAAATAGCCATGGAGGGATGGAGTTCCCGAAACAACCACAAAGGGATGGAGTTCTAGAAATGGCCATGGAGGGATAGAGTTATAGAAATGGCCATAGAGGGATGGAGTTCTTGAAACATCAACAAAGAAATGAAGTTCCAGAAATGACCACGAAGGGATGGAGTTCTCGAAATGGCCACGAAGGGACGGAGTTTTGGAAACGGCCACAGAGGGATGAAGTTTCAGAATGAAATTTCCACAACTTCCTAAAACTTAATGAAACCTTGGAAATTCACTTAGGCACCACAAAAACATCCCAAATCCATGGGAAACTTGTCCCCAAAGTAAAAAATGAAGCAAAAAGTGAATCCAGCGAGCACAGACTAAGTCAGCAAGAACAAGGCAAAGAGAAAAAAATGGAAAGGGGGGACTTTGCTTCTCCCCAGATTTAAATGCCCCATGTAGAATGAAGGGCATGGAGCAACGTTTATGGGCCAATTTCCACTAGTGGTGTGCATTGACATATTTGTATGGTGGACCTAGCTTAGGTGAGATGTGGAATCTCATGCTTGTATCGATGCTCAGTCAAGGCTCGAACAGAGAAACTAGGAGTGGGTAGCGCCATATAGCCAAAAGTTGGGCGTTAGTCACTACTCAACAATGAAACATGAGTGGAAACACATTTGAGGCAACCCACAACTATAGGTCTATAAGGCCTAGAGGATGTCGGGGCAATGGGTGAAGGGAACCTGCAGGGGCACTTTCACAAAAGCAAAAGACTTAGTGAAACTTAGGTAGGTGAATTTGGTCAATGGAATTTGATTGTTTGAAGGCACATGAGAAATTTAGGCTCCAAGAAAGGGGCACGCAAAATGAGATAGGAGCAAAGTAGCCCATCAGAAGTGGTGGAGCTTTTAATTTTTCCCCTTGTAGGTTTATTTTTTCCTTAGCTCTAATTGGTTGGGTCATTGGTTTTCTTTTCAAGCGTTGACTCATAATTGATGGTGGTTGGCTGCTTAGGTGGTCTTTTATCCCTTTTTTGGTCGTGACTTTACCGGCCCTGTTTACCCGTCCTTTCATTTTTTTGCATCATGACAGTATTATATTTTCATAGTGTCAGGCTAATGAATTATTTTAGATTAAACCACTAAATAATCTTTTCAACCTTGAGGGTCATTTCCCCATCCACCTAGTTGGTCCCCTTCTTTATAAATAACCTTTTCGCATGTGCAGATTGCGTGACCATCAGACAAAGTGATTTTAATCCTGACCATTCCCCATAGACCTCGCAAGGTTTCTTCTAACATCATAAATATGGTGTGAGGCATGCAAGATGCTGCCACCTATCATGTTTGATGGTGGGGACCAATTGTTCTTGTTGACCGATGATGGATGTTGATGTTGACAGCTATTTATTTCCTGACGCATCGTGGTTGTCCCTCGTTGACCTCATGCAATTAAAACTTCAGTTTCAATAATGATGCGAGGTGTGTGATTTGTTGACTCGTGGACACCAATGTTGTGTGCTGGTAATAAAGGTGGGGCCCATTCCATGCTGATGTCGTGCCCAGTAGGTGAATTTCCTATATATTTGGTGACTATAGTCATTTTATCTTGCACAAGTGAATAGTAATGGTTGATTTCAACTCTGCCTACATAATTAAATGCTAAAATTTGCGAATTGCTATTTTTGTGTTGTATCTCTACATTGAGGAAGAATTTCCTACTATCGAGTGAAGTAAGCCGTTGTTGTGATTTCTCAATTTCACTACCCTGGATGTTCTACGAATGAAACCATAAGTAGCACGTACGCCATTTCTTGTAATTTCAAAATATTTTATGGCTTCTTGTTGAACAATTAGTGATTGTTTCTCATTCTATTCTTGAAGAATTGTTTGAATATATTTGCTTTTTAGAGCTCATCTAGATAATTTTTTAACTCTAGAATCATGACGTATTTTTCTGTTTAAGGCTAAAGGAAGAAAATTGTAATTGCTTGCCATCTGAAAATAAGAAAACCCTAGCTTGAGTTATCATTTGTCTAGTATAAATGGCACCCAAGGTTCGAAGTTTCGGCTCTAAAACCACTACTAGGTCTTTCTCCCAAGATATTATTGATTTCTTAAAGCCCTCTACTAACAAGAAGTAGAAGGTAAAGTTTTTGTTCTATGGGCCCCTACTCTTGGAAGGACTAACAGACAAGTAATGTGCAATTCGAGATGCCGAGTTACCATATACTAGGTGGCAATTGTTCTCCAATTGGTTTGGGAACAGGAATTTGTCAGTCCCTTTGTGTAACCCATGTAGGTTAGACCTGGGTAAGTTGGTGGTGCCTAATGTCTCTTGGATGTAGATCTTTTAAAGGATATTGTTGTGAGATATGAACCTATGACCTAAGTTTTCAGAACTTACGTTGGTGTGCAGATAATTAGGATAGCCAAAGAAGAAATCATAGAGATTTTCAAGTTGCGCAAATGGAGTTGAGATATGGTTCCTGTCAACCTTGAGGTTTTCAGACAAGAATATAGAAATACTAAGGGTTTGTTCAGAACATCCCTTTTGATAACTCATTTGGCTATCTCAGGAAGAGGAAAAAATTAGAAGAAGGTAGTGCTCTGTGGGAATGAACCTGGACCTTTTCCTATGGACTATTTCTCCACTTATTTCAAGAAGATTGTTTGTGCTTTATGTCAAGTTCTTGGAGTCAATTTAAAGACAACCTTTCCTACTGATATTATGTATATGGCAGCAAATCTCCAACACTCAGGTTTCAACGTGGTGTATGATTTTTCCACTTACCTAGCAGCGAAATTGCACATGGTTCTAGTGGCTCTAAAGGAGGGGAGGAATTGGGTTGGATTCAGGTGGTTTTCCTTGTTAATCCACATGTTTCTGTATAGAAGTCAAGCTATGTTTGAAAGAGATATGGAGTTAAAGAAGAAGGAAGGTAATATTGAAATGCCTGTCCAATATTGGACTAGGATTCTTGACATGCATGATCATAAGTTTGATTATGTAACTTTCCATAATGTCTTTGGATCTAAATTAAGGAAGGCTCTAGTTTGTGACCCCCCAAGTATTCCAAAATAAATTCATGAATTCTTGAGGCCAATGGAGAGGAGACCTGAATTGAACATAATGCACAATTGGGGAGACATTATCCCCTATCATAACACAACAGTTTTCAAGTTTTTTGGCACCAATGTCAATCCAAGGGTTCTACCAAGGGACGTGCCTCTTAGAATTGGATTCCTAGAGATCATGAGGTAGTTGGGAGGCGCTCAAGAGCTAAACTTTCCAGTTAAACAAAAGAAGGGTTCTTTCTTCCCTGAATATATAGCATTTTCCGATTTTGTTATGGAAAAGGGAGGATGGAAGGAGTTACATAAATTACTTGGCCCTTATAGGCTAAGGACTGTGTGCCCTAGGAATCATGATCCTAACGGTTTTATCTCTGAAATGAAGGCAAAGCATCAGACAGGATCCTTTGTCCACAATTTCTACTTTCCTAAGGACATCATCAGGAATATTTTTTATTTGGAATTACAAGAGAAAAGAAAGGCAATGTACATTTCCTACTCTAAAATGGTAAAGAAGAAGTAGGAGAGAATGCCTGGTTTCAATCCCATTCCTAATGCCAAAGATGAATTAAGCAGGGCAATGTATACCATTGATAGTCTTGAGAGTTTGGTTGGGGTTTTGAAAGATGAAAGGGTTGTGGAAGAAAGGGGAAAATCACCAACCATTGAGGAGTACCCTGAAGTAAGATTGGAGGAGAGGCCTACTTATCAGCCTCAAAAGAAGATAAAGGTTTTTTCTAGAAGAAGGGGAAGTAGGGCTGAAGATATTACTAAAAATATTGCACCATCTTCTTCAGGGTAGTTAGTGCCAAATATTGTTGATCTGGATTATCCTCTCAGGTTTTCAAAGTTGGCTTGCCCACCATCACCAAAGAGGCAAGAGGTTGAAAGAGTAAGGATGGTTGATTGTGATGGTGATGAGGATGATGAAATTATTGTGACTCCAAATGAACTGCATCAGGGGATGCCATTAGACCCTGTTGACACTGCAACAAGTTCAGCAGCAGTTACTTTGAGGTTATTAAAAGATGAAATCAAAGGAATAATAAGTAATGATGATTTGAGGATAGAAGCCTGCAAAGAGTTCATGATGGACGACTCTTTTATTCAAACTAACACTTTTAAATATTTTATGTGGAGAGCACATACTGCATCATATGCTGAGAAGGTGGCACATGAGAGAAGTCTGCATCCAGAGCTCTCAGAGAAGGTAATTCAAGCTAGGGTCAAGGAACAGATGAGAGACAAATTCAAAAAAATAACACCAGAGCAGGGTTGGGCATTGGTACAAAAAAGTGGAGTATTGCTACTTCCTGAATGGGATATCACTGATGTTGTGGTGTTCAACACAATAAGAAGGGCCAATAGGCCACTTCTTGCAACTAATGAGGAGGCTACATTAGCACTCAAAGGATCAATCCTTAGTGAGGAATGGGATGCTTTGGCAATCTGGTCTCTATCCACTGGGTCTAAAAAACCAATTGTTTCAGAACCATCTAACTTCAGTGGTCCCTTGGTTGTGAGGAGAGTTGTTGACACCCCAACATTGGAAGCTACTGATATGGTCGTGAATGTTGCCAAATTCACCAGAGCAACTATTGAAGATTTGACCAAGGACCAGGATACTCTGAGAGGCCAATATAATCACATTATTATTGAATATAATAAGAGTCAATAGAAGGTAGCAGAGTTAGAAACTGAATTGGCTTGATTGAATCAACAAATGGATACCATGAGGTCTCAAAAGCAAGCTAGTACTAGCCACACTATTTCTGACCCACCAATAGAGCAGTCTCAACCTCTTGTGCAAGCACAGTATTTGGCTATTGTTCCATATAATATGGGACAAGTGCCTATTGCAATTGAGAGGGCTACTAGCCCTAGAGGGGGACTCTCTAGGGAGAAATTGATTCATCAGGTTGAAGAGTATAAGGAGATGGTCAAGCAAATATGGGATGCAGCAGGGAGAATCAATTCAGTAATAGTGGACACTATTTTGAAATATTTAAATAGAAGGGTCCAGAGTAAGCTAAACAGTGTTCATGAAAATTATGTCCTAATGTTGCAAGCACTAAAAATGTTTCCAAGGGATAAAGAATTGGCCATCCCTTTTCTGAACAAATGAAGCCCTAGAATGGAGAAGTTGAAATTCATGGTAGTAGGGGCAAATTAGCATGGGGATAAATATCCTACTATTATAGCAACATATCAATTGGTCAAAGGAATTGTTGAGCAGAAGTTTCAGGGATTTTCCACCCCGATGGAGTTCAAGATTAAATTGTTAAAGGATGTATATGATGGAAAGGACTTGATCCCATTGCCACATATTTTGCATAGTCATGATGAAGTCAAACCCCTACAGGTTTGGAAGGATCAGATGAACAATATAATGATGTCTCAAACACATGAGATATGAAAAAATGTTGGCATCCACATCCTAGAGAATACATTGGAAAATTTGTCTTTTGTTATTAGTTTCTTAGAGAACTTTGATAAAAAGGCCACATTGATAATGGCGAAGTATGCTCTTTATCGAAACAAGGTTGATCAGGTTGTGGCTTTCCAGTGGCCTTCCAAGGAGGAGTTTGAATTATGGAAAAAGGTGTTCACTGATGAACTGGAATTATGAATGTTATAGTCGAGAATTGCAACTTGGTCATGTATAATATAGGTCTGGCCTTAGATATTATATTTTAAAATTTTATTCTCCTTTTGACTTCAAGTACAGGGTCCTAAGGTGGAGTTAGTACTAGAATGGTTAAGCATGCTTTTGATGTAAAGGGAGCAGCCTTTGGAGTGATGTTTTCTTTCCTCCATATCAACTAATGATGATTCTTGTCTTATGCTCTCCACTCGTATAATAGAATTGTAATTGAATTAAGAGTTAGCAGTCTAATTACAAATGGACATGTGTACTCTCCAGCCTAAAGCTTGTTGGCTCCCTTGTTTCATAAAAGGGAATTCTTGGCCGAGAGAGAGGTCTATTGAAATATCTAAAATATGAGAAATAAGAGTCTAGTGATAGAGAGAGTATGAATTGTAAGTCCAAGTTTTAAATTTTTGAGTTAGATTGGAGAACTTAGTTAATCATGTGGTTTTTTAGCATGTTTGTATCAAGGTCATGAATATTTGGAGTTTATTTTCTCTCCCATTGTGTTATGTTGCATGGATTATTAATGATATATCAATCCAAGATGATTTTCATTGATCTTCATTTGTTCTGACTATGAATTATGTTTAACTATAGCTCTGGTTCAAAGGATTGGTTAAATGCTCCAGTTAACTAGTAAGTTCATGCAATATAACAAATAGGATTCATAAAGAAGTAATAAAATTAAGGTATAGATGTATGGATTGTAATGCAATTCATAATAGATCATAAGTGTTCAAGATGAAATTTACCCTATAGTTCAATTTACTCTTTTGACTCTGTGTGTTGGGATATTGCTTTGGAATTCTGATCACATTTTATTCTCGCATGTTTTGTGTTATAGTCTGAGGATATTTTACACAAACATTTCCTATCAATTAATTTTAATTTGAGTTTACGATTCTGTATTAATTGGACCTAAGCCTTTTCGAGGAATAGCTAATTTCTTGAAGGATTTCATCCATTAACAATAATTGGGGAATCAGTCTTTTGTTTACCCATGTGCAAATGAATCATTTAAATGATGTATGTTAAGAGCACATATTAGGGAATACCCTCCTAGATTTCACAGAGTTTGAATTGTAGGAGAATTAGCCTTATTGCTATTCTCGTTAAGTTGGCCATACTTTTCCTAGCCTTTTATTATTGAATTTGGCAAGTTCATAGGAGCTTTTAGGAAATACGTGTGGGTTACAGTGAAAAATGCCAACAAGGAGCAAAAAGAGGTGGTCCTTGCCCATGATAGGGTGTGTGTACAAAACATGGACAACACACCTATGAAACGTTGGGATCTTGTCCCTCTTGTCCTCTGAACCCTATGTTGGCTGCATCTGACCTCAGTGGTGAATCTAGCAGTGGCCCTCTACATGGGGGAGTTTCTTTGTAGCCACTATAGCCTTGTGTATGTGTCCCCATTGTCTGGGATGGTGTTGTCATATGTGGAACTACTCGAACATAGGGTGCTACACGGTGTGCCAGATTTGGAACCTCCATGAAATAGGTTGCCATGTAGTAGCTAGACTCCCTCATATACTCATCTCTCTAGGCTATCTAACTCCTTGTTGTGTCCCTCTTTGCTCTGTACCCATCTTGCAATCTAGATAGGAATCCCCTCTCCTGCTCCCATGCCTCTTGAGCCATCCTCATTTGAGCTATCTACCACTACATCTGTGTCACCTCCTCCATTGCCATATCTCTTACACTCTACATAGTATGTACCTATCTCTCTGTTGTCTCAACCCTCTCCAGAATCACTCTTGAATCCCCCATCGCCACCTCTACACACTCTATCCTAAAGCTCATCGTGCTCCCTCCTTAATTGATCCCTCGCCCCTCTCAGCTCATCAACTCCTCTATCATCCTCCTCATCTCCTCCCTCTCCTTCCTCTCCTCCCTCTCCTCATCTTTCTCTCCCCTAATCAGATCTCTATCCTATGAGGCCTCATCTCTCTCTCATTGCATGGTATTCCTCTCCTCCGACATCTTGGATGCCATCAAATTTGAGGGCATCATAGTCCCTTTCTCCCTCCTCTTTTAGTCTCTCTACCTCTACCTAAAAGTTTAATATCTCTTCCTCTGCAACTCTAAGCCTCGCTTAGGCTCCTACTAGTCCTATGGTTCTATTCTCATGTGGTAGTGGTCCACCCAGTACCATCGCTAGTGGCTCTGCATGTATAATCTTTATCTCCACTCGCTAGTTTTTCCCACCTGAATCCTCCATCCTAATAGGCTGGACCTGTCCACCTACATCCTCCATCTCCATATCCTCCCTATCTCTCATCCTCTTTCCCTCTCCTCTCCTATCATCATTTGAGTTGAAGCAAAGTGCCCCTACAATCTGATACATGGTCACAATCCATATGGGACCATTCTCCACCCACCATGTTGAATTCCTCATAATCATCCCTACCTCTATCTCTCCTCCTACCCTCCCTAGATATGGTGTTGGCTCTACCTCCTCCCATCTCTATTTGGTGACCTCTCTTGGGATCGTCTCCCCCCACACCCACTCATGGGTAATCCTTTAGAATCTCTGTGGCCTTGGTTGAATATCATGTGTCACTTTGAACTTCCTAGTTACCCAGTCCAGTCGGTGGAGCTCTTTGATATGTCACTCCCTCCTGATCAACTAGCATACTACACAAAAATACCCTATGTGTCTGCTCTTATCCTCTCTCCATCTGCTAAACTATCGTGTCAGATATGGTCTCCATATAATCTGATATCCCTATAAGTCATCCAACCTCCTCCATATCTCTAAATCCCTCACATCTATATAGCATAGATGACAACCATGCTCCACCCTGTACCGGTATGCTACTAGTAGATTCTCATCCTAGTCTCCCACTATCATTATCCCTGGCCTAGCCATAGTGATATGCTCCCAGGCCCATACTTGCAATAGTGTCACATGTGTCATATTGAGTCCTTCCCTATAGCAAGAAACATGCATGTCCCTATACAACTACCTAAGTATGTATGCACCCCAAGCAAACCCTCCATCTCTCCTCTTGATGATGTGTCACACCGCCTCAATCAAATTGAGGTAGAAAAACCTCCCACTCCAGACTGGCAATAAAATTTCACTAATCAAACTACAAAAGTACAATGGAGGTGAAGGTACTCCCAATCCCAAGCACCCATCCAAATCTAAGTCAGCCCCCCAAATAGGTAGATCTCCTCATCCAAACACCACTCGCACATTCCTCTCCCATGCTCATCCCTGACTCATAGTCCAACTGAATAGGTGCCCTCCAATGGGTAACTGTAATATCCTCAACACGTCCTCCAAAGTCATCATCATCTCCCCTGTCGAGAGATCAAATATGGATGTTTATCAACTCCACCTCTCTATAAGTGTGGTCAATAGTGGTCAGTGTGCTCTAATGTTGGGTTACCTCAACATGTGCAGTAGGCCCACCTAGGCTACAAATACATGGTCCTCCTCACTCATCATTGTGATCATCTCCTGTAACATTATCGAATTCCTCTCCCATGTGCGCAGCGTCCCAAAAGTATGCATCAAAATCACACACCATGTTAGTCATTCATCATTCCCCATTTCTCTCTAATTATTTCATTTCTCTTCTATTTTATTTTCTTTTTCTCTCTTTTCCTTTTCTTCCCTCTGAGTCGCAACCCTAATGATTTCATCCCTTTTCTGCATTCACCTATCATTGGGCGAATTCGGTCTCCCCCTTTTTCAATTTTTTCTTCTTTTTGTTGCTTAACCTATCTGTTTGACGAGCTCGCCCATCCCGACAACTTTACTCGTTGACATGGAGAACCTGTCCTGCATGACAAGCCTTCTCTACGAGGTGAGCCCGCCTGGTAGGGTGAGTCCATCCAGTGGGGCAAGCTCACCTGGCAGGTCGAGCCTGCCCTACAGAGCGAGCTCCCCTGGTAGGGCAGGATCGCCTGTAAGGGCGCCCCCACCCATCGGTTGGTTGGTTTACCCCTCAGGGGGCGATCCTACCTATTGGACTAGAGACCTCGCCCCTCCCTGGGCGAGATCTCCCATTGGGGGCATAGGTTCACCCATCCTAGGTAGACTCACCCTAGGTGGCCAGCGAAGCTTCCTTTCATTCAGACTTGCCTTTGAGGATTGTGGGTTCACCCATTTCTTGTGATTCTTCCCTCCCCTAGGGCGAATTTGCCTCCTCCATAGGAAAATTTGTCTCTATTTGCGAATTAGAAGAGGGGAAAAATGTAGACATCCAAATTTGACCTCTCCCATAAGATGAAATTTGTCCCCTTTATTCATCTATTTCACCTTTCCCATCGATATTAATTAAACAATTTAATTAATTAATATTTAGTCCTTTCAATAATGTTCCTAAAGTATATAATTTAAATAACTAAATGTTTTACTTTCATCCCCTTTTCCTCTCTAAATTAATTAAATACCCCTATTTATTAAATTTAGTCATTTACCTTTATAAATTTATATCAATTTTAAATTCACCATTTTCTCTCTCCTTGTCGCAAGGTGATCCCACAATACTAGTTTACAATTTTTGGGCAAACTGGACACTAAACTTATTCTTTTTAATTAAACCTTCCCTTTCAGCCTCCTATAGCAGCTAAACCATGAGAAATTTGTAAATGATGCAAACTATTTATTTGTCAAGTTTTTTCTATAGATTCTAAATATATTTTTTTCAAAAAATTTGGAATTAGATTGCACTTTTTTTTCATCTCCTTCGAAAACTAGTTTTTATTAGCAAACAACATTTTTTAGTGATGCTCACCGTATAGAACATAATTTTTTTTGTATGAAGGATAAAACTCTAATTTTTTCGAATTTATATTTGTAACTATGATATCTAACCTATTCATTTGGTTTCAAAGTGATTTATTATATATTTTTTCCTTAATCAAGTTTTGAAGTCAAACCAATTAAAATTCAAACATAGGCGACCTGTATAAAAAATAACTTTTTCTATATGTATCAAAAATATAAAAAAAATAATACATCAAGGACATCAATACCCAGCCTAAACATATTTTTCAAAATTTTATTTTGATAATCTACTATTTTCCACATGTGCAGAACAAAGAGCTTAATTTTCAGTGAAAAACCTACATTCACAAGAAATAAAAAATAAATATATTAATCAAATTTAATTTAATTAAAATTATACTTTTTTGGAAGATTATAATAAGGACTACATACTTACAAAAATAAAATTTTAAATGAACTCATTTGATCCCCCAAGAGGTAAATCAAAAGTGGTTTTTTATTAGCATTTTGATAGATGTAAAGGAGACTTCATTATAGGTATGGTTTAAAACTAGTGGGGTTCTATCCAAGGGGGATTGGTCTAATGTGACCTTTGATGAAAGCCTCTTAAGTTGGAATCCTTCAAATGAAAAATTTCAAGGCTTAAATCATTATATTTTCTAAAAAAATGTGATTTCAGCAAAAATCAGGATCTCCCAGAAAGTGTAAACCACTATTGTGGTAGCACCCCCATCCTCCATAACCCTTCCTTAATCTGGATTAGCCTAATTAATTCTTGATTAGTATGTGCACACCCTTAATTAGGATTAATGTCACATCCTCCATCATAGTTCACTTTCCTTAATCCTCCATTACTTAACTTAATCACATGTTTGTACAACCTAATTACTTGATTAGGTCACCTTAATCACCCATGGCATTTATAGCATACCTTAAAGTAAATCTTCATTGAATGACTTCTCCTTTTGGAGAAGTAAACTCATCCCAATGTGAATTTTTAATTCACATTTTATTCCTCCAAGTACTTTTGAGGAATTTAAAATTCCTCAAAAGTCTTATCACCCACATGGGGACAAGGACCTCCTTTATGAGGAGATCTTGTCCAATCCCAAGGTACTAGGAAGTACCTCCACCTCACGTCCTTCCTTACACATCACTTGACACATGGAAAGATGTGAGGGCTTGTGAGTTCTCAACTCACCCTAGCCCTTGATCTTGTCCAAGTTGGTTGCATCTTGACCATTTATTCTTTAGTGGTCTGTCCCCTAAAATTAGAGGATTTTCCCTCATTTGCAACTTTGAACTCTCAAGAATTCAAGCACTTGCACTCATCCACCATTGTTGCAACCTTCAAGCTTTTTTTGCATCCATATCAAGCACATATCCAAATACCCACTTGCAACTTTGCATTCCTTGTGACATCTACATCATTTTGCATCAAGTTTTATGTTGTTTGTCATTGGAAGGAGCACACAAATCAAGAAAACAACAGGGCCAACCAACCAATCAACTTGGAAAAGGTAATATCAAGATTTTTCTTATATTTTGTTCAAGTTCAACTTAGGCCAATCTTGAGGTGTTGTTATGTTTCCTTTTGTCTTGCATTTCTCTTTTGCTTTGCAGTTTAGGCCAGGGGGTTTTCACTGCACACAGGCATAATAAATTTGACACAAAAGCAAGTCGTCGACCTCACAATCTCAGTCTGTATACTTGCAAAAGGTAGACAACATACCTAAGGGACAATGAAAAATGCATTACTAGGACGAAGTTATCTACCTCTTGCCTCCACTGAGTGCAAGACAAGAGTTAGCCAAGGGAGGTGATGGGAAAGGTCATGTAATAGTGAGAATATAATGTTTTACAACTATTACATGACAAAGAGTGAAAAGGGAATATACTATGCAATCATTCGATGGCACTTGTTGCTATCAAAGTGAAAGTTGGAAAATACTCATTTGAACACTCAACACTCATCAATAGTATGTCCATGAGTTTTGTGGTATCGAAAAAGTGGAGCTTTTGCATCTTTAGGATATATTAGTACTTTGTCTTTTATTAGTGGTAATGTTATTAGTTCTTTGTTCAAAATAAAATGTAGTCTCCTTTCACTTTCAGGTGGTTGACAAGGAATTTTTTTTTTTTTGTAGCTTGTACGGCTTCTTGCACTTGCTAGATTCACCAAATTCTCGAGTTGAAGGTTGAGGGAGAGGACATAAGGTGATATTATCATCCTTGTCATTGTTATGAATTATTGTTTGTTTTTTAGGAAGAAGGACATTCATATCAGGAGGGAAATCAAAGATCACCTTACCATCACTATGAAGTCTTAGGTATTATTTAGGAAATCTTATATTGTGAGGGTGATATTGATATCCTAATCCTTTTTTATTTTAGTTAGTTGGTATTTTCTCTAGGATTTTATGGATCTCGTGTTCACTTGTTATATTGCAACCTTGTTTTCTCAATATTTTGAATCACTTTACATATGTTTCTTCTACATTGATTGGAGTGTTTGTTACTTTTTTATCATAGAATGGTTGAGTATTTTCTTTCTTAGAGGAGCTAGGTTCACCTATAGTAGGGAACTTAGGCTCACATTTTGTTTCACGATTCAAATAAATAAATGTGTCAAGAGGTTGTATGATAGGGGATGTTGGTTGGTTAATCGATTGGTAAGAGGATTCATTAGCTTCAAGGTTATTTAGAAAAATAATTTAGGAACCTATTCATGTTGTCATCATCTTCTCCAATGATGCTAACACCACGAGGAGGATGTGCATTAGGATTTCAAGGAGAGTGAGTAAATTCAATGGCATTAGGGTCATGTTAGAAAACACAACTTGACACAAGATCTAGGGACTTCAGGGACATCCAAAGCTTTCTAAAACACATATCCATGATGCAAATTTTAGATTCTAAACTATGCAACAATATGAAATGCAATATTGTAGATGCAATTTTGAATATGAGGAATGCACAAGATGGCTGCATTTAGACTAAATGCAATGAATTGGATGAAACAAAATATCTGTAAACTAAAATAGAAAGTAAATAACAATAGATAGAAGCTCGGAAATTGAATTCTAAATGCCAAAAAATGCAATTCAAAATGTGTAGAGGGAATAATTCGCACAAGGTGGCGCATGAGTCCCAAGGATGATTTAAAATAAAATAAAAAATTTAATTGAATTTTATCATTTTTATGCATTCTAATCTAGATTTGAAATGCATATACATAATTTGAGTGATTTTAAATGAAATTGGATGCAAAAATGCAAGCTATATGAGCTTTCACTAATACAAAATTTGTAACCCTAGAATCCAAATTAGCCAATGCAAATCCTAATGCAATATTAATGCAGGCAAAATCTAGGATGAAAATGCACTCCAAATCAGAAATTTATTGTTCTAAATGTAGTTTCCCCTAAACGAAATGATGAAAATTTGATTTGGATGCTATCATATGGTTTTGTAGATAGAGCATACCCACTATTCCAATTTCATTCAAGGATAACCCTTGAGATCTCAATGCAAGGGAGAAAGAGGTCTTGCTAAGGGTTGTCCTAGGGGCTGAATATGATCCAATGAGGGGTTCACCACCAATTTTATACTTGGAAAAGATAATGTAATGTGAAATGAAATGAAAAGCCTTAATTGAATGCAAACTACCACTAAATGACCTAGAATGTGGTTGAAATGAAATGTTCAGAAAACTGTAAAACAAAATGTGTGTACTTGTAAATCTAGAATGTGATTGAATGAAGGTCTAAATTGTTGGAAATCTTTCTGCTATGGCTGACTAAGACTTATTCACCAAGTTTGGTGAACCAGTCCTATTTCTGAAAAAATGTGTCGGAATAGGTTTCAGAAAAAACGAGTATCAGAATCTGCAAAGTCCTTAAAAATGACTAGAACTAGGACTGATTCACCTAGAAATGGTGAGTCCATCCACTTAGGATTTTCTAAAGCTTCAAAAGCTGATTTGGTGCTCCTAAGTCTACTCTCATCTTCCCAATTGGTTTTCAGATCTGAAGCAACAATTTGTGACCCATAGATGATCTCCAAGGCTCTTCAACACTTGATGACAACTTTGACAATTTTGCATGTTTTGAAACACTTCTCCAATCTTGTTCCTTGTCAAATATGTAACCTAGCCCTACAAATCACACACAAAGGAGAGGTTAAAATGAACTAGGGGTTAGTGGATAGGGGTTTTCCTTGGTCAAAACCCTTGTTGGAAATCAATCCTTGAAATGAAATCAAATATGGAAGGAGAAGGATGAATGAACAAGATATGATGCTACAACTCACCAAACCCTAGCAATAAGGTACTGCAAGTATTTGAAATGGCTACAATGGATTTGGTTCTTGACTCTAGCTTGAACAAGATAGATCTCGAATGCAATGCTTGCTTGAATCACAAAACCCTACACCACAATTGTTTGCACAATAACAAACATGCTACAAGAGATATTTGACATGATGATTGATGTTTGAAGAATGCTCTGAAAAGTTGAATAATCTACCCTTGAATTCTCTTGAATACTCTTTTGAACTCAAATTCATTATAAGGAGGCTCATTCAACTTGCTAGGTGAGAAATGAGTGAAAGAAACTTGTATTTATACTCAATTATGCAAGAATTCTTGAAATTACAACACTACAAGATGACATTGGATCTTAGAGTAAAATCCCACCAAATACTTAAATTAAATTTTATTTTGAGCTAAATGGGACTCATTTTCCACCCTAGGTGAATGGGTCCCACCTAAGAGGAATCATTCACCCAGAATGACGAATGAGTCCAGCCTTAGGAATTTTAGGTGGGTTTTTGGAATTTTGGTGTTTTAAATGCTTTTGTCGAGATTATCCTCCAAAATACACATAAATAAGGCTTGTGAATGAAAAATGGGACCAATTAAAGCATAATAAAGCCCAATTATTAATGATAAGCCTAGAAAAGTGTGAAATTGTGTTACAACACTATACAACACTTTGAAATAAGGCAAGATTAAAGTTAAAAAGAGGTTATTTAAAGGTGTGATTCATTAACAAGACCTTAGAGAAGTGTGAAAGTGAGTTACAAAACTTCACAACACTTAAGTAAGGTAACATTTAATCCATTTGGTTCATAAGGTTCCAAGACCTAATGTGAATATGTTAGACTTATTACAACACTAAATCAAGGTCATGTTAAGAGGACCTTTTTTGTCATTACAATATCTAAGTTAAAATCGTTTGAATAGAAAATGATTTCCATACCTTTTGGAGGTTAGGCTACCACTAGAATCCTTTTTCGAGTCTTATGGAACCTTATATTGAAATCACTGATACCATCTTGTAGGGCTCCTTTGAATGTAATCAATTACTAGACAAGAAAATGTGTGTCCCCCTTTTCACCAAATTTATCAAAGAATACACACCTAGCTAGTCCCAAGTGGTGATGTAATTTGGTTGGACACACTGATACCAATCTAGATCCTTTCCTTTGAATATATATATCACCTTTAGATAATTGGAAAAAATAATATCCCATATGTTCGGATGCACTAGTGGAATAAGAAAGTTGTTGTTCCATGTCAATTTTTTTAGGACCTTGCAGAACCATGTGTGATGTGTTCTGTTTAAGTTGATTTCTCTTCATCAAGTGAAAGTCACCAATGAAGGTAGCAAGAGGCTTGGTTTATTAGCTAAATTTTCTCTTGTGAGAGACCCTCTCTTTAGACAATCCAACCTATATTCATGCAGTAAAATTTATGTCCCACTAAGCATACTAAAAATTGTTGATGCTTGAATTTTCACTCATATACCAACAATGAGATATCTTATGAATTTTTGACTTAATTCATAAAATAACCTCTAGACTTTAAGTCCTCTTCCTTAAATTTTTTAAGGTTTTGGGAGAAAAGGGAAAAAATACTTTAATAAAAACTAAATTTTAAATTTACTGGGCCTGCTAGGTGTGGATGAGTGATAAGGGATGAGAATGGTATTTTTATTTCAGCAGTGGTCCCCTTGGGAAACCAGACCAACCACCTTGCTAAAGCCATAGGGGCTTTCCAAGTTTTAAATCTTTCCCATCAACTGAACATCAAAAATGTGTGGCTAGAAAGGGACTCGAACAATATCATCCAATGTATTAAGGGACTCCAAAAGCCTTCATGGACCATAGAGAGCTAGATTAATCTATCCAAAGGGATTATAAGATCTTTTAGAAACTGCTTCATTTCCCATGCTTATCAGGAAATTAACATGGTGGCAAACTTCTTTCCCAACAAGGGTGTTTAGGCCAATGAAAAAATCACATGGCAAAGGGGTGACAAGTTGAAGGATGATGTCGTAGCCTTATTAAGGTATGATAGAATTAACGATAAGGCTTCAAATTCCCCTATTAATTAATGATTATGGGATATGAGTGTTAATTCATGCAGTCTTAGAACTGTTGTTCAATAATTTCATATTGAAGGCTGGAGTACCATAGAATTAATAGCCACTCTAATATTTTTTGCCTTGCACACTTTTTGGGTATTTTGGCTATTAGTTTATTTGGCTTTCAGGAGTCTTCTAAGTGGGCTTGTAACTCTTCCAATATGGGTGGTGACCGTCATCGTGTGGAACTTATAGACTATGAGGAGCTGAGGAATAATGCTAAGGTGTGGCCACTATTGGAGAAGGGTGGGCTCACCTTATATATTGAAAAACTTCATGGTTGGGACCAAAAGATCACTAGGTATTTTGCTAATGAATGGAAGAATGGTAAAGGGTAAAAGTACAAAGTTGTGTCACACTTTCGGCCAACTTATCACCACAAGTGAATTTTAATAATTATAACTAAAAATCAATATTGGTCAAACATATGATCTAGTAAGATTCATTCTAGATAAGTTAAATATGTCCACAACTTCTGCAACTAAAATTGTTGGCTAAATGCATATGTAGCACCACTTTGAAGCCAATTTACTAAAAAAATGAAATTATTTGAAAATTTAATGTTTCAACAATTCCTACTCACATAAATAATATTTTTTTTTAAATGTAAAACTACCCTTTTGTAGATCCATAAGTGTAGTTTTCATATATATATTTATTTTGATAGTTCAATTAATATTTTTATTTTTTACTAAAAGTATGGTTATCAGCAAAAAATTAGTAGGTTGATTACCATATCAAGAAAAATACTAAAACTTATTAAAAATAAAAAATAAAATATGATGACCTAGATAAACGAATCTAGATTAAGATAGTATAATTTGTTTTTTATTTTAGGTAATTTTTTAATATAAAAGTTGACTTCGAGTGGAAACGGTCATGTTTTAATGCACACAAATTTAAATATTTATTTAAAAATATATATTTAGGGCATGTGCAAGATCATCATGGAAAAAATAGGCCCTTAAGTGCCAATAAAATTCAGAAAAATCAAAGTTAGGAAACTTGACATAAAACTTTGAATAAGTTAACTATATTATTTCAAACATATGTAAGAATAGATTTTTTTACAAATTGAATGTAGTTTCTAAACTACTAGGTTTATTTTTATTTTTAAAAAATTTATTTGGTGAAAATTTGAAATTTCAATGCAGAAGTACTTAAATTTTTGGGAAAAAATAAGAAGTAGGTGTCTGTCTGACCACCCTAACCACAATAAAATGATAATATTTTTTATAAGATTTTAGATATAAGTAGAAGAATCATGTCTAGATGTGATGCATATTTTTTTGTAATTTTTTTTCCAAGTAAATAATTAATTATGATTTTGTTATTACAACTTTAAAATAATATAAAACCTCGTATATCTGACCACCTTCACTTGGTCAAAACTTCATCAAATTATTATTTTTTCTTTTTAATCCTATATTATGTGAAGCATAGAATGTGATGCATGTTTTAGATTCAAAAAATATGATACCCTTTGAAAGCTATAGATGTTTTTCAATCAGCCTATCAATCAGGACTTTAGTCGTAATTCAAATAGAAAATGAATAATAATTATTTATTAAATTCAAACTAAAGAATAATTTATATTGGTGGAAAGCTAAGAATCTCCTTTAAAACCCTTTTCGTTTCATCAATTTGAGGTAAGAAAAAGTCGTTAGCCACATGGGCCATCATATCACTTACATATCACCATGTTTTGGCCCATCATGATCATGCGCATACCATTTATTAAAATTACAAAAAAAAATATCCATGCCCTAAAGTTTCAAGTTATAAATACACACAAAACATTTGAAGGAAAAAATAGAAAATTTACTATATAAAGCTTGACGTCTCATGTAATGCCATTTTTCAGTATTTTATCATCAACTAGATTATAGTGTTAATTTATAAAAAACTATATTCAAATATTTTTTTAATTTTTTCAAAAATAAATAAAAACATAAAATATACTAAAAAATACACATTTTATTAGTTTACATCATTTTAAAATTCAAAACATATATGCCAATTTCTAGTGATTCAAGTTTAAAGGTTAGATGAGTGTTGGTTGTTTCTTTTATAAAAGTGTGACACAACTTTGTACTTTTACCCTAAAGTAAATTTGTTTGGGAGAAAGGTTGCAATTGACGAGAAGCTAATTGTTGAGGTGATGAGGATTTCCATGGAGGGTCTCAAATTTCACAAGTATAAGAAACTCTTAGACCAGGTTGTGAAATTTTTTTTGAAGATAGAGAAGGAAAAAGAGACCTGCGCAGGGTTTCTAAAAGCAGTTATGACTCCAAGAATATTAAATTGCTTTGGTAGGAGGTGTTGAAGGTGATTATGGAATACATCACTCTGGATGGGAGATACATTAGGGTCTTTGGCTACCATTTTGTGTTCCTCAACTATTTCCAACATTAGGTAAGGGTTTCTTTCCCTTTCTATCTTTCCACCTCTTTGAATTCCACCCTTAAGGACCATAACATGAACCCTATTAGATACCCTATCCTTCGTGAGGGCTTGCTTGTCCTAATTTTTGAGCAGTTCAAAAATATGTCGACATTTTCCCAATTGTCCCCTTCTCCCCACTCTGTTTCTACTAAGGATGAATTGGGCACTAGTTACAAGAAAAAGGAAGAATGGGAAACGGATTTGGAGGATGAGGTTGGCCAACCCTCAAAGGTTTTATGTAATGGTAGTAGCAAAGGCAAGACAAAAGGCAGCACCCCCTCTAAACCTGCTTCTATGATCTCTAAAGGAAAAGTTAAGGTTCTTTTCCCCATTTCTCAAGATGGTAAATATAAGGTGAAAGGAAAATCTATTGTCTCCCCTAGGAGAAGGTTAAAAGAAAGGATTTGAAGGATCCCTCCTATGATAGTAATGTTACCAATTTTCATTGCAGCTCGATTGGTAGAGCTGATTAATTTTTTTTATCTTAAAGTGGAAGTTTAGTTATTTGCTACATGTGCTTTAAGTGTTGTTTGAACTATATTTATCAAGTATCAGTTGTGTAAGTCTTTCAACAAAAAAAAAATTAGAAGTATTACTTAATGCTTAAAGAAAAAATGAAGTACAAAACAAAATGTACAACTGATTGAAGCATAAAATTTTTATTTTATTTATTTCATGATGCTTTTCACATTACATATTTCATTTCATTGCAAGAATAAAAATGATTATAAAAATTTGCATTTTGATGCATTTCTTTCAGAATGGAAATGAAAGAAGAAACTAAAGGATCCACACAAGCTATGGTGATAGCTAATTCCATTCATTGTGAAAAATAGATTCTAAAACTGAAGGTGCAAAAGAAATAAGAAGAAAATAGAAAAAGACATATCCATCATTGCTTGTGTTATGATTTTCAGTTGTTGTGCTTGCAGTCTGCTTCATCCTACTTTCGATCTTGAGCATACCTACAAAAAATTGGGAAATTCTTGTTAGAGCTCTAGATATGAGTTATACTACATGCTTTACTGACATAAATATAATTCATTCCTTGAAATGCATGGAATCAAGTAAAAGCAAAAGTGCAAAAATAAGATCTGAAAATGGAAACATCATAATGATATATTATTTTTGCTAACATTGTTTGTTTCTTGTGCAAGTATAGGAAAATTCATGCAACTGATCATCTTGTGAAGACATAAATTATGTGGAGTAAAACAAGATCCCACAAAGGTAGAGCTCGACATGCTGCCCCTTAAAATTACAAGTGAGCCAAGTAAAAAAGTACAATTGTCATGCTCATATGCACCATTCATGAAGGAGTAAAATAGTTTCACCCATCAAAGCATTAAGTTTATTGTTCACTCATAACAATCAAGTCTGAGTAACGAAATGGAAGCTACAAGTGAACAATAGACTTAATGGATTCAATTCAATTGAGATCCATCATTTTCCATTCTGAAATTTTTTAGATATTGTTGTCATATTAATTGCTTTTTGCTACCTTGGGTTCTACTCAATGTTTATTTTTGTTATTTCATAATATTATATTCTATAGCACCAAGTGTTTCATGTCATGACAGTGATAGTGAATAGGCATGCATATGCCTCAACAATAGAGCATCAATAGATAATGGAAGCATGTGAAGGAGTTTCAGTTTCTTATTTTCCATATTTTGTGGAGTGTTTTAGCTGAGAATGCACTCTTGTCTAAGTCATTTTAATATGAGATGAGTGATCAAGGATAATACAATATGCAAGTAAATCAAAGGGTCAAATCTGGTTATGCAAAAAGCAATTCATGGACTCATAAACATAGTAGGAAACATTGCTTGATGTCATGGAAATTCTAGAGATAAGGATGCATTTTTTTCTAACACATTTGAGTAAATGGAAAAGAAACCTACACGAGGTAAGTGAAGCTACAACAATAGTGTGAAATAAGGCTTTTGTTTCTTTTTGAATTAATGCATTTATGCCATGATGTTACGATATCAAACAAACTAGAGTTTCAAGTGAACAAGTGTTGAAAGATTTTCTTTCAAAATGGAAAGGAGGTTGTCAGCGTAAAGAGAGATTTTAAAAAATACATAGAGTTCAACCCAAAATATAGATTTTCTCTTGCTTTTAAAGAATACCCATTTGATGCTTTTAACTCATAATGTAGATTTCTCTATATTATAGTTGATCCACATGGAGTTTTCACAAAAAATACAAAAATAAGGCAGTTCCTTTCAAGATACCAAAATAACCACATGGGGGTTTTGACCCAAAATACAGATTTACTCTTATTTCAGATTACCCAAATGGGATTTTCACAAAAAAATGCAAAATGCATGTAATGCATTATGGGTCGAGCCCAATACATGGAAGAAATTGTAGGAATGTAGTAAGAGTTTCTTCTTTAAAAGAAAAGGTTGTTTTGAGTCCATGCTAAGGAGTAATACAATGATTTCAAAATAATCAAAACAAGCATGTATTGGCTGCGGCTTGGAGGAGTGTTTTTTATTCAAAAATATCTCTAAATTCAAAAACCCATTTCAAGTTGCCATCTAAATCTCAAATCTGAAATAAACAATGATCACAATGCAAAGGTTCTTTGAAATAATGTATTATCAAAGTGTACATGGTGTGGCCTAGAATGGGTCTGTGATGATTTTTGAAAATGACAATCATTCTTTTATAATCATAAGCTTTTAAGAGCTTTCATTTTGACAGAAATACAAAAGAAATATGGAGATAAACTTACCATTCATGGCTATAGAGAATAACACAAAGCCATGGTGTCCAAGGAGAGTTTAGACAGAGAACATAAAAAATGGAGCAAGGAAAATCAGACAATGAACCCATATTGGTCGCGGCCTTAATGGCATTTGTTTCTTTCAAAAGATAGTGGAAAAGCATAATAATGTCAATAAATCAACTTGCCATGAAGTTTCAGAGGAAGATTCGACCATCTAGAGGGGAGAAATCATGAGTTTCAAGCATTTGGAATTGAAAAGCCTAGCTCAGTGTTGACATCGCTTCTTCCAAGCAGAGCTCTTTTTCTCCAAAATTCATAAGTGTGAAATGAATAAGGATTAGGCTTTTTTTAGAGTTGGATGCAGAAAGTTCATAAAATATAGGTTGCATGTTGTATTTAAAACTTGAATCTTCATGCAAATCAATGAGAAGTTAAGTGTTTATGAGAGATTGTGATATAATATTGTTTTCTAAGAACTGTTTGTGGGAAAAAACCAGAGTCATCATTTAAGTCCTGAAAATAACTTTAAGTCATAGGTTACATTTTAGTCATCTTTCTAACCTTTTACCTTAGAAAATCATTTAGGATAGAATATATCATTCAAAGAATCAGCTCACTCTGGAGATTCCTTCTCTGATCAAATTACCCACATCTGAAGAAGGTTTCCATGTGTCAACAGATAGTTAAATTCTGCAAATTTATCATAGAATGCATATCTGATTGATAATAGTTTTTTGGCACGCCCGGTGGGACTCTAGAAGTCAATTTCAGAGAAGTTTTAGTTTTTTTTTTAAATTGTTGTTTGGTGTATGCAATTTAATTTTATTCGGCCTTTTGAACACCTTTTTCAATATACCTGGCAAGTTTGTTTCTCAGATTTTGCATGCAAATCAAGTGCTGGTTTGTTTTAAAATAACATAACTTTTTTTATTTTCTAGCTTATGAATGAATAAATATGTCAATATTTCATGGCAATGTGTCATATCATGCACCATACCATGATCATGCTGTTGGTTTCAATCTCATGGCCTTTCAAAATCAGCATGCCCAATATAATTACCATCCACCCACCCCTGCCCATTTTTCATCTCAACCCCGATATGCTCAAAAGCAGCCTCAAGATATTCAAGACTTGACCTTCAAATATATAGGGCTGAACTACGAAAGGGAGATGAGTGGAATAGAGAGCCAAAGAAATCAGGTTTATTAGTAGGAGGAGATTGCAAGCATAAAGTGCACACTACTTGATTACATGAGGCAGTTGGAAGAGATCAAGAAGCAGCATGAGTATAATTGACAATAGGAGGAGATGGCTTATCAAGACTATCTTCATGAGCAGAAGTTTGAGGCCCAAAAGGCATAGTTATAGGATTTGGATCATCAAGCTTAATCAAGCTTACTTCTGACACCCCCTGTCAGATCTTTAGTTCTGATCAGGAGTTTGAGACATGAAGGAGACAGTTCAAGGAGGACTTGGAGAGTGAGGCAACTGCACAAATGAATCTTTTTCTTGCTTAGTTTCAAAGGCATGAAGCCCAATTAGCCCCTACCATTCTGAAACATCTTATTCACAAAGAGGTTCATGGATTTAAATTTCCAAGTTTTATGAAAAATGAACCTCCTAACCCTCCTAAGATCAAAATTCATGGTTTTAGAGACCCTTTACCCTTGCAAGAACCTAGGTTGGAACATTCTAAGTTGGTTATGCCTCGAAACCAACCACTTGAAGGATATTTTTCCCTCCACACCATGGAAGAAGCTAGAAATGTAAATTTATTGCATGTAGCTATGGAGGAATACTGGTTAGAGCAGTAAAGGACCAAATAAGGAAAGACTTCTCATGATGAATTTATAGATGTTTGCACTAAAGAGCTTCCTTATTTTGTAAAGGATGATAAAATTTTAGAAAATCAACTGGTGCAAGAGGCTAATTCATAACAGATGGTTGATGTTGATCGTACCCCTTTATCAATCGATCACATGAATGACACATGTAAAAAAGGGTTTGATTCATTGGAACAACAAAATATTGACGATTAGTTTGAGGTATCTATCTGGTACAGTGACAAGGAGGAGCTTGAAAATTGGGAACAACTGCTAGAAGACAAGGAGGAAGCCATGGTTGAAGAGCTACAAATTTCAAATCAAGGAATGGTCGATAGTTCACAAGTTGTGATTGATTTATTTGATGAATTACCACTTTTTTTTGAAGACAACATCTAGGTCCCCAACTTACCAGCTGAAGATGATCAAAATTTTCAAGATAACCTTATGCTTGATTATCAAGATCCTGACTATTTAGCCTATAGAGAGCTTGTCGCTCTGCTGAATTCTTGTAGCGATCAAATGCCCAGTTCTAAGCAGAAAAATGATGTCAAGGTCATTCAAACAAAATAGTGGTCCATGAGAAAATAAATGAGGGCAACTCAATCATGGAGGAGCACGAGGTTGAATGCATGAGTCAACCAAGGTAGGAAGCAATTGTGTCTGGTAAGGCAGTTGACAAGAGTGAAAACATAAGAAACAGTTCCAACTTTGTCTTGTTGACAGGATGTCCAATTAGATACATTGCTAAAATGGAGACCAACATAAAGTTTCCCATCATGATTGAACCCAAGCATGGAAGTACGGTTGAAGGAGAACAAATACAAGTCACTTCGCCACCTCGGGGTACCTAGTAGTGTTTATATTCCATATGAGTAGGTTAGTAAGCTTGTATACGTTCTTCAAGGTGTGGTACATCTATCTCATGGCATTTCATCCATTATTATTTTTCATGTAGCTATCCAAAATCATGTAAAATGTCAAAAAAATTGTAGAAGAGGCAACTATTTCACCTAGTCACTGAATGGTTTCATTTGACCAGCTTCTTTGGTTGGTTAGAGTAGGTTAGAGTAGTTGCTACAAATAAGTGTGTTACACACATTTCTTTTCAGTTTTTCGGCTTTCCCTAAGCACTGTTGTGCATGTTTCAGTTGGCCATCAGGGCCTGTTAGTTTGCTTTCAGCTATGTTTGTTTTTGTTTTGCTGTTGCTTGGAGTATTGTTGTTCACATTTCTGAGTTTCATGAAGGGGCAGATTTGACTTCGCACCCAATGGAGTTTTTAAAGGTAGTTGATCTGATGTTGAGTAGGCAAGCATTCAGCGGAAATCACCAAAATGTTACCAATTTTCACTACAGCTCGATTAGTAGAGTTGATTAATTTTGTTTTATCTTAAAATGGAAGTTTAGTTATTTGCTACATGTTCTTTAAGTGTTGTTTGCACTATATTTATCAAGTATCAGTTGTGCAAGTGCTTTTAGAAAACAAAATTTTAGAAGTATTACTTAATGCTTAAAGAACAAATGAAGTACATAACATAATGTATGAATGATTGAAGCATAACAAATTTCTTTCATTTATTTCATGATGCTTTTCACATTACATATTTCATTTCATTGCAAGAATACAAATGATTATACAAATTTTCATTTTGATGCATTTCTTTCAGAATGGAAATGAAAGAAGAAACTAAAGGATCCACACAAGATGTGGTGATAGCTAATTCCATTCATTGCAAAAAATAAATTCTACAACTGAAGGTGGAAAATAAAAAAGAAGAAAATAGCATAAGACATATCCATCATTGCCTCTGTTATGATTTTCAATTGTTGTGCTTGCAACATACCACGTCTTGCTTTCAATCCTGAGCATACCTGCATAAAATTGGGAAAGTCCTGTTAGAGCTCCGAATATGAATTATACTACATGCTTTACTAATAGAAATATAATTCATTCCTCGAAATGCATGGAATCAACTAAAAGGAAAAGTGCAGAAATAAAATCTAAAAATGGCAACATCATAATGATATATTGTTTTTGCTAACATTGTTTTTTTCCTATGCAAGTATAAGAAAAGTCATGCAACTGATCATCTTGTGAAGACATAAAGAATGTGGAGTAAAATAGACTCCCACAAGGGTAGAGTTTGGCATGCTACCCCTTAAACTTACAAGTGGGCCAGGTAAAAAAGTACAATTATGAAGCTCATTTGAGCCATTCATGAAGGAGTAAAACGGTTTCAACCATCAAAGAATTAAGTTTATTGTTCATTCAAAACAATCAAGTCTAGGTAACAAAGTGAAATCTATAGATGAACAATAGACTTAAGGGATTCAATTCAGCTGAGATCCATCATTTTGCATTTTGGAAAGCTTTAGCTATTGCTGTCATATTAATTTCTTTTTGTTGCCTTGGGTTTTTTTCATGCTTATTTTTGTTGTTTCACAATATTTTGTTCTAGAGCAGCAAGCGTTTCATGTCGTGACAGTGATAGTGAAAAGGCATGTACATAATGCCTCAATAATAGAGCATTAATATATAATGGAAGCATGTGAAGGAGTTTCAGTTTCTTATTTTCCTTATTTTGTGGAGTGTTTGAGTTGAGAATGCACTCTTGTCTAATTCATTTTAATATGAGATGAGTGATCAAGGTGAATACAATGTGCAAGTAAATCAAAGGGTTGAATCTGGTTATGGGCAAAGCAAATCGTGGACTCATGAACATAGTAGGAAACATTGCTTTATGTCATGGAAATTCTGGAAATAAGGATGCATTTTTTCTAAGACATTTGAGTAAATGGAAAAGAAACCTACACGAGGTAAGTGAAGCTACAACAATAGTGTGAAATAAGGCTTCTGTTTCTTTTCAAATTAATGCATTTATCCCTTGATTTTACGATATCAAACAAACTGGAGTTTCAAGTGAACAAGTGATGAAAGAGTTTTTTTTTCAAAATGGAAAGGAGGTTGTCAGCATAAAGAGAGATTTTAAAAAATACATAGAGTTCAACCAAAAATATAGATTTTCTCTTGCTTTTATAGAATACCCATTTGATGATTTTAACTCAGAATGTATATTTCTCTATATTACAGCTGACCCACATGGATTTTTCACAAAAAATATAGTAATGAGTCAGTTCCTTTCAAGATACCAAAATACCCACATGGTGGTTTTGACCCAAAATACAGATTTACTCTTATTTCAGCTTACCCACATGGGGTTTTCACAAAAAAATGCAAAATACATGTAATGCATTATGAGTCGAGCCTAGTACATGGAAGAAATTGCAGGAATGTAATAAGAGTTTCTTCTTTAAAAGAAGAGGTTCTTTTGAGTCCATCCTAAGGAGTAATACAATGATTTCAGAAGAATCAAAACAAGTATGTATTGGTCGCAACCTAGAGGAATGTTTTTGATTCACAAGTATCTCTAAAGTCAAAAACCCATTTCAAGTTGCCATCTGAATCTCAAATATAAAATAAACAATGATCACAATGCAAAGGTTCTTTGAAATAATGTATTATCAGAGTGTACATGGTGCGGCCTACAATGGGTCTATGATGATTTTTGAAAATGACAATCATTCTTTTATAATCATAATCTTTTAAGAGCTTTCATTTTGACAGAAATACAGAAGAAATATGGAGATAAACTTTCCATTCGTGGTTGTAGAGGAGGAGAACACTAAGCCACAACCAAGCTCATAAGAGCTTCTAGATACAAGGTTTGAGCTCACTCATGGTGGCCAAGGAGATTTTAGATAGAGCATAGTAAAATGGAGCAAGGAAAATCAGACAGTGAACTCATACTGGTCATGACCTTAATGGAATTTTTTTATTTCAAAACATAGTGGAAAAGCAAAATAATGTCAAGAAATCAGCTTACCATGAAGTTGCAGAGGAAGAGTCAACCATCTGGAGGGGAAAAATCATGAGTTTCAAGCATTTGCAACTGAAAAACCTAGCTTAGTGTTGGCGGTGCTTCTTCTAGGCAAACCTCTTTTTCTCCAAAAGTCATAAGTGTGAAATGAATAAGGATTAGGGTTTGTTTGGAGTTCTTTTCTATCTTCTCAAAATGCCCTAATTTGACCCATGGAGAAAATGCATAACTTTAGAAAGATGAAATTTAAGTTAATAATTTTGGTGATCATTTCTCATACCTAGGTCGAGCCTCTTGAGAATTTCAAAAGACTTCATAAGCATTAGTTTTAATGATTTTAGGTTTTGATTAATACCTAAGGCATTTGATTTAAAGGTCAATACTTATGTCTATGCCTTAGTGTTAAATGAAGAATGACTAAATGTCTTAGGTTTTAAAATTGATTTTTAGAGAAATCAATTAAAATGTGAATGTGAAATTACTTATGCTTTAGGTAAAACAATCATCTCTTAGGATTTTTTTTTTTAAATGATTTTGTAGAAATTAGATAAGTCTTTGAGAAGTATTGCCTTAGTTTTATTTTTGAATTGATTTTAAAGAAATCAATTAAATGTTCATTCATAGAGATGGCCTTGTATTTTTATGTTTTTTTAAGAAAATCAATCTTGTACTGGAGAAATAAGGTATTATTTTTGCAAATATTTCCAATCTTTAATTACAAAAGTAAATCAAGTTGTAAAACTACATGTTTGTAAAGCAGAAGATAAAACAACGATTTATAAAAAAAAGTATTCTTTCTTGCTATTTTTAGCAATTTGTAAGACAAAAATAAGGTTGAATTTTCCTTGGTCGGATTTGAGCTGCATGGAGAGGAGATGAAGTGTTTTATTTGCTTTTAAAGAAGATTTCACCTATTTTTAGAAGCCTTATGGCATGCACATTCATTAAGTGAGAGTTTTCCACTTTAGCTACTCATATTGAGGCAATTTTAGATGCTTTTCCTTGAGCTTTCTTCTTCAGCTCGAATTAGGGTTTTGAGATATATCTTGAAGAAAAACTTAGGGTTTTTCTTAGTTCATATTA
The DNA here is from genome assembly GCA_007115665.2 of Sequoiadendron giganteum. Taxonomy (NCBI): domain Eukaryota; kingdom Viridiplantae; phylum Streptophyta; class Pinopsida; order Cupressales; family Cupressaceae; genus Sequoiadendron; species Sequoiadendron giganteum. The sequence continues at coordinate 265,752,107 of CM021106.1, forward strand.
TTGATTCTTGCTCTCATGCTGAAATAGAGAGTTTGTAAGCAGAAATTTGTATTCAGACTTTGATACTCCTTTAGTTAATAAAAACAACATTCCTATTTCCCAATTTTTATGTCTTTTTTACAGTTTTAGTTTGATGTTATATTGCGATTCATGTTTACAGAATACTCTTTATGTCCTAAAATTGTAGTTGGATGTAGAAAGTTCATAAAATACAGGTTGCATGTTGTATTTAAAACCTGAATCTTCATGCAAATCAATGATGTGTTAAGTGTTCATGAGATATTGTGAAGTACTGTTGTTTTCTATGAACTATTTGTGGGAAAAAACTAGAGTCGTCATTTAAGTCTTGAAAATCACTTTATGTCATAGGTTACATTTCAGTCATCTTTCTAACCTTTTACCTCAAAAAATCATCTAGGATAGAATATATCATTCGAAGAACCAGCTCACTATGGATATTCCTTCTTCGATCAGATTACCCAAATCTGAAGAAGGTTTCCATGTGTCAACAAATAGTAAAATTGTACAAATTTAGCATAGGGTGCATATTTGATTAATAACAACTAATCAAGATGATTCTCAGTCGGCCCCCTCATCGAAATATTCTAGCTACCCTGCCACTGACAGAGAGGATATGCCTTGTTTTCCCAATGATCTCAAGGCAGATGACCATTACTTCAAAGTTGAACATGAGTTTCTTGTTGACATCCTCACCATTGCTCGTAATGGGTTTGTGGATTTTTTCAAACTGATGAGATGGGTCTTTTTTGAGATTAAGGAAATTAAGCTAAAATAAAGAGCTATAAGCAACAAGTTGGAAGGGCCTAATCTGATTGACCACACAACATGAGATAAATATAGGGCCACTAATTTATGGACTGAGGAAGAAAATAAATACATGGTGGACTACCTCAAGAAAATAGTTGAAGATCTTCAGCAATTTAAGAGTAACCATGATGATAAGCTTTCTGCTATGCAGGACAAGCTTAAGAATATAAAAGAGTCTATCCAGATGGTGATGGAAATGAGCCACAAGATTTTAAAATCTACTATGAACAAAATGAATATGATGGTTGATAATCTGGAGAATGTTTATCAAGAGAAGACGATTATGGATCTGGACACTAAAAAAGAACAAAGCTAGGCGAAGGGTGTCGGTTCAAGCAAAATAACTAGACTGAATCTGAAGAGAAAGGTTGACAAGGCCCTTGTCAAAATTTAGGAGATAAAGAAAGCAGTGTTAAATATGAACAATTTGGAGCAGGAGGTGGCAAACATCCTGAGGAATTCGGCCTAGTGGTTGGACTTTTGTTGGGTTTTTGCTGGTTTTTTTGTGGCACTGCCCATGGGTTGGTTCTTTTTTTATCTTCTTTTCTTGTAGCTTACTGTTCTTTGATATGTACATGTTCATGCTTTATCTATCTCTTCTTTACTATTAAATGGTTTTGGGGCCCCTTAAAAACCTATTTTTTCCTTAATTAAAAACTAAAATTTTAATTTACTAACTCTATAGTGATGCACCAAAAGTTGATGATATGTTTAGATTGAAGAAAAGGCATGATGCAACCATTTGATAGTAATTAAAATAGACTCAAAGCTTTTAAAAGAGCATATCACATTATTTGAAAGCACTCATAAATTTAGTTATGCCAATGAATCACATAGGTTGAATATGAATCCAAGATAGTAATTTAGACTCTAGAATCAATGAACACTAAACATCACAAAATCTGTATTGTTGGAAAGAGAACAAAGTGCATAAGATAGTGAGTGCAGACAAATACAATATTCAAATCCTTCCTTGAGAAGTACCCATTAAGGCTATCTAGGATGAAGAATTACTAACCCCATTTACAAATATCACATCCAAATTTAAACTCGAATGATCCCTCATCATGGCGACCATCTCAAGTTTTTACTCAAAGAATAGAGTGTTACCCCATAATTACGTGAGAAACAAAATTACATGCATAGACTTGCATAGTAAAAAATGATGCTTAATTGCCCTTTGATTCTACATGAAAAGAAGCAATCATAGAAAAAAGTGTCTCAACCAATAGTGTAGCACCCTTTCTTGTCAAAAACACCCTAGCTCTTATAAAACACTGTGTTGACATGTGACCCTTCTTGTTTCCTCCACTGGACCCCACTTCTTGACAACTCTTGCTTCCCCCACCTATGGCATGGCTCAAAAGATTCACCTTTTATAGTTTCTTGAAACCTTGCACGATAGAGCCATATGGATTTTCTAATCCAATGGTGTGAAGGAGAATTTGTGGTACAACTAATCACTTCTAGAATATCTGTCATGACAACATGTGGATGTTTCAATGGATGGCACACAAAAATAACTGTCAGCAAGCTTGAAATTGAAAAGGCTTGCAAGAATGGCACACATCCTTTTCTTTACTGAACTCTTATGTGAAAGAACTGACTCTGAAAGAAAATTTATTAAGAGGAACAACACTCCTTGTTGACCCTGCTTGCAAAAGCACAAAAAGTTGATCATTGTTTCTATTGATGTCTTGGACAAAAATAAAAAAGTAGAGCTTTTTCTCTACAAGTACCCTTCAAATCAACATGTAATGATTGGTAGAATGTGGATCAAATTTACAATAAATATTAGAGGTCTATAAGAAAAATCCATATAAATTATTACAAGATTTATATATTAAGTATAAATATAATTGAGAATGGATAATCTTTAATTATTATTTTTTATGGGATGAGGATAAACAAGACAACATTGTTTTAAACAAATCTATAGTAAAAAAATTAACATAAAGACAAATTAACTTTTGTAAATTAATTGAACAACTCCTATGTCCATTAAATAAATAAATGAGAAACATTTTTGTTGAGACTCTTAATCTAATAGACCATTTAATTAATAAATATTATTAAATCATTTAATTCATTAACTACCAAGAGAAACTAAATGCAATAGATCCTAGCCATCTCTCTTTTAAATCTAAATGAAAGTTTTTCAATAATGCATCACAGGCTCTCTATTATTTTAATTATTTTTAAATTTATTGTTTATTTGAAATTATTAATAGTTTACAAAAGTTACAAATATATCTCATATAAACAACAAAAATAAATAAAATTATAAGGTTAAAAGCTTTTACAAACTGGGAATTACAGTCTACAAAGGTTATTAATGTTTTCTTATATCAGATGAAGAAAATTTACTAGTGTAGATCATAGGAGAACAGATGTTATTTATGTTAAAAGCTTCTCCAACTGAGAGTTACAGTCTTCAATGGTGACAAACAATCAATTATTGCAACTGGGCACCGACTTTCGGTCTCTATCAATTTTTTAATGTCAGCACTCCAACTGGCCGCATCAAACGCATATTCAATTGTGTTATGTATTGTGGGAACTCAAATGACAGAACAGTGTAAGGTGTAGATTCATTCCCGGGGTCTTAGAGTGCTGTACGTCACCTCCTACAAAAGCTTTTTGGGCCACATGAGGTTCTATGTCTAAGATGGGAAAGCCATTACGTTCTTTTCAGCATTTTTTCTTGCCTTAGATTCTTCTACCTACGCCCACATCCTTTCCAATAGATCACTGTTCCACTTTTCCCTGTAATAGTTAGATTCCTGTAACTGCTTTGACTACTTCCATTGCAGCTTTTCATTTCCATCCATATCTAAGTCTATGGGTTAATAAAAGTAGGATAATTATTTACTATTTTTAATGGAGATGAGATGTAAAATTGTTATTGTTTATTTGATTGTTGAAAAGTATGATTTTTTAAGTAAAGTGAGAGTGTTCAATCTATAACGATATTTGTATTAGATATGAAAACAACAAAAAAGTGGAAAATCTAATTCTTTTATTTGAAAAGTGAGGCTTGTTAAAATGACAAATTTTTCAATCAAGATTTTTCCTAGAAGATCTAACATTAAAAAGACTTTGAAAATATCTTAGTGGTCCTTGATTCCATAGACTATATGGTCTCACAAACAAATGTTTCATTTTATGTATGTTATGTTTTGGCAAGGATAAAATAGAGTATATAGCTAGATTAAAATTTGTATCTTCATAGCCTATTTTTTTACTAAATTCAAGAGTATCAACCTGGTTTGTCTTAATATTTGGGATGGTGAAATTTACACACTTGTACTACTTTTTATTTAGTTTGTGAATTTATTTTGATAGAATGTGTTAATATAATTATATATCAGCAAATGTTGTGTTCTTATGTAAGTTGGGTTCATTTTTTAATCTATTATCTCTCTTTAATTCTCATTATCTTACATTCAATCATAACTCATCCACACCAATATATATTTCCATACATTTGACACTTAGTATGCATGTTATCAACCCCCATGTTTAGATATTCATTCCCTACATTGATATAAGCATTCATTTGTCTTGGGTCAATTCTACAATATAGTCACTCCTACATTGCATGAAATTGACCCATGGAATTCAAAATTCAAATTGTGTCGAGTCTCATCCATTTCTTCTCCACCATGAATTGACTTGGTATAGTATACATTAAAATAGAGCACACAATCTACTTCATGTTGATTGGATTAAAATTTCAACTCACTATTGTAGGCATGACAAGAGTTAATCCAATGTGGGAGGTTAGCTAGATTCCCTACTTCTTGGAGAAGTAATGCGTGGATGATGGGTGAAAGAGACCATGCTAGAACAAACTAAGGGGCTATTAGGATGGTAATGTGGGTAACATGTAGAATATTTTGTGGACTGTTGTTTAATTTTCATTGGTTTACTTGTAGCAAGAATTTTACACACGAATGATCTTACTGAAATATTTCAAGGAGAATCTCTTCTTTCAATGCTTCCAAATGAACATTTCTTAATAGATATCATTTGCATGCACAAATTGTTTAAGAATGATAGTTGAAGAGTAGACAAAGTCTTTCTTAATAAAACTAACATTCCCTAACATATCTAGTCAATTTTGAAAAGATGGGTGAGTAAGACATATAATTATCAAGATTAAAATAGACAAGTTAAAAAAATTTGATTGTTTCGTTTTGATATGAATCCTTTCATATTATTGTTCAAAAATTCATTTTTTTAATTTTATTTTTAAAAAATATATAATCTAAACTAGATAAATCTAATTATTATTAATTATATTAAATACATGTTAACTAGCTTAATTAACTATAAATAATTAATTTACTGTTTTTTTGTTTTTCAGTGAGCCACAAAATATTCACCTCTTTTCTTTAATATTTTGAGACTGAGAGTACAATTATCTGCCTTCTGCTAACATCGTGCATTTACTGTTATTGCCCTTGTTGCTGATGTAATAGGAGAAGAATATCGTCCATAGATTTCCTTGAAGCAGATGCACCCATGGAATCAAAGTGGATTTCATTTTCAATCAGAAATGTGGCATTATAAATAACTATTATAGACCTTTTCATTATTTCTTGGTTTCAAATTATCCGTTTTCTTAAAGATGAAGTCAGTTTTCCCAGCTGGCGACAGTAACATATTCATAAAGTAAGAGTGTTCTTTATGTACACCTTTTGGGAGCTAAAATAAGAGGATAACGTAAGGTGCATATTAATTCCAGTTGGATTAAGCCATTGTTAAAAGGCGTTCAGATTAGCCTAATTAATGAAGTATATTATATTGAAAATCAATTAATAAATTGAAAAGATCTTATTTGTAAATAGAAATATATAAAATAGTTATAATTAATTTAATTTTATATTTCTAATAATTGAAAAATAAATGTGAATTATAATATAAAAGATATTGTTAATAGAAAAATAGAATAAAATATCAAATTTTAATGAATAGAGAAAACAATCAAATTTACTTGCATGTAATATTATTATCTTTCAAACAAAAATTGTGTCTTAAATTTTAAGAATCAATTTACATAAAGGTGAACTATTTTGATTTTATAGGTAAAAGTGATTTTAAAATAAGGTAAAATGTAAGAGTGAAATTTGTATATCCATGTCAATTTTCATTTACTTTTGTGTTCTTTTGATAGAATGATTTAATATGTTTACATATTGACAAAAAACATAATGATCGTAAGAGTGAAATTTGTATATCCATGTCAATTTTTATTTACTTTTGTGTTCTTTTGATAGAATGCTTTAATATGTTTACATATTGACAAAAAACATAATGGTCTGTGAATTAAAATCGTTTTTAAATGTCATTACTCATTCGTTTATGAAAACATTTATCCCTACCACCACATACATACATTCTAGTATATTTAGTGAGATTGTTCATTAATTATATGCACATTCATGCACACATTCTCATGCATTTGTTATAAACTATGATGTTAAAAATTTTATGTCCTCAATCAATTCCACAAGTCTAGTAACATTGCCACAACCATGTTTTGGGCCCCTACAATAATAAATTCAAATTCAAATTTTGGCTGGCTATAGTCCATTTCTTTCCAACATAGAATTGGCTGAACACAGTTTTGTCTAATTATTTAAATATCATTCTAAGAATGCTTCAATTCGAACACTTTAAAATAATTAGAATCTAGATTGATCATCTTAAGGAATTTGCATGTTTGAAGCTTATTGTCTTCAATCATTTGTACAATGATAGAATCATTCTTTTTCAAAGGTTGACATTATAAGAGAATATGTATCCTAGTGATCCAAAAGTCCTCTAAACTTATTTTTAAATATTGCAAATCATCAAAGCAAAGAAGCTAACAATAGGATCAAGAAAAATAGAAAGAAAAGATTTTGCACCATATCATATCAAATCCATGCCTAGAAATCAAAACATGTAGACTATAAAAATAATCTGTGTAGGACTTATATTATCTTCTATAAATATTAGATTTAGGATAAAATAAAAAAGGATCTATCATATCTAATTCTAAAATAAGAGATTTCAATATTATATGAAGATTATTCTCTTTCATAATAAAAATTGTTCAAATGCAATTTATTTATCACATTTATTTTTATAAAATAATATTCAATTTTAAATTATCACACAACAATTATAAAATAATATATATCAAATATAAAGAACTTTGGATTAGAAAAGTAAGATTCAAGTAAAAAAATTCTATACAAATTTTTAGAAGCTTACACTTTTTAAATTGCACTTAATCATGGGAAATATGTGAATCATAGGAGAGATGTGACAATGAACCGAAATTATTAACTGTACGAAAAACATTCTAAGTGAATTTTTGTTTTTTGCTACCCTAAATAGAGAACTAGAAAGTTTTCAAAATCTCAAAATTATTTTGCTCCTAAGATATCTTCTAGGTAGCTAAGTCGTCAGTGAGAATCTGCATCAAAAATGTATATTAAGCTGCCTATCTTGGTTGGAAGGGTACAACAAACATGATAGATGTTTCCTTTATAAGGAATACCAGTCCAAACATATCCCAAGAAGGAACAAGATGAGACTCAACACAGCATTATTAGAAATTTGTTATATTGTTAAACTCAGCACTCAATATGAGAACCTTCTGATGCCTCGGTTGGAGACAAATTAATCAATTTATAATGGTTAGTAGCAGTATTTCAGAGACTATTCTCTTTTTTCTTCATATTATTGTTCTTCACCATATCACCATATTTAGATAAAATTCCTTCTCAGATTAAGGTTTGAATTCCTATTAAACCCTTTAAAAAGGAAAAAAAACAGCTTTACTGAAACCCATTTCCAAGAGATTCAAGGCACATCATTTAAAGCAATGACTTAGAGGTATGAAATGACAGAGAAGAAATAATGTAATGATTTCTTCCCATAAATTTTTTTCACAATTCTTGAATTAGACTATGGAAACATTTTTCTTCATCTATAATAGACATTAGCAAATTTTTTTGAAATTTCTTGCATCAATTTACATACGCTCAGCCCAATGGATTGAGCAACATAATGCCCAATACCATGCAATCTAATGTCATATTGAGCTTCTGGCTTTCTTTATACTATAAATGGAAAACATTGACCCATTACAGTAGTAACCTGGAAACAGAGTAATAAGCTGAAGGATTGTCATTGGGAGTAAACGATGTATTTCTCCTATGACTTTTTAGAGCATCATGCCAACAATCCATATGCCTGTAACATTATTAAAACAAATCCATAGTAGTACAAGGGTTTTTTTTACTCTAAATAAAAAACAATAATCAGATCCACAACGCTTCATTATCATCCTCAAGCGCCTCTGTCAAGCATGCCCTTATACTCATCCAGGGAGTCTTTTCTCTCAATCTTCAAATTCTGACGAAAGCTGTTGATAAAATCATCGGCCGATTTATCAACATCCATCTCAATGCTTGGCTTCTTCAGATATTGATGATTTCTCCCAGATATCTGATGTTTAAAGTCATCAATGCTAGCGGCTGCTGTAGCCAAGGAATTGGGTCTGGGAGCCTTCAAATTGTCCCGAGACAGTTGAATACGTCCATCAGTCTTCTGGTCTGCATCATTCTTTTTCACCAAGCCTTTCCCAGTTCGTGTAGTAACTGGGTCTGCCCTTGCTGCCGAAGAAAGAGAAGAAGGCATGGGTTCTTTCCTGTCAGATCCATCCATCAAGGAAGAAGAAGAAGAAATGGGTTTTCTTCTAGCAGATTCATCCATCAACGAAGAAAAAGAAGAGGACATGGGTTTTCTCCTGGCAGATTCATCCATCAGAGAAGAAGAAGAAGAAATGGGTTTTCTCCTTGCAGATTCATCCATGAATGGAGGACTATGGTATTCTAATTGCAAATATACCCCCAGATCTATCTACAATCAATGCATTGATATGTGGTGTAGAAAACATTGTTTAGAAGACCTGTGCTTGACGGGTCAAATAAGGCTACCCATGTGGGGGCAGAATTCATTATGTTTAAATTTGACAATTATGCGCATTATAACTACACCTCATCCTGATTCGTAACCTAACCAATTTGTTTTTAAATGGTGATCTCAAAATTTCCAGCTAGGGCCAGGTAGATCCAAGAGCACTGTTGCACGTAGCACATGACCCTATCCGGGCAGGTAGGAAACGCATATTTGAAGAGTTGGTGAGCGATTAAAAGAAAAGATGAAACAGTTTCATTGGATCAATTATTATTTGAAACTGTTCGAAACTATTGGTAGCTATTAAAAGTGGATACGTCCAGTATTTATTTTTCGTAGCTATTTTAAAATAGCGATGACATTATAAGTTGAAAAGAAAAAAACTGGAGGTCTATTTTAAGTCGACAAAAAAAACGGTTGGTATGCGTTTCGTATGGTTCGTAGTTTAATTATTCAGAGTTTATATAGTTCATATTTATTGTGGGTTTTTGTTTTTTTTCATATTTGGGCATTATTTAAAAAAAAAATTGACAACAGAAATCTGAAATTGTGTGGTTTAGGAAGCAAACTAAAACAAGGTAGTATGGTTTGGTTTCTATTTGTTTGGTATAAATCATTATATAGTTTTTTCTTAGGAGTTTAAATAGTTTCTTCATATTTATTGTGGACTATTTTATTTTTTTAAAGATTTTACGTCTATGTATTGTAGTAGCTGATGTTATTGTTGGTTGTTTGAACACATGGGAATAATGTTTAAAAAGGTAAGTCTTCCAAAACCCCATCTAATTTGGTTTGTTTGTACTTTAATTTGATAATACTTGAAAAAGGCTTGCACACTATACCTTGTCTAGTATTGTGTAGGGTGTATCCCCTCTAAAAGTATGTTGTATGAGTGGCTCAACAAGCCCTAGGTCCTTCAGAAGGTCTAACTTGATGTTTTCCAAACCTCACAAAAGGATGTTTTATTTTTTACTCTATAGAATATAATCATGTGGATGACATTTTCAAACATGATCTTTGTTATTTTGTTGTTCAAGTGCCAACGAAAGTTGTGAAGGAGGCAACTCCTAAGGAGATCTAGAGTGGTTGGAAGCCTCTCTTATCTCTCTTTATAGTCTCTGGATGTGTAATATATTCATGTGTTATTGATTAGAATAGAGATAAACTTGATACAAGTAGTCACAAGAGTATCTTTGCTAGTTGTACTACAAAATCCAAAACCTAATGAAGGATTCAATGCTAAATGCTCTTTAGTTATAGGGGTTTTTAGCACCTATGTTTTTTTCCATGTTTCTAGTGCATGATGACATTTATTTGGTAACAAAATCTTATTTTTAGGCACTATGGTAGCTAGTTGACCTAAAAAAATTGAAATTAAAATTTCACAATCCAGATCTTGTCTTCTAAATCTAGATGGTAGAAAGTGTATAATTTTCCAGGAGTGTGCAAACCCGATTTCATGGATCCTAGACAAGTTTTGATGGTGATTTTAATGTGCCAACATTTTTGAGTGGGCACGTAAGGTCCCATAAATAAGTTTTAGTTTATCTGATCTAGCAACAACCCAATTGTTCATTTAACATAATTGTTTCCAATTCCAATTTTGTGATGATCAAGGAGGTTTCAGGGTCCAAACCAAAAGTTTGTTAAATATCTTGTCAAAGGCCTTCACTACAAAGGAGGTCCCAAAAATTGATTTGTTGAGCATGAAAAAATGAAAGAACAAGGATCTACATAATTAATCAAAACCCTATGCAATTTTTTATAGCTCCCAGATGTCATATGCATATGTGGCATCGGTTTTATCATTTGGCCTACAAGGCAATTAACTGGGCAATTTGACAAATCTTTTATTTTAAAACATTTAAAACATTTTGAGTGATAAATGAATAGAAATGGGCAATAATAAGTATTTTGAAGGTTTGTAAGTGCTCAGTAAAAGCTCCTCTAGATGAATTTGCATTCTCATTATAATTCTAAAGTGAAAGTGTTAATGGCCATATTTTAAAATTTAGCCAAGGACTTTATTCTCCTATGGAGAATTTGGCATTTTAAAAAGATAAATTTCACTTGCTTTAAGGGGAATTTTAGTGATTGTCTTTTTCCAATCCTATTGGGTGCCCAAATATTTGTTTTAACCACATGTAAAAAATGTGCATCATTGAATTTTGAGGGCTCTATTTTCACTTCAATCTTATGATGGCCACTATCTTATCAATGGGAATGTTATTGGTTGCTTTTGTGTTGATTGGAAGGTAGGGGTTAGCTGCCTAAGTAACATGATATTGTTTATGTGTTGTTTAAAAGTTTTTAATTCCACATGGAGGTCTTATTGGTTGGCACTACATCACAAGTATAAGGTAAAAAATCAAAACAAACATGTGATTTTATATTTTGAAGTGATGATCATGTCATCGGTTAATGATTTGTTCACTAGGTAGTCAAGCTAAGCTCTTGGGGGAAGGGTCTATGTAGATTTTTGTGTATTTTTTTTTTTTCTTATTCATCATATTCCAACACCATTTTGAGGCATTTTTTGCATTTTTTTAACCTACAATAAATTGATGACAATGTGGACATGGCTGTTAATCATGTGGAAAACCTTGGGGTGGATTTCTTACAACATTTATATGTTAAATATTGTTATTTCTTGGTCTACAATGTTTCTAGGAGGGTTTATAATGCCCTGAAAATGTTTTTGAGAGATGTTTGCACATTTTTAGTCACCTAGCAAGTTGTAAAGTTCTCAACAACCTAGTTCCATAAATTGTAATTATTTAAATGATTCAACGTTATCTTTAAATACCAAATCAAGCTTAAAAATAATCTACAAAAAATTGACCCATAATTTCCTCTAGCACCATTTTAGAGGAATCCAATTAATCTGCAACCCAAGAGAATGATGGTGTTTGGAATGAAAATAATGGGTTCTTGAAATGTAGAGGCCAAATAGTGCAATTTTTTTAGTGATAAAATTCAAACATAGGTAGAGCTTCGGTTATAAGACAACCCTTTTAAAACATGTCAAATTAAATTCTAAAGGAAATTGAGATATAATGAGGAGTTAAGTGGCTTAAAATACTAAGTAAAAGAATGTTTTAAATGCTAGTGTGTGGGTAAGCTACCTGTGGATGATAATTTTTATTGACCAAGTGAAAATACATAGGCAATTAATGTGTGTTTACACCTAGTCAAAAATTATGCACAAGAATGCAACTAGAACTAAAAGTAAGTTTGAGTTGGAAATAAAATAAAGATAAGGGTGTAAAGTCATATTCCATATGTTATTTTGTTTCAAATAAAAGGGTTCAATTTGTGTAAAGATGTCAATTTGGTGTTTAATCAAGGTTTCCTCCATTCTTTAAAATGTAACTTTTAGTCAGTTGTAAGTGGTTCTGATTTTTTAGGGGAAGGAAAATGTTTGTAAAGGGAATTTTTCTTAGTGGTCTATTCGTGGGCAAATGTTTAAATGTTTGTAAGCTATTACATCATAGTGTTGTATTTTTTTGTTGTGATTATATGAGGAACATATAATCATAGTTGTCTCCATTCTAGTATGTAATTATGTTATGTGAATGAAATAATCAAGGGTTACTGAATTCTTCCTACGCATTTATTGTAGTGGACTATTTTTTTGATTACCTTTTGTTCAAGAAATAGAGTAACTATTTTTATGAGAATAGTTGGAATATTTTATATGTAAATGGATTATTGAGTATGATTATTTTGTAGGATTTAGAGGTCACATTATTATAAGGTGATAGTGTATTATTTGACAATCAAGAATATGTCTAATGATATGATATAAAATGAAAGATATATGACTTTGTAGCCAATGAAAGGCGCACGCCATTCTATCTTTGTTCTCTATTTATAGAAACACTTTTAAATTAAAACCAAAAGAAATTTCTATAATTTATATACAATTATTTTCTAGTTTTATACTTGGGTTAATTAAGTATAATAAGGAATGTGTTGTTCACTCCTACAAATATGTGAATCCTTGTTCATTTATGTGAATCTTATCATCTAGTAGATAGTGTAATGAAACTTTGTGTGATAATCATATTTAGTATATCAACCTAATTTATTAGAACTTGAGATGCAAAGATTATATATCATTAAAGTGATTTCTCTATTTGTTGGTCAACATCCCAGTATTCTTGACCATTAGAAGTGGTTGACCTTTAGAGGATATTGGGAAATTAGTTGGAGTAACTAGGAGATTGATGACTCTATTGGGGAATACTCAAATACGTATCTACTAGGGAGATTCAAATGATTTGAAGACCTTCATATTTTTATATGGAGAGTGTTGTAGCATGTTTGAATATTTTACAAAGTTATAGTACTCTATTATTGAAAGGAACTCGAAAAGAAAATTTAACTCTGAGAAGCATCTAATTTCTTGAATATCCTATCCTGTGAAGAGAAGTGGAAACTTTGTATGTGAATCTAATAAATTATTGATGTTAAAAAAATTTTATGCAAGCATATATTTCATGATTTTTTAGAGCTTCAAGCTAAAGAAATAAAATTTCAAAAGGTTTGCAATATTTTTCCAGTATTTACTTTTAATTTTTTATCCTCATGAAGGAAATAATTGTTGTATAAAGTTCATTTTTTAAAATATTTTTAGAAGAAATGTGTTTATGATGTTCAATGAATGCATGTACTTAGAAAAAGGTAATTAAGTTGAACAATTTAGCCTTGCATAGTTGTTTTGACATAAATATGCTACTAAAATATGTATGGTAGCAAGGATGGAGACACTAACTCATTTGACTACAAAATATGATGAAAGATGTATAATTAGATGTATCGTTGGGTACCTATGTATTTAATGTGAATTTTTTTATAAAAAAAATTATGCCCGACGTTTGTCAAAATTACAACACTACATGATTTTTGTCGCCATTTTGAAATACACTTAAAGTCAGCCTTCCCCTTCCATCAATTTGTGGGCCAACATATGGTTAGCCTCTTTAATTTATGGGTTGACGGGTATATTGTTAGCATTCGTCGGGGTTCCGACAAATGTAAAAAACAAAGTCATAACAAGAATAGGACCAAAAAAAATAAGAAAAGAAACCTTGTAGGCTACATTAATAAGACATTGATTGCAAACATTTCTTCCATGATGTTTAAATGAAAAAAAATCAGATAGCTCAATCTTTAGTCAAGTAGTATTTCAATCACTGATTCTTAGACATCCATCATGATTAAACATCGCATATCATAAGCCTTTTTGACAATCACTAGGGCTATAGATAATATTCAATCATGTCATAGGAATTAAATCATCAAAAAATATAAAGCAAGAGAAAACCAACTATATAAGCTCAACAAACCACCATATGAAAAATGCATTTTGTAGAAAATAAAATAAACTATATGTTGACATAGTATATATATAAACTATATATTTTGAATTTTAGCCTTGCACATGCAGGAGCATGACATAGCATACTACACCAAGACCCGAATTGGAGAGTTGCACCAAGAACCACTGCATCCAGCCCCTAAGTGGAGAGTTGCAAGACTTCATTGAATGAGTGTTGCAAGGCCATTGAGTCGAGGAGGAAGAATAGGAACCGTTTGGTAGGAGGAAAGATAGAACAAGAGGTGAGGACACTTAGAAAGGGAAAATCGACCAAGGGACAATGACTATAAGTGATTTTTCCCCGACATTTAGAAATCTTGTTGCAATTATAGTGATATAGACTCTGTTTGTTCCCATCAAGGTGTTGCATGCTATATTTTGGTCAATTCGAGCCGATGTCCCATTGAAAAACCAAAGTACTACCAAGTACTAGTGTCTGGTTAGTTTTAACAGACAAGCTTTGAGTTTCAGGGGGGGTCTTTTATCAACTATGATTCTAAGGACTTCTTTGACTGAATCAACTATTACATAAATTTACAACTGCAAAGTAAAGACAATCATAGTTTTAGGGGGGTCTTTTATTAATTAAGATTTACTAAAGACTTCTTTGATCGAACAAAAAAAAATTGCATTTCTAATATCCTGAACAATGACCTGAGACCTTTTATTTCATGATAAACAAAGTCCTCAAACCCTCTTGCATTTCATCCACAACACTCTCCATTGTATCAACTCTACTACAGTTACATCTCTGAGGAAAAACCATTAATAAAAAAGACTCCCATCAATCTATCCACATTTTTCCAATAATTAGATTTGTATAATGTGGAAGCATGTGCCAATAAAATTGAGAAGGACAAAAGAAACAGGACAAATAAAATTGTGTATAAGTTTAGTCTATATTCAAACCTCAATTTCTATCTTAAATAAACAAACACAGTTGTAAACAACCAAATTCTATCTTAAAGAAACAAACACTCCAAACAACCAATTTCTAACTCTAGATTGAGATCACTCAACAAGAAAAAAGCAACACAAATAAAATTGTGTTTAATTTATGCCTTTGACACTTTAATTTCTAACAAAAAGCATAGCCACACACCATCGAGATATAGTGCAAGGTCTAAACCTCAAGAATCAAATTGTACTTAGGGAAAATCAGATATAAAACTAAAACAACAACATATAAAAACCCTAACAAGCACAATAGAGCACACACTAGCAAGAAAATCAAAACAAGAAAACAAAGCAAACCGGTCTCCAAGATAGATTTGATTTATCTCTATTGCTCTTCTCCGCCTGCATGAGAATGCAATAATTTGAAGGTTTGGTTGTTGATTGCTCAATTTCGCAGCATAACAATGAGATGAAAGATAATAGAAGAAAAAAAGATTGATAAATAAGAAGAAATTTTGGCAGAATAAGAATGGTAGAAGAAGATTCCCTAAATGGCCTGTGAAATGCTTGATTTATAGGAGAAGGCTGATTCTATTTGATGGCCAAGATTAAAAGTCAAATTTGTGATATGTATGGCTAGGATTAAAATTTTATCTTAGTGTCTATGACACACATTAAGTGGGTTATGACATGAGGCTAAAATTAAGATGTGAGGAAATAAGTGGGATTCTTTTATTTATTTGGAGAGAAAAGATGCCTATGACGCACAATGAATGGGGTTAAAAATAGGATGTGAGTGGGAATCTTATAATTTAAATAATAAAATTATTTGAATTATTTATGCATGTGAAGAGTTGTAGTCATGTGACACATGTTGCAATGTGACAATAAGTGAGGGATTAATTCAAATATTTAATTTGAATTATTTTGAGACATATGAAAGGGGAATTAATTAATTGGGAAGGTGATTAAGTGGAATAAATGGAATAAATGGGATAAGTGGGATAATGTAATGAACTAGGATAAAATAACAAAATGTCTTACAAGGTCATGTATCGACTAGGTAATATTATGATATGAACAATTTTGGGTGTCTACATTTTGCCTCTCTTTGAGATGATGTTTGAGATGATGAGATTTATGGTGAGTAACATCATTTCAAAGAATTTAAGGTATGGATAGAGGAAAATAAGGTGATGCCCCAACCACTTAAGGAAGTGACGAATAAGATGAATGAAGAAAAGGGATGATAGAAGAATATGAAGAAATGGGATGATGATATAGGATATGATAATGATGATGATGCCCCCTCGAGAGGATAGGCACATTGGACAAACATGACTATTCTCTTGAAATGAATGAAACAATAAAGGAGGGATAAGATGAATGATACAAGATAAGAAGTAGATGAAAAAGAAAAATGACATGTTATACTGCAATAAAGAGAGAAATCATATGTTTGTTATAGCACTAGACATTATGCACCGAGGTATAAGGTTCAAGGTGATGATGTGTCTCATGCCCCGACATAATCTAACTTTATCTAGATACAAGGTATGAATATTATCTAGGAGTGATTCGGATTTGATGCAAATGCAAATTGAAATGATAACACACACAAGCAAGAAAACAAGCATACACAAATGATACAAAAACAAACAAGGTATTGCCCATGTCAAGCTGTAGACTGATGATTAATTGATTGATTGATTGGTTGATGATGATAGTGTTGTCATTGTGGAGAACGATATATCCCTAGATCAACACAAGGATGATTGATTGATTGGGTTTACAACAAGATTAGGATCAAGACCGAAATGTCATTGGATAATTTGACTTGATTGATTAGCTTGGTTGGTATGGATTAAGGATTGAATTGCATTTGGATTATTGCTTGGAATGATTGAAGATGCTTGATTTGAAGATTTGGATGATGATTGATGAAATAAATTGAGGAATGGTTTACTTGGAATGATTTTGATTCATTGGATTGATGAAGAAATGATTTGATTTGATGATAATGATTGGATTGATTAGAAGAATGGGTTTGATTAGAAGAAGTGATGTGATTGATTAGAAGAATGGATTTGATTAGAAGAAGTGATGTGATTAGATAATTTGATGAAGAAATTGATTTGAATAAGTTTAATTGATCGCTGAATTGATTGGAAGAACTGGTTGGTTTGATTTATTGCTTGGATTTTTGAAATGTTTTTTTTTTTAATTTTTGAAATGTTTTCTTTTTTTGGATTTTTGGAATATTCTGATTTTTTTGGGATTTTTGAAATGTTTTGATTTTTTCAAGACTTTTTTGAAATGTTTTGACATGTGAATGGATAAAAATTTGAGTAGCCTTTATGCTAGATACCAATGACAAGGTAAAACCAATTCTAGGTGCAAGGAGATAGATGGGATTGATGGATGAAAGGGTGGGTGATAGGATAAGGGACAAAAGACTCATGATATATGGATGAATAAAAAAGGATAGGTCATAGTGAATGAAATGGATGTATGCATCATAAGAGGGCAAGGATGTGATCTCCAAAGACTATGTCACATAGGAATAGCATGCCCCATTCTAGGTACAATACTTAGGATTCTTCATGAAAAAAATTATGACATTAAGATAATGATAGGCTTGTTTGGAAGGATGGGGTGTATCAAAAAATATCCAAAGAATGTTTCAAAATTTTTCCCCATATTTTTATTAAGATCAAAATGAGGAAGAGAGGATAAATGGAATCACTATGAAAAGTATATGGGTATGATGGTTAAAGATGGTAGGATAAGAGATGGTAAGATAGGATATGATAGGATAAAATAATGATCTAGTAGAATGAGACAACATGCCCCCAAGTGTAAGTGACATAGAAGATCAACCTACACATGATGCATGTTTGCCAAGTTTTCATCATGGTACTTTTCCAAGGTGCCTGTTTACCAAGTTTTCACCATTGGACGAAGGTATTTCTCTTTACTCTTTTTTTTTTCTTTTCTCTTTTTATTTTTTATTTTTTCTAACTTTTTTTTTGACCTTTTTTTTTTTGAGTGTTGGATAAGAGAAAAGGAATATGGATAGGAGAAACTCAAGTGTCTAGTTCCATGAAAGGTGATAGTCCCACTAGAGATGGATTTCATCGCATGGACCATGTAAAATTTCATTATGCTCATACATATCGGTAAGGGATGACATGAAAGGGAGATGGAGTAGGTAGATGATGGATTATGTAGGAGAGATGAATGGGAAGCTTAGCCAAAAGCATGGGCCACGGGAAGGTGATGGGGCAGATATGTAGGATAATGAGTGAAGGGTGAGTAGATGGAGGTATGTGGAATCATTGTGAAATGGAAGGGAATCATGACCAATGGTTGCACACACTGTGATAAACATTGAATCTTTTGATGTGAAGGGGGCGTAGGAAGCAACAATGATTTTTTCTTAGGAGGTGGGTGATGAAGTGCTTTAGGTACCCACATAGACTTAGTATTTTTATGACTTTTATTTTGCTTGTGGGATGAAATATGATATTATTGAATAGAGTGGGAATGTGAGGTGGAAGTGGATGGTTTATATTTTTGTGATGTAGATTCCTCATTTGACTTGTTTTCCTTTTTCTTAGGTACCCAAACCATTTTGTTTTTAGACTTTTCTTTTGAAGGTATGGGCTTATATTTCTTTTTGGATATATTTTTCTATGTTTCTTTTCTTGTGTGTCCTAAGGCATGAGGACCCTTCATATTTTTTGATTTATAGAAAGAGACATAAAAAAAAATTCTTTTGAATCCCATGGGTATGGTGGAATGAGTGGAAGCTTCATGTTTAGAAAATGTGTGCATTGATTGGTCATGATTAGGATTTTTAGAGGATTTATGGATAGGTGGATAAGGGGATTGGATAATGGGGATATTAGGTGTTGGAAGTAGTGGAGGTAGATTAGATGGAGGGATATTAGGAGTCAGAAGCAATGGTGGAAATTTTGATGGTGGAAGGTGTACAGACACATGCTTTTGAAATTTGTAAGACGATGAGGAGGGATGGAAACATATGGTTTAGGAATATGATAGGATTTATGGTGGAAAGATGACTTATGATGGATGGAGGAAATACAAAAATCTTTAGATTGGTGTCCTTGGAGTGTATATCCAAGGCCATAAGAGTGTGGAGGGACCTTGACATGGATGAGCTCCAAAACACCTTGTTCATGAAGGCCTAAACCTTTACCTTGATAGTTCATGTTCTAAAGCATGTGATGGACAATGGGACTAGGTTTGTTTTGGACACGAGTTCATTATTAGATGAAGAAGTTGAAGTGGATAAAGTTTGTTGTTTTTCTATGGAAGAAAATTCATGAATAAAGATGGATAGATGAATAGAACATGTCGATGGATTTGAAATGGGGTTGATAGTGGATGTTGAAGTATCATTGGGATCTTGATTATGTTCATTTAGATCCACACTATTGGTTTGATATTCTATAAGGCATGTGTCTCAACATGACAAGTGGATAATGTGAGATCATGGATAGGATTAGGTAGGGGGTGCATAGGAACAATATAGGTTTCTTTCTCATGGATAGGTGAATCGATAGAATCTTGACCATGGAATGCATAAATTTGGATAAGAGGATCATCATGGCCTTCTTGATCATAGGTAGGATCTAGATCATAGAAGGAAGATTCATCATGAATAGGACCAACTATGTTATGAGTGAGATCATTAGAAGGACTTAGATCTTGATTAGAATGAGAGTTTAATGTTTCCTCATGCTTAGGATAATTCTCTTGACACAACTCTTCGATTTGAGTGGAAATGGAAGTGGAAGGCTCTAAAATAGGCTTGGTATGATCTTTATGATCAACAACATGAAGACATGATGGAATTTGACTTAGACATAAAAGATCAATAGGTTGTGTACCACATGATGGAGTTAGAAGAATAAGCATAGCATTCAAAGGTTTGTTGGTAAGATCATTAATGGGTGCTTGACAAGGAGATGGTCTATTCCATGCTGGTAGTCTTTGGAGAAAACCGTTAAAGTATTGTTTGGTTGATGGATTAGAGCTTGAGAAGTTGGATGGTGGTGTTGGTGTAGGACTACTGTGCTTTGAGATAGGAATTTTATTAAATGGTGATGGAGGAATAGTAGATGGAATGGTGTATGATTCCAAACTTATGGTGGTATTTCACTTGTCAATAGTATCATTAAGGTGACTTTAGATTTATATAAAGTTTCATCATCACTAGGATCTACAAATTTCTCATCATCACTAAGATCTACAAAGTTCTCATCATCACTAGGAGAAAAGTTTGACCCACCTTGGAGGATATATGATTTTGGATTATCTTCATGATTAGGTGAAGGGGCTCCTCGAAGTATCACCTTGGGCTTGTGACTAAGATCATTAAGTATTAGGACCATCTTAGCAAGTGTTTGACTAGGATTAGGGTGATGATGATGATGTTGAATGATTAGATTAGATGAATTGGATTGATTAGGATGAAATTGATTTGAATGTGATTAGAAAAAGAATGATTAGGATTATTAGAATGATATTTTTATGTGTTGGTGTTTATAGCTTGATATGAAATTTTTTAAACAAATGATTACACATGTACACACATGTACACACATGCAAGACACTTAAGAAAGTTTGAATTTAAAATTATGAATGTGATGATTAAGCACACACTTGAAGAAGACACGTCAACAAGTCCTAGAACTAGCCAAGTGGGTATGGTGAATTATGTCTTAAGATAGGATGCACGAGGTTGACTAGGGATAATTTGAAAGAAAAATCTTGCCACATAGCCGAGAGAAAGGGGTAACCCACCCTTCACCTTAACTTCCCAAAGGTATAAAGTTCTTTTGAGCTTAGCCAAGAGTGACAAGATTTTAACTCCAAAAGAAGTGTGTCTTTCGATTCACACTTTGATTAAGGTTGTTCTTAGGGGTGATTAAATCCCCTAGCATGCCTCCTATGAAGGGTATGACAAAAGTGAACCAAGTGTGGTGTTTTTTTATCACACACACACACTTGATTCATGCTCGCAATTGTTAATATCCCTTTAGAAAATTGAAATGTATGTGAAACAATTCAAGCACTTGTTATTTTTAACCCAAAGTAAAAATGTGTGATGGAAGACAATGGTTTTTTTTAAGCCCAATTTTAAAGTGTGATTGCAAATAATATGTTTCTTTTAAAGCCCCAAATTGAAGCATTTTGCAAACAAGATTGATTGATCAAATGAGAGATAAAGATAATAGAATGAGTGTACCTGAAAGTTTTCGCTTTCCAATCTAATGTGTATGATTGATATTTCTGCTACTAAAGCTCCTTATGATCACCTACAAAATAAAAAATTATATTATAATGCAACCATAAAAACATTTAAGTTCATCAAAAAATTGCAATTTTAGATACATATTTTTAACATAGCCGAATTTGATTCGATTATTTGAAGATGTTATGGATCTGAAAAATAAAAAACCAAAGAACAGACCCCTACTAATTTTTTGAGAAATTTCCAGAAATGTAAAGAAATCAGAAAAAAAAATTTGTTTTGCACCAGAAAATGTGGATTTGTGAAGAACATATAGAAAAAAATGATCGGATTATTTCTCATTGTATTTGAACTATAAATTAAATCTGTAAATCAAAGACCCCTATTAAAATTTCAAAATATTTCCATAAATGTAAACGTTGCTGAAAAAATCGCTGACTTGTGTTCAAAAAGTAAATTGTATGAAAAAATATAAATTAGTGATAACGCCTACAAAAATGGCGATAAACTCTCAAGTTTTTTATTGTGGCCTCTAATGATGATTTATAGGAATTTGTAAAAATATTGTGAAAACATGTATAGTTTTTTGGAAGATATGGCAAAATTTGTAAAACTTGGTGTTTTGTCCAAAAACTAGCAGACCTACAACAAAAAGTTAATGAAACTAGCAAAAAAAAAAGGGTAGATCAAAGGATTCACATAGGGTTCACCAAATGTAGTTAGGGAAAATCAGATATAAAACTAAAAAAACAAGTTATGAAAACCCTAACAAGCACAATAGAACACACACTAGCATGAAAATCAAAACAAGAAAACAAAGCAAACCGGTCTCCAAGCTAGATTTGATTTATCTCTATTGCTCTTCTCCACCTACATGAGAATGCAATATTTTGAAGGTTTGATTGTTGATTACTCAATTTCACAGCATAACAATGAGATGAAAGATCATAGAAGAAAAATAGATAGATAAATAAGAAGAAATTTTGGCAGAATAAGGATGCTAGAAGAAGATTCCCTAAATGTCCTCTGAAAGACTTGATTTATAGGAGAAGGCTGATTCAATTCGATGGACAAGATTTAAAGTCAAATTTGTGATATGTATGGTTAGTATTAAAAGCTTATTTTAGTGTCTATGACACACATTAAGTGGGTTATGACATGGGGCTAAAATTAAGATGTAAGGAAATAAGTAGGATTATTTTATTTATTTGGAGAGAAAAGATGCCTATGACACACAATGAATGGGGAAAAAAATAGGATGTGAGTGAGAATCTCATAATTTAAATAATTTTATTATTTACATTATTTATGCATGTGAGGAGTTGTAGTCATGTGACACATGTTGTAATGTGACAATAAGTGAGAGATTAATTCAAATATTTAATTTAAATTATTTTGAGACATGTGAAAGGGGAATTAATTAAATAAATGAGATTTATTTAATTAATTGGGAAGGTGATTAAGTGGAATAAATGGGATAAGTGGGATAATGTAATGACCTAGGATAAAATACTACAAAATGTCTTACAAGGTCATGTATCGACTAGGTAATATTATGATATGGACAATTTTAGGTGTCTACACAAATTATATCAAAATTAAATTTAAGAAATGAAAGAAAAAATCAAAATTTCAAACATTCTCTTTAGAAGCAAGCACACCATAGATTGTAGTTCCCTCATTCAAACCAATGAAAATTCTATTATATTTATAATACTAAAAGAATACCAAATTCTAAACTAGCTTACACATTTGTGAAGCCCACCCAATACATGACTTCCAATTTTATCAGCTACACTACAGTTACATATCTGATGAATAACTAGAAATCAATGCCAAATCTATCTATCTACACACAAAATTTGGTTATAATATTAGATTATCATTTAATTAAGAGATGCACTTAATTACAATTTAGCAAAGAAATGTAAATCTAGAAGCCAACTATATATACAACAAAAATCAGTTACAAATCCAATATCTTTGCAATAGGGTTCCATAGCCAAGGATTTTGCTCACTAGGTGGAGAGAAGTTCAGCTCAAACATTTCCTTAAAAACATTGCCTGACTCACAAAATCCAACAATCCTTGCAACAATTTCAACACTTTCTTGAATATGTTGCATAAAATGGGGGTTGGTCCAAATTTTTTGAACTAGTTGTAGTTTTCTTTGCTTGGACTCAAGTGGAACTTTCCATTTAGCAAACAAGAAATCCCTTTCTTTAGATGTGAATCATGAATGCATGTGTTTGGCAAGGAGTTCCCTCTCACACTTCAGAGCTCTTGCACTATAGGATAAGTTGAAACAAGACACAAATCTAACAATGTACATTAAGAGCTAACAAGAAAAATACAAGAGTAAATGTTGTATACCAAGAACCACTACATCCAAACCCTGAGTGGAGAGTTGTGAGACTTCACTGGATGACTATTGTAAGGCCATTGAGTTGAGGAGGAATACTAGGAACCATTTGGTAGGAGGATAGCTAGAGCTAGAGGTGAGGGCACTTACAAATGGAAAATTGACCAAGGGACAATGAATGTAAATGAATTTTCCCCCACATTTAGAAATCTTGTTGCAAGTAGAGTGATTTAGACTCTATTTGTTCCCATTGAAGTGTTGCATGCTATATTTTGGTCAATATGAGCCAATGTCCCATTGACAAACCCAAGTAGTACCTAGTACTAGTGTGTAGTTAGTTCGAACAACCAAGCTTTGAGTGTCACGAGGGGTCTTTTTTCAACTATGATTCTAAAGACTTATTTGATTGAATCAACTGTTATATAAATTTACAACTACGAAGTAAAGAAAATTGAAGTTTTAGGGGGTTCTTTTATTTACTGAGATATACTAAATACGTCTTTCACCGAACAATACAAAAACATTACATTTCCAATATCCTAAACAAGGACTTAAGACCTTTTATTTCATGATAAATAGAGTCCTGCGACCCTTTATTTGACGATAAACAAAGTCCTGAAACCCTTACTATGATTACATTTTCAAAAACCTCTTGCATGATACACAACACTCTCCATTGCATCAACTCTACTATAGTTACATCTTTGAGGAAAAACCATTAATAAAAAATATTCCCATCAATCTATCCACATGTTTCCAATAATCATATTAGTCTAATGTGGAAGCATGTGCCAATAAAATTGAGAAGGAAAAAAGCAAGACAAATAAAATTGTGTATAAGTTCAATCTATATTCAAACCTCAATTTCTATCTTAAAGAAATAAACATAGCTGCAAACAACGGATTTCTATCTTAAAGAAACAAACATTACAAACAAGTAACTTCTAACTCTCGATTGAGATCACTCAACAAAACACAAGCAACAAAAATAAAACTATGTTTAATTTATTCCTTTCACACTTCAATTTCTAACAAAATACACAACCACACACCATTGAGAGATAACACAAGGTCTGAACCTCAAGAATCAAATAATATCAAAATTAAATTTAAGAAATGGAACAAAAACTCAAGATTTCAAACATTTTATCTTCAAAAGAAAATAGACCATATATTGTAGTTCCCTCATTCAAACCAATGAAAATTTTAGTATATAATACTAAAAGAATAAACAATTCTAAACTAGCTTACACATTTGTGAAGCCCACCTAGTACATGTCTTCCAATTTTATCAGTTGTGCTACAGTTACATATCTGATGAAGAACAGAAAATCAATGTCAATTCTATCTATTTACAAACAAAATTTGGTTACAATATTAGATTAGCATGTAATTAAGAGATGCACTTAATTACAATTCAACAAAGAAATCCGAATCTAGAACCTTGTTTTATATACAAGGAAAATTAGTTACAGATCCAATATCTTTGCAATAGGGTTCCATAATCATGGATTTTCCTCACTAGGTGGAGCAAATTTCAGCTCAAACATTTCCTTACAAACATTTCCTAGCTCACAAGAGCCAACAAGTCTTGCAATAATTTCAACACTTTCTTGAATATGTTGCATATAATGGGGGTTGGTCCAAATCTTTTGAACTAGTTGTAGTTTTCTTTACTTGGACTTAAGTGGAACTTACCATTTACAAAACAATAACTCTCTTTCTTCGTATGTGAATCGTGAATGCATGCATTTGGAAAGGAGTTCTCTGTCACACTTAAGAGCTCTTACACTATAGGATAAATGGGAACAAGATACAAATCAAACAATTTACCTTAAGAGAAAACAAGAGAAATACACAAGTAAATGCTGTATACCAAGAACCACTGCATCCATCCCTTGAGTGGAGAGTTGTGAGACTTCACTGGACGAGTGTTGCAAGGCCATTGAGTTGAGGAGGAAGACTAGGAACCATTTAGTAGGAGGAAATCTAGAGCAAGAGGTGAGTGCACTCAGAAAGGGAAAATTGACCAAGGGACAATGACTGTAAGTGATTTTTCCCCCATATTTAGAAATCTTGTTGTAAGTATAGTGATTTAGACTTTGTTCATTCTCATCAAGGTGTTGCATGCTATATTTTGGTCAATTCGAGCCAATGTCCCATTGAAAAACCCAACTACTACCTAGTACTGGTGTCTAGTTAGTTTGAACAACCAAGCTTTGAGATGTAAAGAGGAAGGAAACAAACTTGAACACAATCTCATTTGACAAGTCACAAACAATCTTTAAATTTCCTTCTTTTGACACACTTATTCAACTATGTTTCCCTTCATAAAACTCAAATTTTTCTTTATAGTTCCAAACCATTACCAAACCTTCAAACACCCTATTCAAATTCATCTTGATCAAAACAAATAATTACCCAGTATACCCTTTCATTTTACCATTAACTCTCTTAATGACTATCCTAAACTTCACAATTTCAACTCAACATAAAGTAATCTAACCCAAAACAATATTTAGGCTAATATAGACCACACAATTTCCATTAAATTTCACTTCAAACAAATGTAAACCATCTCCTATCCTTTATTCTCGACAATTTAACAAAATCATATACTATACTTTCATTTTAGTCTCCAAATTAGGGCTATTATTAGACAGATCAGTCAAAGCAATGGACTTTTTAACTTTATTCTTACACCAACCTTATATCAAATGAGATCAGATTATACCTTGGTAATATCTTAACCAAAACAACCAAGAAATCACACTTAATCATCAAAATACCATAAATTTCTTATTGTCATTGGCTCCTTCATACCATGTTTATAACGCTTGGAGGTCTACCAACCAATTTTTCAGGGCTTCATTCATAATCTAAGCACTATTAACCAAGTCTATCCACACTTTTCAATACCCTCCTTGCAGATCTAAAACATATTTAAAATGGGTATCAAAACATTTACATCACTGTAAGCTTCAAATATTGTTGTCTCACACATATTTAGGCCTAATTAGGCCTGATTTGCATAAGGGTTTGTTGCTTTACTAACTCCTGAACAAACTACACTTGTCCAATGCTTGGTACATGTTTATTTTGACTACTATATGATCTTAAAAGCATAAAATTCTATTTACAAAGTATTTTCACAAAACCCTAAGGGCTTAACCTTCATAATTACTATGTTCATAGACTATACACAATTTTTCAGTCAAGAAACTTCATTCCCTCTCATCTTATCTTTATGATTTTTCCCTAAATCAACTAAAACATGAAATAAAATTCATAGTAGGATAATCTCACAAGAAACCAAAAGATTCCACCAATTAATAAAGGAGAAACATAATTATTTTTGTCTTTGCTTACCCTAATTGAGGGTATAACAGTCTCAAGTAAATTCATAATAACTCACACAAATCTTAACTAAAATGCATGAACTTTGATGTAACAGGAAGGTGATTGATATTATTACCATATCCAACAATTATACCATGTCTTCAGGTTCGTGCAATACCATACAATGCCTAGAAATGAAAAATTTCTAAAGAAAAATGATTAAAAATGAGAGTTTTTCCTTGAACTTATTCTTTATTCAACCACCCTCGAAGTTATAAAAGATACAAGATAATTTTTAAAGGAAAAAAAATTGAATTTTAGCCTTCTAACTGCCTCTAACTGGCCCTAATGACTATCCATCTCTTAATATTTCCTTTTTTATTAAGTTGACAATTTTTTACATTGTTTTCATTTTTGCACTTTTGGACTTAATAAACACCAAATCACCTCAAATATATGAAACATGACTCTAATAACATGATTTACAAAGTAGGAACAATAAAATTGAATCGAATTTCAAAAAAAACTTCATAGAGGCCTAATTATGCGAAGGTGCTCCTACACTAGTACATGAGATGAGAAAAAGACGAGGAGCCACTAAAAACTTCAGAATATTTCACCGACTCAACCAAACCTCCAAAAAAATATTACAGATGCCAGTACTAGGGAAAGCCCAAAAGAGAACACTAATGAAAGTGGATTTTTTTTTAATTTTCTAGAAGAGTATAAATGGTTCGAAGATGTTGTGGGTGTTTGGAAAATGGTGAAGGAATGTTGGATAGAGAGGGACCCAATCAACCTCTTTAACTAGATTCTTAAGAAATAAAGAAACTCTGATACATTTTGGGGTTCTTCTGAGTAGGGTCCACCTTTTATTATTCTATTTGAGGGACGCAAAAAACCATAGGGGTAGAAACCTATGGAGCTTAATCATTAAAGGCAAGGGGTTTGTCCATTTAGAAATCTAGACTAAAAGGATGGTTACATGAGGGGCTATTTCATATCAAAGGTGGTCCAATTTTTTTCATAAAATAACTAACCACACACCAATACTACCTTAGAGGGACTATTTTCTTTAAGGAAGTTGGTCCAAAAAAATTCATAGACAGGTAAAAAAATTAATAGAAACCTTCCACCAACTAACCCAATCAACCTCAAAGAAACAAGACAATGACTCCTCTAGATGTTTGAAAAATCCAAGGCTTCATAATAGAAGGTTGGTGACCCTACAAACCATTCCCAGCTTACCAAATGATCTTTGAAAATTAGACCCTTACAAGGTTTATTGATACGTTCACAATTATTGTTACCTCCACATGCATGTGACTAGTAGTGACAACCTTCATTTTTAATCCTCCAACCCCATACCTCGAATCAAATAACCATGAAATAACATCATCCAACATCCTTATGAGTGCAGGTACCACCAAATAGGTATTTTTTAGATCTGTCTTCCTTGAGCGAGGGAAATTCAGGAAGAGAAGAGGAAAGTGAGACATTTAGTAGGTTTAAAAGAGGGAGATCAACTAGAGGTCAAAAGATTAGAAGAAAATTTTGTAAAGACATGGAATTTTTTCTTGCTAAAGTGGGGTCAAGTTCTTATGATGATGAGAGCATAGGTAACATCGAGGTTCCCTTGAGATACAAACATCTACAGAAACAATGGGTACCCAAGGAACTTCCTCCAATAAACACTGATTTTTGTGTCAACGAGAGGATATATCACATAACACCATCGTCATTACATGGTTTGGGCCTATTTTGCATGGATGGAATAGAGGTCTGTTACAAAAAATTTATTGAATTGATGAAGTATGTTGGATCTTGTTATAGTTACAAATATTGGATGCAGTTGGTTCGATATACATGAACTATGCATAGGCATGCACTGTCAACAAATTATATGCAACTAAAAGATAAGGATCAAAATAAAGGAGTGGCTATGTGCATTGATGGAAGCCCAAAAGAATTAGGGAATATTGTAGGGTTTATAAATAGTATATGACCTCGATCAATAAATAAGCAACCCAATTGTATATTTGAGGCACGCGAGGGAAACCGTGTATTCGTATGTGCGATAAAATCAATAACTGCAGGGGAAGAGTTGCTAATCGATTACAATTTGAATCAAATAGATACAAAAATAGTTACTATGGGGGTGGTACGTACTATATACCATTTTACCTAACCTCTAATTAATGACTCCAGTATACCATTTTATTATTATGTTTTTTTCCTTAAGTCTATTGATTTCATTTTGGTAATATTTTTTTTATATTTAATTTCTTTCATAACGGGACATTGATCATAGGGGGAAGGCTTCGACCCAGAGAGAAAATCGTGATGCATCTTCAGGCGCTTCTACCCAACAAGTTTACCACATTATAATTGTACAAATTAGATATGAGAAAAAAAAATTATAATTTTTTTAATATTCTTGTCGTAGTCGGATGATTGAGGAAAAACACTAGCAGTAGAGGAGAGAATCCATAGTGAGATGCAGTCACTATTATGCAATGATGAAATCACATATTCTGCAAACCCTCTAGATAAGATAAGGAAGACCCAAAACAAATGCTATAAAGAAATCCTTCAACTGTTATTCACAGTGCCTCAAAAAAATGACATAAGAGAAAGGGTTAAAATATTTACTGAGATAACACAAAACTTGCAAGTAAGCTATCATGAGATCTTTAATTATACCGTAAGTTCATTCATGCTTTTATATTTTGTACTCTTTTATGTCATGAACTAAAATATGTGTTGTTTTTACAAGATTTTTTGTATCCTCATGATGTTATGGTCATGATTAGGGTACTGTAGGTGCTTCTCAAGGAATAGGGGTTGGTACAAGTGTCGATCTTGATCTTCGTGCACATACATCACATCATCCGACCCCATCATTCGTTCCTTTATTATCAACTGAAATGTCAGCAACATATAGCATGCATGCATTAGGTAGTGCACCCTCTATCAACTTGAACACATGCCAGGACATGCATCAAGACCTGTATCTAGGGATGCAGAGGCCACTAGTACTAGTGATTTTTTAGCAACATTTCCTAGATCTTCCCATATTACTAGTACGAGAATATTTCCGATCAAATTTTTGGTGACCAAGGATTTCATTCCCATAAAGATAGAGAAGGTCCCAGGTATTTTGAAATGTTTTGATTATTATTATATATAATCCAATTGAAATTTAATTATTGATCACTCTTTTTAGACTAATGATCCCATGGTCATTTTGTAGGAAATGATCATTTTTATAAACATCTAAATGATATTACATTGGAGATCTTTGGGCCCACCATATGTACACGGTGGAATGCCCAAAATCAAGATTTAAAAGATGAGCTTATTAACCGTTTAGTTGCTTTGTTTAGTAATAACACATTCAACCAAACCAACGTCCTTAAGAAAGTTGGTACCTATCTAAATTATGTGAGGGACTTATATAGGTCACATTTAGAGAAGAACAAAAAGTACGAGCATCCCCCCATGATTACAAAGAGGGAGTGGAAGGATCTAGTGTTAGATGGAAAGGAGAAGGCTAAATAGAAAAAAGGAAAGACACCATCGGGCGAAGGAAGGTATGTGATACTATCAACAATGTAATTATATACTGATTACTCTTTATTTTTACATAATCTAATGTATTTCAAACTTTTCATAGGCTACTCGACACATCGAAGGCAACAAATGCAAGACTAGAAAAATATGAGCAACAAGAACTTGGATCTGGTGGTTATATGAAATTAGCCTCATGAATTGTAAGTATCAATAAATGAAATATAGTATCCAACTAATAAATTGCAAACAATTTTAGTTTTATCACACAATAAAGAAAAATTCATGATCTTATGCAAAAATGCGGGATCTGAATTCAGTAGAGTTCCCATAGAAGAGGACTTGAATATTACCTTGTAGCAAGGCTATGGAGCCATGGCTAAACACCAAAGACTCTTGACTGGGAAAAAACAAGCTTCCACTATATCTAACACACAGGAAAATAAACTCGATGAGTTTTATTTAAAATTGAATACTTGTGCAATCTATTCAATATTAATTTCCACCATAAAGTAATTATGTTCCTATTTTTTCTAAATAGGAAACCAATGAGAATACTGCACATGACATTGGAATGCAACCTGGTGAGGGTGGAGTACAACCTATAGATGAAGGTCATGGTGTGCATCCTAGTACTAGATGTATTCATGTGCTATACAAAATGTAGTATGGATTAATATAATTAAACATCTTTAATTGAAATTGGTGTATTAATTAATGTAACCTTTCGTGTTTCAAATTTAAAGCATGTAGAGTGTGATCAACATGTTGAGCATGATCAAGCTAGACAAGATCGGGAACATGATGCAGCCCCATCAGGTAAAGAGGACCACTCTAATGTTTTTTTAAACATATTTAATTGCAATTGGTGTATTAATTAATGTAACCTTTCATGTTTCAACTCCAGAGGATTTAGAGGGTGTTCAACATGTTGAGCATGATGCTATAAGACAAGTTCATGAACATGATGTGGCCCCATCATGTAAAGAACACCACTCTAATTTTATTTTAATTATGAAATACTTGTAACAATAATAAATAAAACATATCAATTTAATATTTATTTGTTATTATAGCAAAGCCCCTTTGCAGTGGCTTTCACATTGTGAGTACATGACTAGGACTACATTAAGATCATGAGAAAAGGGAAAAACAACTGAAGGGGGGACAAATGATTTAGAAAACAATACTCCACTTCTTTTTTTAGCTGCAAAAAATAAACAAAAAAAAAGTGATTGTAATCATATTATGACAACCATATTTTTGATAATATGTAAAAACTAAAAGAATGAATGTTATATGTTAATGAATGAATGGAATATGTTAATGAATGAATGTAAATATGTTAATGAATGAATTTTATATGTTATTAATGGATGAATGAATGAATGTTATATTTTATTAATGGATGATTGAATGATTAATTTTATATGATAAAGTATGGGGAATTGAGAGTGATGTGAGGGGGGGAGGGGCAAAATGAGCTTCCACCATGATGCAGTTGGCCCTATTAAGTAGAGAATATTAAACTATTCTCGAAAAAAAAGAAGCTCAATAAGGGAATGCAATTTTCAATATTTCATTATGTTGCACTTTTAAGCTTATGTGATTTTCATTAGTTCTCTTTGGTTCAATATGTTAAGGAGGGAAGATATTAAGTGATTTTTTTTTATAAAAAAACTATAGGGCTTTGTCTCAATTTTGACGAACATAGCCTGACGAACCACAAAAATTTGTGAGGAGGTTGTTGTACATGTAAGGTAGTTTTCGTCATAAAGGAAATGATGGTTTGCTCCACCTCGTCAGAAAATGGATGAATGTTTGATGTTTTTTCGATGATTTCAAATGGGCATTCTACAACGTTTAATGATTTTTTGCATCGATAGATGGATGAAGTTACATTGATTTTGTGATGGACACCACCAAAATTTTCCATTGCACTGACCGACGATGTTAGGTCATGGTTTTGACATATAAAAATTGGTCATTAAAGCGACAAAATTTAAATCAATGTTGCATCGATAAGTCGACAATATTTTTTTGGTATGTCACCAAACATTTATCAAAATTTGTAGTCAAATACAGTAGTAGGAGTTATTGTTTCATAGTTGTACATTTTGTAAATGTTTATGTGGTCTTTATAGAATTATAAATTATTTGTACCAACCAATGTGTAGGATCACTTTATTTATTTTTTAATAATGAGAAATGATTAGATATTAGAGAGGTAAGGGTTGTGTTGGAAAGACTTAGATCTTGTTATAGGTAAAGTATAGTTATAATTAAATGGTTAAAATGTAAATAATATTTCATTGAAAGCATATTTGAAATGTACTGTCATTATAGTTTTTCCTCTACAAATCCAAATGTAATAAAGAAAATATCAAAACTCCATCCATATCCTCAAAGGAGGTCGTTCTCTATTGAAACATATAAAACATTTGAATTTGGTGGAATTCAAGGTTTTCTAAATCATGTTCCTAATTATTTTATAAAATACTTGTCAAATTATATGTTGGAAGAATGAATATGGTGACCTTTGGGTTTGTTTTCATTGATGCCAACATTGGTTGGTAACTGGCTAAGTAAAATGTGTGTCTATGATGATCCAGCATTTTTGATTGGAAATCCTCTTAGTAAAAGGAAATTCTATTAGTTTTTGATATGTTACACATGAGTGTCAGTTACAGGTATAAACGAGCTTTCAACAACTTTTTTTTGATTTGGTTATGTAATCAAAGTGACAATTTTTTTGCATTATTTTGGCCAACAAGGCTAAGAACTATTTTTATTTATTTTGTTTCTTATTAGGTCTGGGTTGTCCTAATGTATGTATGACACATTCTATTTTGTGTGCCAAAAGGAATTTTGAATTGGGCCAACACTTCATTTTTTATATTTTGTGTTCACAATCAATTAGGATGACCTAATTAATGAAGGAAGACATGACTGAGTGTATATATGTTTTTGTTATGGATAAAAAGAGGAGGAAGAGCCATAGAATATGGCATGTGAGTATGCGACAAATTAGATAGTGTGAAGTTACTGACAATGATTATATATTTTCTACCAAGAAAAAATTTGTTCTATTTTTCTAGAGACTAATCGGAACTGATTTCTACACTTTGGAGGTGC
This sequence comes from Sequoiadendron giganteum, assembly GCA_007115665.2. Lineage (NCBI taxonomy): Eukaryota > Viridiplantae > Streptophyta > Pinopsida > Cupressales > Cupressaceae > Sequoiadendron > Sequoiadendron giganteum. The sequence continues at coordinate 265,785,881 of CM021106.1, forward strand.
ACTTCTCTAGTTCACTTTTAGCAATGAGCCATACCTTTTGTCTCCTGGAAATAAGCCATTTTGTATTCAGGTTGTGAGCCTTTCAAGGATAGTGAGTCCTGGTATTGAGCCATCTAATATCTTATAATTGGTTATGATATATTGTGAGCTAATCCTCACCTTGGTTGTTACCACTTTGGTTTATCCATGTATTATGATTTCTTTCATGTTTTTGCTTACATTTGCAGCTACACATGGATTGATAGTTGGATGGTTAATAATTAATTTTGTTAGAAAAATATTGATTCACCCCCCTCTTAGTATTCAATGTATTCAACAATTGGTATTAGAGCTTGGTTCCTCTCAAGAAGTCTTATAGCTTGAGGAAGGTCCTAAAATTTGAATAGATAGCCAAGAAAAGCTATCTTGTTCCTTCGAAAGAAAACTTTGGATCTGAGGAACTTCATGCTACTCTTGAAGAATTGGACAAAAATGAAGATGAGAAGGAAAATTTGAAAGGAATCTTAAAAGAAGAAAATGAATGCATCGGGAAGTTAAGAGAGTAGATCAAAAATTTCAAGGAAAGGCATCTACAGAAGTTAGTGGTCAAGTGAAAAAGGATACTGAGGACATTATCAGATTGAATGTGCATGTAGAAGAAAATAAAATAATTGAGGAATGCAAAAAATATGAGATTCAAAATAAAATTAATGAATGTATTGTAAATATTGGACAAGAAGTGGTAACCATAAGAGTTGATCTAGAAAAAGTGAAATCTCATGAAGAAATATTCAAAATAAGATCTACAAGACTTGATGAGTTGATTAAATCTTAAGAACCTTCTAAGATAAAATTTGTCTAAGACTTGAAAAAAGACAAATCTCAAAGGAAAAATTGGTTTCCAACAAAGTAGAAAATCAAAGATTGTTTCAAGGCAATACTAATCAGATCAAGAACCAAAGGAGCAATACCTAAAGGATTCTTATTCGACAACTCAATGCTCAAATGTACCCATATTCTAATGTTTTTTGTTGCTCATGCAATAAATTAAGTTATAGAGGAACAAAATGTAAAAGTAGAATGAACTAGAATAAAATGAGTTACAATGTTATATTTTTTGTTGTACAATGCTTTGCTTGCAATAAGTTTGGACATAGAGATATCGAATGTAGAATCTAGATATTGATGGATAGATTTAATGCTAGTAGAAGGATTTGGTCTTTTGAAGGCTATTTTTACACATACAATATCTTCAAACACAAGGATAATCAATGTAGATCAAGGATGAATACAAATTAGTGTGACCAAAGATATGTTGTGTGTTGTACTTGCAACAAACTAGGACATATATCAAAATTTTGTATGAGAAAAATTGGAAAGAAACCTAATCTAGAACATAAGAACAAGTTTGCGAACATAGTGGATCCTACCAAAGTAAGAAAATAAATGGAAAAATGGTTGAGGAAAAATGAAGAACCTGAGAAAAAGAATGAATCAAATACTCTTGTATCTACATCCAGCGTAGATACCTCTTCCAAAACCTAGATGGAGTAATGGTTTCAGGGGGAGCAGTTATAGAGAAATCTAATAATCCCTTGATATATGAGGTGTCAAGTGGTGACACAAGGATATGTGATGTGATTCATCATTCCGAATTAATTAGAGAAAATTTTTGATAGAAAATAGGAAAATCAAGGGAATTGTGGAACATTTTTTGGTTTACTGTGTGTTTCATAAAGTGGTTGGCAACTCGAAAGTTGAAAAGCAATAAATGTGAATTGGGGAAAAATTCATAAGTAATAGAGAAAGATACTAAGTAAAGTAAAAGCACATTTGTGCAACTAGGAAGAAGTAGTGCAAGCTAAAGTAAGTTTGAAGGAAATTCAGAGCATCATACATCAACGCCCTAGTTCTTGACAAGATTAAAAAAATATATTTTATCTAAATTTTGTGGATTTTAAGTTGAAGGAACTTTAAATATTAATCTTATTCAAGTTGTTTGGTGAATATGGCAACTCCTACTATTGTGGAAGTCACTGAGAGATCCCAACCTAGATTTAGAATATATTCATGGAAAGTGTATGAAAATGATCACGTGGGTGCATTATTCCACATTCCAAGCCATGTGCTACCTACTAAAGATACAAGAACATACATTAATGGAAAATTAGAGGAATTTGATCACCAAGAGCTTAAGAAATTATGGGATAGTGAGTTGATGGGAGATGATCTATTGCTTAAGACATAATACAAAAACCTTGTTCAGATGAAAGTAAATGTTTGGAACTAGTTTCCAAAATTTTCTAGTGAGAGTGAGGTGAATTTTGTCAGAATGGCTCTTAGTAGGGTTCATAGAAAACTCGTGTGGTTAAATGAAATATGGGTTATCAACAAGGAGGAAATTTGAGCCATGAATGGTCTTTGGGTTTTACTAGCTCCATTCCAATTTTAAAAGCAATAAAGAATGATACAGTCACAAGATTGACTGGGGCCACATTTGATGGAAGATCTTTAAATAAAAATTCTATTGCAGACCCTACCATCAAGTATGCCACCATTATGATTGGGAAATAAATCTATTTCAATAACCAATAAAATTTTGTATCAGCTATGGTAATTCCATTGTATATGAAATGGTGGTGAATAGAAATTATTTCTACTTATGTGAGTTTCTTAGGTTGTAGCTTATGGAAAAACTAAGTATGACTAAGGTAAAGAAGAATCCCTTAAAATTTGGTACTTTAGTTGTTTGTTTGTTGTTTTATTTCCTAAGGGAGTTACTTGGAAGAAAAGGCATAATATGGGATAATGACAGGCTAGTTTCTCATTAGATTTTTTATCATTTGTGTGGTCTAGGATATTTTAGGGCATAAAACAATTCCTTGGCTGCATTCTTTACAATATTTCAAAATGAAATGCACGAAAGATACCGGATTCCAAGGAGTCAATATTGTGAAGAATTATGAGAAGGAGATAATGTTTATTTTATCTATAGATGGATGCATTACAGAGGTATTTGAACCTAGAATTTGATGGATTGAACCATTGGGATGTGAGATTGAAGAACAAGTGGCAGAGAGGCACATTGAGATTTTGTTGAGCAATCCTAAGGATTGCTCTCTACCTAGGCATGGAACATATGAGGACAAATCTACTAAAATTCATTTGGAGGCTACCACATATAAAATAAGAAATAAAGTTTCAAAGCTTTCTTCCAAGGATGAGCTTTATCTAAGGGTGACATAGAACAACTAAAGGAGGCCCTAGATGAAATAGAAGCTGAATTTTTTGATCTACCCTAAGGGGCCTAAGAAATTAGGAAGACTACCTTTTGGTGTTGTGGAAACACCTATCTCCAGTACTACAACCTCTACTACTGCTAATATAGAGAAGGGAAAGAAGAAATAACATAGTTCCCATGCATCAATTAATGTTGTTTCCCCTACCAGTCCTAGTACCCAAGAATCTAAGAGGAAGGTCATACATCCTACTCCACCATCTATTGTTGAAAGTAAAAGAAGAGTAAAACAAAAGGCCAACAAGATGGAAAATTTTAGTGATGGTGTTTGAGAAGAAATAGAACTTGGAATAGAAAAAGAGAATCAAATGAAGAGAAAAAAAAGGAGTAGTAACTCACATAAAGGAGTTGAAAGCAGAGTTGAGATATCCACTGATGAGGATACAAAGGAAGAAGAGGATACTTATCGAATTCATGTGCATAAGAAGAGTGAATAAGGTTTATCCAATCCTATGGAGTACATGCATGGATCTCCTCTAGTAAGTGATCATCCACCTCTAGAACTATAAGCCTTAGTAAAAAATATGATTGGTAGTGATCTCATGCCAACTATTGAGTTGTATGATAAAGTTAATGATGAATAATTTAATGGAACCATCATAAATGCATTTATTCAATATGTATTCATTTGCAATGTAAAAATGGAGACTATATAGAACAAGGTTACAAAATATGTTTGGAAAGAACTAGTACTTTGAAGCCAAGAGGTTGTAAATGTTGAAGATAAAATAAGAAATGATTCCTAACTTTCCTTGATGGTTCCACTCTCTTTGAGATAGAGGTTGCAAACATGATTAAATAATGTTCTACTAAGTTTAGAAAAAAGCAGAGAGATAACATGATAATGACTAAAGAGAAAGAGAGCATAGAAAAAGTGAGACAAGAAACCCAAGATGTAATTAGACAATTAGAAAGGAGTTATGGGGAAAGAACCAACTCTTCATTCCATGCAACTCATGCACAAATGCATATTGATGTCTCATAAGTACTAGACAATCTAGTTTTGGAGAATGTTGATGAATAAAATGGTGTCTCGGAGACCCTTGCTCCTTTGACTAACATAGAAGAGATGACAAACAAAAGCTTTGAAGATCAACATAGAGATAATTCTAGTGATAAGAAAGAATATCTTATTGAAATAAAAGATGAGAAAAACAAAGATGAAAGTGAAGGAAGTAAGGACAAAAAGAAGAATAATGACAAGGATGATGATGATAAAAGGGAGAAAGAAGACAAAGACAAATCATCTGGAAAGTCATGTAGAGAAGAAGAAGAAGAAGAAAAAGAAGAGGAAAAAGAAGAGGAAAAAGAAGAAGCAAAGGACGAAGAAAAGAAGAAAGAGGAAGAAATGAAATCCATTCCGGCTAAGAAGAGAAAAGGAAAAATTGCCAAATGTTATGAGTTGTTAAAGCCATCCGAAGAATCATGAAGAAGTAATCTTAAAGGTATTCTTTCAAGGAAAACTATAAACCAACTAAAACTAAGTGGAACTTTTATAATATTTTTCACACAAGGAGTTGCAGAGTCATATCAAAAGAGAAATTAATTGATAAATGAAGCTATTAAAGCTTTACTGGAAATAGCCCCAGGTGTTACAGAAGATAATTCTTTAACTCCAATTGAAAATATGAAGCTTATAGTTGACTCAGTCAAAGAGTACACAACTAACCTCAAGTTATAGACTACAAATGAAGTGGAGTTAAGTTTTTTAGAGAAAAAATTGTTGTTTCTACAAGATAGGTGTACAATTGTACATGATAGGGATTTGAAAACTTTGAAAGAAGTAAGAGAATGTGATAAGGAAGCCCAACTATTATTTGTCTATTGCATGAAATGGCCTAATGCCACTTGATGTATCAATGACTTAATGGAATCAGTTGAGTCTCAACCTATAGATGCCTCCAGAGATTATAAGGTTGTAGATGATAGAAACTATGTTGACTAGGTTTCTCTTGCAAATTTTCAAAGTAAATTTTTCATCCTACCGAGGCAAAAAGAAGATGCTATGAGATGGTATGCCCAACTTGGATACTATTGTGTAGTTTTGCACACATGCCCCACTAAAAGTAGGGACCCTCTTTTGCTTAGTCTTATGGCTCTTTTCTTTGGCCTTGCCTTTTGAACTTGTCTTTGAAAATCTTGATTTTGGTCTCTGGTTCTTTTAGTCCTTTGGTTCTAGATTTTTGTTACTTTGCAATGATTTCTTGATGCCTATCTTGCTTGTAAAGTGCCTCTTTTGAGCTAACACTTTGAAAATTTCAAGTCCTTCGGTCAATCTCAAGTTTTTCCCTATTTTCAAGATTTTCCTTCCTTTCCAAATTTTCTTGGCTGCCCAAACCTTCTCGGGCTAGTTCTACACTACTCTTGGAAATTTCCATGGTTCACGTAATTTTTTCTTCCCCGAATTTATTTGAAATCTCCTGTGCCTCTTCGTTTTCCTGGTTTGCACTTTTTTTTGGTTGGTTCTGCACTGATTCTAGTGATTTTGGTGCTTCATGGATTTTCGCCTTCCTTGGTTTTCTCCAACTTTTCCTTCATTCCTTTCTTTCATTGGTTGCACCTCTGGGTTGTTTATCTCAATGTCGTGGGTGTCTTTGTGTCGAGTCACAGTTGAGTTGTAGTACTGCCTTACCACAAGGATATGTGTTTGTTGTTGCGATAGCATGGGGTTGGTTCATTTGGTATGGTAACATGGTCATACCTCATTACTACAGAGGCTTTACATTTGGGCCACGGTTGGGCGGTAGTACCACCTTAACACATGATTCTTTGGTCGGTGGTACGATAGCATGGTTTACCTCGATGCCATGGGTGTCTCCAAGCCCGACCACGGTTGTATGGTTCACCACCATACTACAGCGGGGGGGGGGGGGTTGTGTTTGGCTTGCGGTGTTGCAGTTAACCACGTTACCTTGGTGATTTAATGTCTAGCCTGTAGTCATGCGGTTTAGTGTGTTACCACGATTGGTGGTTTAGTTTCTTGCAGTAGTGCGGTTTTGGTCACTTTGGAGGAGTTAGGAGGTCAAAATTGTTGGTCAATGGCATAGGGATCATGTTGAATTTGTAAGAATTTTTTGCCTTGGGAGAAACTCGATAGTCCATCCCTACTTCATTTTTCCGGATGTGCTAAGTATTTCTAGTTTCAGTAATTTTTGCCCCTATCGGATTTTACCAAAAATCTGTTATTTATCAAAGACTGAGAGGATTGATGGCCTCGTTGTTTATGGTCCTATGTTCAATGATGGATTTAGATAATTTAAGGATGCATGTAGAAATTTCTTGAATTTTGATTGACAAGTGATCGACCTTCTGGTGATTTTTGTGCTTCCCTCATTAAAATCCACCTAGCTTGGAATTCCTCGAAATTCCTTCCTGATGTGAATTTCATAAAGAGCTGAAAATCCAAAACTTTGAGAAAGGATTTTCTAATGATATTTTAAGGGATTTTATCTGATCATTTGGATTTATTTGATGATTGAATATGTTATTCATGATGGACTAACTTGGATTCTCATGCTATACTAGTTACTAATTGTGGCTCTTTCAATGCAGGTTGGATCGAGCAAGTTGGTGTTGTCATGGCCAAAGAGGAAAGGGTGTGCATTCTTCAAGGATGTTGTGAGATCTATGGGATCTAGTTGGGTACACTTTGCAACTGAGGGAATGTTGAGCTCGCTTGTATGTGTCCATTCTTCTACATCACGCGGTTGATGCATTAACAACAAGAGTGAATCACAAGCTTGGGTGGTCTATACCAAAAATTTAAAAGTCCAAGGCCAATTTGAAAGGGGTGCCTCCTATATTAAATGCAGGGTAGTGATTTATTGCTAGTTGTCTAGGCTGACTGGGTTGGTGGCGAATATTTCTTTGTAACCCTAGCTCTGGCCAGCATGGGAGGATTTCTCTAAGATCAACCTTCCAATCAAGAGAAACCTTTGAGTGTTGTGTACCTAACAGAGACTGCTTTGTCAAGGTGGTGCAGACTTCACAAAATGAGTCAACAGTCTGAGTTGGATTGTCCTGAATTTCAAATTGTTGCTTCTATCTTTTAGTATGAAGTTGAGAACAACTCCACTGGTCAAGAATTGGTACCCTCATATCCTTATGATTCCCTTGTTCTAGTGTTCAATCATGCTCCTTTCCCGAGGGATGAAGATAATGAACTAGAAGAGGAGTCAAGTAGCTAGAATGAGGAGGAAGAACAAGTTCTCAATGAAGATGAAATCTTTCAGCTACTTAATGAGGAAACTGATAATGACAATATCCCATTGGATGAAGAAGAAGGTGGTGTTGAAGAAATCCATATGTTTCAGCAACCTAAAAGAAAGTATAACTTTGAGGAATAGGCCTAATAGGAATCCACAAGTTGGAGCCCTATTTACTACATCTATTCCTCTGAGCAATTTTACTACTCCACCAGACCTGCATGCCAACAATAATCTATCTTATCCTTAGGTACGATCACAATAATTTACAAAAGGAGGACAACCTGACATGTCAAAAGGAAGAAATATTGATGCAACAAAAGATAAGTGAACAGGTCATTCAAAGGAGACCCACAATGACATGAATGTGGGAAAATAAGGTGAATATATGATTGAATAACTCAGGAAAGTAAAGGTGAGTCTCTCTGCTTTTGAGTTGTTACGGGTTCCTAAAATCAGAAATTTAGTCCTAAGGTCTTTCAATTCAAGCACAACATCACAAGGAGTTGTGATCAATGAGGGATTTGGCAAGCCTCCTAGTTCACAAGCACCTAAAGGTCTAAGTCAAGTACAACCTGGATATAGAGAAAAATAAAAAGATAAGAACCAAGTTGAAAAATCTGAAACTTAGTTGAGTTTGTTCTAGGGAAAAATGGAAAACCCTCCCTTTTTTTTATGTTTGTATCTTTGGGAAGAATCTACACAATTGTATGTTGGATTCAGGGGCATCTACAAATTTTATGTCATTTTTTGTCTGTAGGGCTCTAGGCATTACCCTTGTAGCTTCCCAGAAGAAGGTCACCCAATTGGACAAGAAAGAGGTAAATATAGTGGGATAATTGAACATAATTCCCATGCAAGTTGCTTCAGACCCTAGAGTGCAACAAGTTCTTAATATTCAGGTGGAAGATATTCCTAACACGTATGGTTTGATCTTGGGTCATGATTTCACCAAGAAACTAAATGGATATATATCCATAGGTCATTCTCACATGTGGATTCCCTAGAAGGGAGTCCCAAACCAAATCAAAATTGAGAGAGAACCCTAATTGAAGTATGTGATCATTGAATATTAGAATACTTCAAATGAGATATTGGTGTCAAAGTTCAGCATGGGGAACTATGCCTTGTCCACCCCTATTTCAGATATAGAATAATTATTTATGTTGCAAGGCTTGTATGATGAATCCATATCAGAGGCCAGTAGCTCTGAAGTATTGTTTGAAAAATAGAGGAACTTGATGATCAAGAAAATAAACAACTCAGCTTGCTAGATAATTTCCAAGAGTTTATCCAGAAATGTGTGGAGGATCAAATTCAATTGAACAAACATATGGATTTTAAGGAATTTTTTCTCCCCAATTGGTGCATAGTTCACGATGCCCCTCACTTTAAGCTGAAATGTTTCCTTTTCCATGTAGTCATGGGGACAATACAAAGATTTATTAACCCAACCCTAGCTGCCAAGATGGATATACAATGCATTCAAAGTGATCTAGAGGGAAAGATCCCAAGGCCTCCTAAAGAGCCTCTGGGCACTAGCAAGGACAAAGGTATTCCAAGGAAAGCAGGAGCTAATGGTTGTTGAACATTGATATTTGATGCATCCAGGTCAGAGCAAGGTGCAAGAGAAAGACTTGATCTGATCAACCCTAAAGGTAAAACCTAATTTTCTGCTCATAGGCTCCAATTCCAGTGCACCAATAATGTAGCTGAGTATGAAGATTTTGTTCATGGGTTATTAATGGCCTTAAGAAAGAAAGTTAAAAAAATTCAAGTGTTTGGAGATTCTAAGTTAGTGGTCAGACAAGTAAGGAAATAATACTCATGTCATGATAAAATGATGATTAATTACAGACCTTGAGTCTGGGATCTCATTGAAGGATTTGATGCCTTCAACATCCAGTTGATCCCTCGAAGTAAGAATCAAACTATCGATTCTCTAGCACAAGCAACTAACACATTGCAGCCTTTTTGAGTTTCAGGCTTGAAGAAGTTTATTGTGGAACTCACTCCAGTACCCTCAATGCTTGACAATGTCACTAATTTCAAAGTATTTGAGGATGATAGACATATTCTTGATTTCATTACTAGTTGTGATGTGTTTGCTTCTCAAGTGATTGATGAGGTAGAGCCTCAAGAGGCAAAAATGGACCTAGAAGGAGTCATTAACCTAAAAACTAACACTATCCCAATAGGTATGGTGTAGTTGGAGAGAATATTTGACCAAGATAAGATAAAAGATCAAGAACAATAAGTGAAGACGGAGTCTCTCCTATAACATGGGAACTAAGAAAATGCAAAGAATGTATTCATTGGTAAAGTGTGTACTCAAGAGGAAAGGATAGTTATTATGAATGACTTACACACTTATCAGGATGTGATAGCATGGAGTTATGATGACTTAAGGATATATCATATGTCAATCGTTACACATACTATTCCCCTGAAGTCAAATGTTAAGCCATTCAGAAAAATATATAGGTCAATTAATGCTCTATTGGAGCCCATCATTCAGAAGGAGGTGTAGAAGCTAATTTTAGCATGGATCATATTTCCAGTAAGATACTCACCATGAGTTGCAAACTTGGTTCCAGTAAGAAAAAAAGTGAAGAAATCAGATTGTGTGTTGATTTCAGAAACCTCAATAGGGCATCAAAAAAATATAGTTATCCATTCCCTTCACTAGATGAGGTACTTCAAATTGTCAACGAATCGTAGATGATGTCTTTTCTAGATGGGTACTCCGGGTACAACTAGGTTATGGTTATATATGAAGATAGGCACAAAACTGCCTTTACTACAAAATGGGGGACTTTTTCTTATAGAAGAATTCCGTTTGGATTAATCAATTCTAGAGCTACATTCCAAAGAGAAATAGATATTTCTTTCAAATACATCGTTGGATCGTGCATCATTATTTACATGGATGATTTGATAGTCTTTTCTAAGAAGAGAAATGATCATATTGCAGATTTATGCAAAGCATTCCAAAGTTGTAGAGATTTTGGCATCTCACTTAATCCAAATAAGTGCATCTTTGGATTTGCTGAGGGAAATTTGTTAGAGCATGTCATCTTAGAACAAATTATTTCCATTGATCCAAAATGGGTAGAGGAAATACTAAAATTCAACCTCCTGCAAGCAAAAGGAAAATGAAATCATTCTTTGGTAAAATTAACTTTGTTAAAAAGTTTATCACTGGATTTGTAGAAATAGTGAAGCCATTGAATGCCATGCTAATAAAAGAAGCAAAGATTGAATGGAATGTGGAAGCCAGGGAGGTATTTGCAAAGATCAAGAGAGATATTGTTGAAGCTCCAATATTGATAAGTCTAGATTATGCAAAGCTCTTTTTCATATACGCATTTTCTTCTGATCACTCATGTGCTGGAATGCTAACTCAAAAATCCAATCAAGGGAATGAACATCCCATAGCTTTTACGAGTGCTCCTCTGAAAGATGTAGAACTAAGATACCCCAATGTAGAAAATAAATTCTATGCCCTATTTTGAACTGTGAATAAGTTTGGACACTATATACTAAGAAATAAGGTATTTTCCATAGTCCTTGATCCTGCAATGAAGTTGTTGTTGATGCCGAATGAATTGAGAGAACACAAAGCCAAGTGCGTGACCATGTTGTAGGAGTATTATATTGAGATCTAGCTTATGAAATTTGTGAGAGGGCAAGGACTGACACAAACAGTGGCTGAGATGGGCCCTGATCTCACAGCTCAACAATATCACCTCCAAGATGTCTCTCCAAGAGACTAGTATGATGAAATTACCTACTACCTATTGAGCCAACAATTTCCTGAATACCTTAATGTAGTACAAAGGAGAGCTTTGTGTTTGAAGAGTGTAAATTTTATGATGAAGGGACTTGTTTTGTACAAGAAAAATCATGAGGGGATTTATTTGATATGCCTAGGAAAGGAAGAAGTTGGGAGAGTAATGACTAAATGTTATGACAAATATGGCATAGGCCATGGCTCAACACCTTCTACTAGAAACCACATCTTGAGGGTAGGCTATCATTGGCCTACCTTGTTCAAAGATACACATAACCATGTGAGGAATTGTCACGTATGTCAAACTACAACAAATAGGGAGAAGTGTGCAACCCTTCCACTCCAGCCTATTATTGAGGTAAAACCATTTGCACAATGGGGAATGAAATTTATAGGTCCAAGCAATCCACCTTCATGTGCATGCCACAAGTATATTATTACTATAACTGATTACTTTACCAGGTGGACTGAGGCTCTTGCATGCAAACAATACACTTCTGAAGTGGTAATCAATTTCATGTTGTCGGGTATCATTAATCGTTTTGGTTTTCCATTGGCTCTAGTTTGTGATAATGGCCCTACATTTGCATCATTAAATTTTTCTATTTGGTCTTATGATAATGGATTTTTTATGAAATTTTCATCTAATTACTACCCACAAGGTAATGTTCTGGCTGAGTCTTCCAATAAGAACTTGTTGACGATAATCAAAAAGCTATTAGAGAAGAACCCTATGGATTGGCACACCCAACTTAGATTTTCTCTCTCGACAGATCGTACCAGACATAAAACATCACTAGGAACTTCTCCTTATCACTTAGTGTTTGGTTTGGAACCTATATTTCTCATCCAGATGAAGATCCCTACCCTACAATTCATCAATGAGTACTATGATAGCGAGGATAAGTGTGAATCTCGCTTAATTGAACTACTACACCTTAAAGAGAGAAGAGATGAAGCCCTAGAAAACTTTTCCAAACATTAGGATGTAGTGAAGAGATGGTTTGATAGGAGAGCCAAGGTGAAAGCCTTTAGAATATCTGACTTGGTTATGTACTAGGAAAAATCCCATGACCGAAAAGGGGAGCATGAAAAATTTGACAAACTTTGGCTCAACCCTTATTAGATTGCAGAGATTCTGGGAGATAATGCTTTTCATTTGGAAACCCTCACTAGAGAAGATATCCCATTGCCTATCAATGGGTATTATTTGAAGCATTATTTTTAGTCTTGAGCTATTTACAACTCTTTCCTTGTACATAGGTAGACTAGGTATCCCCTTTGTTGTTCTTTTTTTTTCTTTGGTTAGACTAGGGTTTCCTTTGTTTATTTTTCTTTTTTCTACTTTTGGTTAGGGTAAGTTTTCTTTGGTTGGTTTTTCTTTCTACTCTTCTCTTTCTTTTGGTTTTCTTGCTTTCCTCTAAGCTTGTTGAATCTGTGTGACTAGCTACTTGTCCAAGGTTGTTCTGGGGATTTTCATTACAAACTCTAATCATCTGTTCAGAGTCAGTTGGTGGATTTCCTTCATATGATGTTGCATGTGTTGGGAATTGGAGTCACTTGATTAAGTCAAATTCTAGAATGTATTTGGGTCTTATATTTTCACACAAATCTTAAAGATTCCAAGGTTGCATATGGTCTTTATAAGGTCTGACTGGGTGAAAATTCTTATATTCTTCTACAGTTCTATTGTGGTTCTCATACCTGGGTGTGGGCTTCATTGCCTTCAAGGTGAAAGAGAAAGTTTAAAAGTTCACAAAACAATATCAAGAAGAAAAGGAAAAGTAAATATTGAAAATCAAAAGAAATGTTTAATTTATTAGGGGTATCCTTGTATCTCTATCAAGGCTATGGACTCCTAGCTGGTAGTAGAGCTATGCTAGGGGGGGTCACAGTGATAACCTCATCAGGGCTATGGATGTTTGATTGGAAGTGGGGCTCTATCCAGGTTACTTTTGGATTTGGAATCTTTATGTAGCCCTATCAGACTAAGTTGTGTCCCTATTGCAATTAAGGAAAGAGAAATGAATACATGCACACACACTTTGACCTTGGTACAGGAAAGGTTTTCTTGTTTATGATTTCTGAAACCTTGTCGTTAGGTAACTTAATGCTTGGAGTGAAACTAGAGATTCTGGGTTCTTGATTTTAGTTTGTCATTGAAATGATCTGGATCATTTCCCCAACCGATTCTCCATTTGTTGTGCAATTTTTCACACACACCCCACTGAAACTAGGGACCCTCTTTTGCTTGGTCTTCTGGCTCTTTTTTGTGGCCTTGCCTTTTGAGCTTGTCTTTGAAAATCTTGATTTTGGTCTCTAGTGCTTTTGGTCCTTTGGTCCTAGATTTGTGTTACTTTGCAATGATTCCTTGATGCCTATCTTTCTTCTAAAGTGCCCCTTTTGAGCTAACACTTTCAAAATTTCAATTCTTTGGGTCAATCTCGAGTTTTTCCCTAATTTCAAGATTTGCCTTCCTTGCTAGATTTTCCCACCTGCCTAAACCTTCCCGGGATGGTTGTACACTATTCTCAAAAATTTCCATGCTTTGAAGAATTCAGTCTACCCCGGATCTCTTTGAAATATCCTTTGCCTCTTTGTTTTCCCAGTTTTTACTTTTTTTTGGATGCTTTTGCACTGATTTTGGTGATTTTAGTGCTTCATAGATTTTTTCCTTCCCTGGTTTTCTCTAAATTTTCCTTTGTTCCTTTTTTTCTCGGGTTGTGCCTCTAGGACGTTTATGTTGATGTCACTGGTGTCTCTATGTAAGGTCACGGTTGGGTGGTAAACTGCCTTACCATAGGGATCTATGTTTGATGTTGTGGTAGTGCGGGGTTGGTTCATTTGGCACTATAGTGAGGTCATACCTCCTTACTGCAGAGGCTTCCCATTTGGGTCGTGGTTGGGTAATAGTATCGCCTTATCGTGGGAGTCTTTGGTCGATGGTGTGGTAGTGCGGTTTACCTTGATGCCACGAGTGTCTCTGAGCCCGATCACGATTGTTTGGTTCACCTCCCTATCGCGAAGGGGTTTATGTTTGGCTTGCAGTTCTGTATTTAACCGTGTTACCTTAGTGATTTAATGTCTAGCCTATGGTCCTATGGTTTACCATGTTATCGTGGTCAGTGGTTGAGTGGCTTGTGGTGGTGCTTTTTTGGTCACTTTGGTGGAGTTAGGAGGTCAAAATTTTTAGTCAATGGCATAGGGATCATGTTGAATTTGTAAGAATTTATTGCCTTAGGAACAGCCTAGTAGTCTGTCCCTACTTCATTTTTTCGGATGTGCTAAGTATTAAGAGTTTTGGCAATTTTTGTCCCTATCAGATTTTCCCAAAAATCTATTATTTATCAAAGACTGAGAGGCTTCATGTCCTCTCTATTTATGGTCCTACGTTTCATGGTGGATTAAGATAATTTAATGATGCATGTAGACATTTCTTGAGTTTTGACTGACAAGTGATCGACCTTCTGGTAGTTTTTGTGCTTCGCTCGTTAAAATCTGCCTAGCTTGGAATTCCTTGAAATTCCTTCTTGACCTGAATTCCGTGAAGGGGTGAAAATCTTGATCTTTGAGAAAGGATGTTCGAACGATATTTTAATGGATTTTGTTTGATTATTTGGATTTATTTGATGATTGAATATTTTTTTCATAATGGAATAACTTGGATTCTCATGCTATACTGATTACTAGTTGTGGCTCTTTGAGTGCAGGCTGGATTGAGCAAGTTGGTGATGTTGGAACTCTCAAATTTTGAAAATTTGAGATGCCTATTTCAAAAAAATTCTTCTGCACTTTCAAAAGTGCATCTGATGAATTAGTCCTGACTGACCCACTTTGGAGGCTTGTATTTTAAAGCCTGTTGATTGTTGTGCAAAACCCATTTGCAGAAATACTCAGTATACATATGTGAGAAAGCATATCAATTTTTAGCTTCCCATGATAAGTTCTGACAGGGTTTCAAAAGGCGAAGCTGGAGGGTTTTGATACTTTTCTACTATTTGCAAACGTTCAGTTTTGCAAAGTTGCATCCCGTTTGAGCTTGCATTTTGCAACCGGATGATTGTCAAGTCAAAATGAATGTTGTTCTATGTTCTCCATACCTAAGTGATCTCACATGTTATTTTTCAAAGCCACATGATCTGATTTTCTATTTTTAGCGGATCAAAACCGAATGTAGTTTATTTAATTTCACATCTGCATTCCTGACAACCTTTCTGAGATGCCAACTTCAACCGTCAATATCTTTTGACCAATGATGAGTCAAGAGAATTCCTTTTGCACACGTGCTCAGGGTACCTAGGTGTGCTTATGTCTCCAGTGGTGGCCTCTTAGAAGGTAATTTGATATTTTTACAAAGTGGTGACTTGGTGAGCCTTGATTGGTTCTTAACATGTACAGTTGCAGAAATGTCTGATTGAGCAACTTTGTCGATTAATATCTTGCACCTCAGGATCTCTTTTTTTGAACCATCTTTTGCATTGAATTCTTAAATCAAATGTGTTCATTCTTGCTCAGTGAAAGGGTCTCAAGATGAGTTCAGATGGCTTAATCAATTGTTTTCTGATCGCGGCAAGGCCAGAAATGGTGTTCCAGAAATTTTCAAATTTTGCAATTCTACTGACAATATTATAATTTTCATCAAGAATGGAGGTCATTTGGTATATTATTTTAATATACATTTGTTGCGGCAAACGTGTCCAGGGGGCAGTTTACAAAGGAGGTACCTAAATTTTAAGAGCTGGAAAAAATTGGAGGAAATGGGTTTTCTTTAAATAATTGATTATGGGTGCACGCAAAAAATATCGACTCCAGGTGTCTCAGTTCACCCACAATCAATTTCTTCAAATGGCTCACAGGCGTAATTAAATTTTTCCTATTTTCTAAAGTTCTCAAATGTCAATATTTAAAATAGTGTTAGTATTTTAAATATTGTATATTTGTAAATGAGGAAATTAGGGCAAACATAAGTGCACCTTCAAATGTTTTTAATCCAAGCAAGTTTAATTCTTGCTTGTGATTGGCTGAAAAGCGGCAGTGGCCACACTCACAACTTCACGGGAATTCATGGAAGAGATCAGATGAATTTGTTCAAAATCCTCCATTTGAATTTAGATTCATGGAATTCCATACTTGCAGCAATTATATAGAATGTATTTGTTAAAAATGCTTTGGAAATGCCTCAACAAATGCAATTAGCAGAGGCGAGGGAAACTTGTGTCAAGTAAGGAGAATGTGCAAGCATAAAACAATGCAGCCCCATGTAATACCATATTGCAGGATGCATGTCTGGCATGAAGCAGATTGAAGAGGGAGGCTCAATGGATGAGTGAATGGCGGTCATGTGCAGAGCCCAAAAATATGCCCAAGCAAAGCAAAATTCAATTTAAGGCTTTTTTCAACCATTCTCGTGGACCTCGTGAAAATTTTAATGACACAAGCCAAAACTCCGCGGGGTGTGCGAGAATGCATGGGGGAGTTTATAAATGAATTTTTTCTCAAAAGGTTGCAAGTTGAGGTGGGCCCCGTAAAATTTCCAAAGGGGCAATTTCAACCTTTGCTCGCACACCTCGCGGAAAATTTGGTGACATCATGGTAAATGGTGCAGGGTTGGCGAGAAATCATGGGAATGCTCGCTATTAAAAATTTCAAATGGTTAATGATGTTTGTGATTAAACGTGGGGTGGGCCCATTGCTATTTCTAAATAGCAAGGAATTATTTAGTGGTAAAATATGTTACCCGAGCAAGTAAAATATAAAGAGTAAAATATTTCACATATGAAATATTTAATGGTGCATGGGAGTAAATAGTCTTTGCTATAGCAGGATAAATATTTTACTCAGTTAGTAAAATAAATTTGATAAAGCAAGATATGGGTAATTCTGCAATTAAATATTTTAAATGAATTATTTAAAATATTTAAAGTGAGTGGAAGTATATTTGCTGAAAGTGAATTTATTCACTTTATAATCAGAGGACTATTACATGTTGGAAATACAATGTGCAATTACAACATCATAAGGTAAGGAAATATTTCAAAGTATTGCCGCAAGAGAAATAAAAGGCAGAAAATAGATGTACACGTGAGGAGGCTTTTTGAGTAGCTGGATGAAACAAGAAGAATCTCCACATAGGAAGATTTTATGTTGCTAGAAAATCATGAGCTGAAGCAACTGGAAGGAATGATTGTTGCTGCAAAGAAGAGAAGATACTATTTTCAATTTGATCAACGAGAATGGAGCTGCCATGTGTTTGCAACAGATTCGAATTTAGAGCTTCTTCATTCTTCTATTTTCTATATCTTCTCTTCTCTTCTCATTGTACAAGGTTCCAATTTCTAAAAGCTCTACAAGGCAAGCAGAAGCTATGGGTAGATTGTAAAGCTAGGGGGAAATATGACTGTCAGTCATTTTTAATCTGAAGGTGTATGTTCTGAATTGTTCTATTATGTTATTTTAGCTGATAATTGTCTCCATGGCTGAATTGTAATGCTCTTTTGGATTCAATAATAAGATTATCCGAATATGTTCATGCACATTTGCTACATTTGAGCTACATCTGTTGTTGCCTTCTGTTCTATGAATGGTGTAATTTCTTTAATAAAGCACAAGTTGCTTGTATTACTACCTATTGTTTAGGGATAGTGTAATTGCTTTAAAAAATGTGACAGGAGTGTTATGTTTCTGGTGGATTCATAAGAAGAATTATCAGAGAAAGTTACAGTGGTCTGGTTGTCATAATGTGGCAACATTTGCATGACCTTCAAAGAATGTTCAACATTGGAAGAGGAATGCTAGTTATATGACTCCATAACCCATCTTTATGGCACTGGTCCATTATCATGTTTCTGCTATTTTCAGTTTGGTCCCAACTCTTTAAATCAAAAAACCATTTAAATTCTATTTTGTTGAGTTGTGTCTGTCATGTTCTCCTTCTTGATTAGTAAAATCCATTCAATAGTTTTCCAATATTGAGTGATATTTTAGGTTTCTCAGCAATTCCGTGAGAGCATAATCTATTAAGCAATATCATGTTGCTTGTGTGTTTAGATTGTTTGATATTCCTAAAGGGTTACCCCCCTAGGTCTTACAGAGCCTGAAGTGTAGGGGAAATGTGTATCCATTCCATTTCCTGTCAGTTGGCCACTAGGCTTTGTGGTTCTTTGTAATGGAGATTGGCTACCTCTTAGAGAACTGCAAATCCTAGCTGGGTTGCATTTTTAAACACCAACAGGTGATGTCATGGATGAAGAAGAAAGGGAGTGCATTCTTTGAGGGCATTCTGGGATCCATGGGATTCAATTGGGTACACTTTGTGGATGAGGGTAGGTCAAGCTTTCTTGTACATGGCCATTCTTCTGTCTCACATGACTCATGCATTAATGGCAAGAGCGACTCATAGGCTTGGGTGGTTTGTACCATAATTTGTAAAGTCCAAGGCCGATCTGAAAGGTGCTCCTCCTTCATTCAATGCAGGGTGTCGATTTATTGCTGGCTATTTGGGCCGACTGGGTTGGTGGATGATATTTCTTTGTAACCCTAACTCTAGCCAGCATGGGAGGATTTCTATAGAATGGAATTTTGCCTCATTTGTAAAGGGTTAGACAGAGTTAGTTAGATAGAGAGGAAAAGTTAGTTGGTTTGAAGTTAGAAGACTAGATCTTTCAAGTTGATTAGCAGGTAGAGAAGGAAATTACAATTAGGAGCTGGTCATATTTCAAGCAAGTGTCGTAACATAGAACATCAGATTTGTTGTTATTAATGGTGATTCAATACAAGTGAAGAGATTGTGTTGTTATTTGTGCCTTCTTTGAATTTATTTGTCATGCATGGTTCTTGTTCTATCTTTGAATTTTTTTGGAAATATTTGAGTGCATTTTAGATTTAAAAAGTTAAATAATTTAATGGTGATTGCGACTTAATGCTTCCAGTGTTGTAGCAATCTTTGGTTCATACTTTGGGTAGCTTGTTGATTTTTGGGATTGTTGTACAAGGTCAACCTATATCTGATACTTGTGTGCTTAGTGATGAGGTAAAAATAACCTCATCATAATAATACCAAAAAATCCTATTTATATAAGCTCAATCCTTAGTATCTACCAATTAATTAGACTTTAGGAGAGACAATTGTTTATCTTTAAGGAAAATGATACAAAATTTATTTCTTACAATAAATTGAGGTAATCTACCAATATGGATTTAATGACTTGTTTTGAGTGTTTTTGTAGAGCAATAACTAGACATCATCCAATAGCTAAAAACTGTTTAACCAACACATGCCTTAGTAAACATTGAAGATAAGCGTTAGGAACCTTCTCTTGAACATCGGGCTGATGAACTGAGGATGTAGTTGATGTTAGTTTAATTTTTGTTATGTTCTTTTAGTCAAAGACTTCATGGATCGTCTCAAGACTTTTTAATGTTTATGTAATGGGTTTTAAAGACAATGGAATTTAGTTGTAAAATCTTATAGAATTTTTCAATGGCTATCCATGCCATCTGAAATATAGGATTTAGTTAAAGTTTTTCTATAAAAATGTAATTTTCAGAAGTAGAAAAGAGACACTCAATAGTAATGTTATGCCGTTAACATGATCTCTGAATACTTATAAACAAAGAAACTATCTTCTTTCAATTTTTGAGTTCTTGAGCTATGGATGATAATTTTCTTTGATGGAATAAATTCAGAACTAGTAGTGTATGTAACTTGAGAACAAATGTGATAACCTGCGAGCTGGCCAATTAAGGGAGGATAGCTTAAATAGATAAGTACTTACTATTATGTCATTTTTTCTACATAGATAACCATTCCATAGTGAATCGTTAAGTCTATCAGTTGTTGAGTGTGAATTTTTGGAGCACTCTTTATTTTCCATTATCATGAGTTACTTATTGCAACTATTAGAATATTTTACTATTTAGAAGGATGTTTTATAGTTTGTTTACTTGCTTTTCCACTTCTGTAGTTTATCAGTTGTTTAATTTACTTATCAATATGCTTTATAGCTTAGTTGTTATGCTTTCTAAATTAGTCATCTTATGCTTTCTAGTTTAGTATTTCTAGCTTTCTTAGAATAAGTTGTTTCCTAGTTGCGTAGTTAGTCAACCTTGGACTAAAATTAATTTTAGTTCTCTTTAAGAAATAAAAAAATCTAAAATGAGTTGTCTAAATTATCCTCTATTTCAAACTGCCTTGGACACCACCCGATCAAATTATTGATATTTTATATTCTAAAGTAATGGGACCTAATGACAAACTATCACTTTTTGGCAACATTTTCGGGGACATAATAGTGTTTTTTCTTAAGTGTTACTAGGAGACAGTTTGAATACCTCATTTTAGGCCAAAATACCACCTTTGGCTTCATTTTCTGCATGGTCAAGAAAATATGCCCCCACAGACGATTTATACTAAAGAACCCCCCAAAATACATACCAATCATACATAGGGAGGCCCAAGGTTCAGAAGACCATACTATTGAGGAACTATTTGAGCCTAATCCACCAGAGGCTTTCCACTATTTACCTGAAGACCAACTAGTAGAACAACCAATTATAGAGGATATTTTTGTCGAAGAGAAAATTCCTCTGAAAATCATGGGAGATCATAGGGTTGAACGTAATCAATGTAATGCCAATTGTAGTGAGCCTCAACCTCCTCAAAAATTTACTTATCCTATTACTTTAGATGCAGATGATGATACTACAATGAAAAAAAAATCCCCAGCTTTCCTTTCAACTTTTTTTTGGCTTGTCCTCAAAAGACGCAGACCAATTTCCTTTTGAATTTAAGGTCTTGTGTCAAACCTATGATGATAAAAATGATAACCAAAAACTGAATCTCTTTCATTCTACTGTGAAGGATTCAACAATGCACTGGCTCATGGGACTAGGTTTTGGGATTACTACATCTTGGGGAGAAATGGAGAATGTCTTGTAAAAATACCAGAGCTATTGTAGGGTGAGTGATCGTGAGGAGGAGTTGTTTAAACTAAGTAAAAATGAGGATGAGAGTCTAGAGGAGTATCTATATAGGTTTCTTTTCTTATCTAAATGATGTGGAGAAGAGGCTATTAGTGTTGAGATTCTTAAAACTATATTTCTTAAGGGACTTGATGACGATGCTAGAAGAAGTGTTGATCTAATGGGAAAAGTTGACGTGTCTCAATTGACCCTTGAGGAAATATGTGAATTGTGTCATAATTTCTCTCGTACTCAGGTAGGAATCTGTAAAACTAATCTCTTTAAATGGTCTAACGAGATAGGTAAGCTCCGCAAAGAAATAAAAAATCTTAAAATGGACATTCTTGTTCAATTGAGCACTACATTAGATGCCATACAAGATAAAACCCACAACCCTGAGACCTTGTTAATGTATTGTCCCATGTGTCAAAATAAACACTTGTTGCATGAGTGTCCTTTAGTCAAAGTCAATGTTTGTCAACTCTATGAGAAAACCCATCTTACCAATCAATGTGAGCTTCTTGTTGATCTCAAGAATACTAAGAAAAAAACTATTCAGGTTGAAGAGGAGATAAACACTTTAAACCAACATTAGGGAGGTAACTTCTCTTAAAGACAAAATTCTAACCCTACATGGAGACCACAAATAACTGGGTTAATAATCAATGGATTCCATCTTGGAATCAGTCACCACCATGACAACCTAACTAGGGAACTCCTTATTAGGGATCCCCTGAATGGGAAAATCAAACATGGGGAACTCATCAGTGGCCAAACCAATCACAACAACAATGGTACCCACAACATACTACCCCCCAATGGAATCAGGGACAAAATGAATTTTATACTTGGCCTAGGAGGAATCAACAACATAATTTGTTACCACCATCTTAGAACCCTCCTCAGAATGAGCAAGTAAATCAACCTCAACTTCTAGAACAACTGCTCCCCAATCCTAAGAACAATCACCATAATACGCCAGTCTACTCTACTGAACAAGATAATGTTACAGAACTTCAATGCAATACATTTTGGAAATGTTCTATTGTGCTCTGGTAGAACTCTTCAACCCCCAACTATTGAAGAAATAGTGGATGAACCTAAGCTCAAAATTCCTACAAAGGATATGCCACCTAATCATACCACTCCCACAAATGATACTAAGCCTTTTCTAGCAGCAAGAGTTGTTGATTTATCCTAGGAGGAGGGAGATCATTCTTCAAGTGAACATAGGAAGGACACCGCTCCAAAAGAGAAAAAATTTTCACCATTTACAGAATATCTAAAACCAATGACTCTGAAAGGTACTTCGGAAATGCCTATGGCTTCTGAAACTGCATTAATTCAGGAAATCAAGCAACTACAAATCAAGGTTCCTCTACTGCAAGCAATTAAGGAAATTCTTGAATTAAATCAGTTAATCAAACAACTATGTATTAAAACACCTGGGAGGAAGCCAAAGAAGATAAACACTTTTCACATTGATGGCTATTTAGCTTCCTTTTTTTTCTGGAAAGATTGTTGCTCCAAAATATAATGATCCTAGGAGTCCACTTATAACCTTTTCAATTAACAAGGTAGAAATACCAAATGCATAAGTGGATTTAGGAGCAGATATTAACGTGATGACTACGGATGTGATGGAAAAATTAGGTCTGAATGATTTACATCCCACAACCACAGTCTTAAAAATAGAAAATTAGTCTATAGGCATCCCAAAGGGCATTATTAAAAACATTTTTGTCAAAGTTGATGGATGGGAATATCTAGTTGAATTTCAGGTAATCCAATCACTTACACCCAAAGGTAGCTATCCAATAAATCTTGGAAGATCATGGTTGGCCACTATTTCTGCTAAGATTGATTCCAAAGAAGGTGGAATGACCATTTATCATGGTCTAGATAGTAAACATTTATTTTTGTACCCCCTGCTAAACCTACCGAACATGATAAGGTTTGGGTTGATGAACCAAAAGAATCTAATGGTCAAGATAGTTTGGCCTCGCTAGCCATGGTAGTAATTAAACAAAATGGAGAAGAATTAGAGGATGAGTTTGTAGACGACATGGCACACCTTACTATAGGCCCGAGTGAGGAAGAAATGATGGATGCTCTAGAAATTTTGGGACAACCAATTGATATAAGCATGATGGAACAAAGATATGCTATAATGAGAATGCCTTGTCCCTTATCTAATATGATTCAAAGAAAAATCTATTTCTTCGATGATATCACAAGATTTCACCAAATTATACCTCATAGTTGTCCTCTCAACACCCTATTGTAGCCAATACATATTGTCACTTCAGACCATCCTGGAAAAAAATCGATTATGTTGCTTCCACGAAAAACTCTTAATGTCAATAGCTGGCTGATAGAAACACAAGAGGATAAATTGTTCAATGTGTTGATAAGGTGGTCTAAATATTTTTCTTGGGCCTATACAGACATGAGGGGAATTCACCTAAGTGTTTATACACATCAAATTTAAACTGATCCTAATATAAGGCTTGTACACCAATCATAGAGGAGACTCAATCCTAAATTAAAGGATTTAGTCAAATTAAAAATTGAGAAACCCCTTCGTGTAGGATTTATTTATCCTATCTTTGAGACTAAGTGGGTGTCACCCATGGTGTTTGTGCCAAAGAAAAATGGGAAATGGAGAATCTGTGTTGACTATAAAGAACTCAACAAAGCCACTCATTGAGATTATTTCCCCCTACCAATTGTTGATCAGGTACTGGACAACTTGTCTTGAAGGAAATATTTCTCCTTTTTATATGGATTTAGTGGGTACGACCAGATTCACATTTCTCCAAAAGACCAAGATAAGACCACATTTACTTGCTCCTGTGGCACATTTACATACATGGTGCTTCTCTTTGGACTTTGTAATGCTCCTGCGACTTTTTGGAGAGTCATTGTGGCTATATTTTATGCACTTGTCAATGATTGCGTAGAAGTCTATATGGGTGACTTTACAATCTATGGGTCAACTTACAATGAAGCTCTTCAGAACCTAGATCGAGTTTTAGAAGTTTTTGAGGAAAATCGGCTATCCCTTAGTCATGAAAACTGTTTCATAATGGGAGAACAAGGAATAGTCTTAGGTCATCGCATTTCATTTCAGGGAATAAAGGTTGATCCTAAGAAAATTGAAGTCATTCAACAATTGAAAATTCCTCAAACACAAACTGATGTTTGAATTTTCCTTGGACATGCTGGCTACTATAGAAGGTTCATAGAAAGCTTCAGTAAAATAGTTGCTCCTATGTTCTTTCTTCTAGAGAAAGAAGTAGAGCTCAATTTGACACCTGAGTGTCAAATATCATTTGAAACCATTAAAGCAATGCTTGTCTCTACTCCTGTACTATGCGGGCCAAATTAGAGTCTTCCCTTTCATATTTATTTTGATGCTTTAGACCACACAATCATTGCAGTATTGGTACAAGAAGATGAGAATGGGCGTAAATATGTCATATATTTTATTAGTAAAAACCTAACATCTGTAGAGAGAAACTATAGGACAACAGAAAAAGAATTCCTATATGTTGTTCATGCCACTAAAAAAAAAATCCACTATATTATAGGATATAAGGTTACAGTTTATACAAATCATTCAACTGTAAAATATCTAATGAACAAACTTGTAGTTAATGGTCGGATTATGAGATGGTTATTACTCCTTCAGGATTTTAATGCTAAAATCCTTGAAAATCTAGGGATATATAATGTAGTAGCATACTTCCTATCATGAATCAAACAAGAGGAGGCTGACTATGCACCCGTATAGGATGAGTTTCCAGATGAGAATCTATTTTCTATTTCTATGAAGTCACCCTAGTTCATTGACATTGCCAACTATTTAGCCACCTCTGAAGTACCTCCAGAGTTTACATCTAAACAAAGGAAGCGACTTATCAAGGAAAGTTCCCCATTTAAATGGATTGATGGTATTTTATTTTTTTGTGGGCCTAATATGGTCTTGAGAAGATGTGTTAGAGCTGATGGAACTTACTACATTTTAAGAGCCTGTCACGATGATCCTTTTAGAGGTCACTACTCTGCAAAACTAACTTCCCATAAAATTTTAGGTGCAAGATATTACTGGCCTTCAATGCATAAGGATGTTACAAACTATGTTCATCATTGTGATGAATGTCAGAGAGTACGAAGACTGACTGCTTCTCCTGAAATGCCTTTATAGCCATAGGTAGTTCTCAAGCCATTTGAAAAATGGGGTTTAGATTTCATCGGACCCATTGATCCTTCCTCCCAAGGGAAAGAATATATATTGGTTTTCACTTATTACCTAAGAAAATGGGCATAATTTTAATCCTTACGAGTTTCTAGGGAAGAGAAAGTCTCATACTTCCTCTATAACAGGATCTTCCTTAGATTCAAGGAGCCCCTCGAACCATCATCACCGATCAGGGACCTCAATTCATGTCTAAAGTACTCTTAGCATTCACCAACCATTTTCAAGTAAGCCATAGAAATTCATCCTCTTATCACCCCCAAGCAAATGGCTAGGTGGAAGTGACTAATAGAGAGCTAGAGAACATATTAACAAAAATAGTTTATTTAGGAAGAAAAGATTGCGCCAAGAAATTGCCTGAAGTTGTTTGGGTGTAAAACAAAACTTGGAAATCCACAACTAGATTTAGCCCCTATGAGCTTGTCTTTGGGAAGAAACCTCTTCTCCCCATTGAGTTTGAACTCCAAACTCTATGAACAAGTATGGAGCTAGGTCTAGATTTGAAACAGGACCAAGTTGAACGAGTTTTGAAATTAAGTGAATTGGATGAGCTTTGTTTAGACATTGCCTATCAAAATGAACTAATTCAACAATGACGGAAAATGTGGCATGACAAACACATTAAAGAAAGAGAATTCCATAATGGGGACTGGGCCTTGCTATTCAATTCTCGATATAAAGATCATAAAGGAAAGCTTAGGACTCATTGGTTGGGTCCCTATAAAATTTTTGAGGTCTTTTCGAATAGAAAAGTTCAGTTGAAACCCATTGATTGTGATACACAAACTCTCTTAGTCAATGGTCATCACTTACGTATCTACCATAAGCCGGTCAACATGGAATAATTCACAAAACTAGTAGAAATGTAGGGAGAGATCTAATGCATTGACTCTACCAAAGCAGAGTCCAACTAGTCCTGAAATAAATGAATATATATATATATATATATATATATATATATATATATATATATATCTATTAAAAAAATTGTAATAAAAAGACATGTCTACCAAGATGTTTTGAAAAATAATTTTTCTTTCATCAATTCTTTTTTTTTTGGACTTAGCTAATTTTTGTTTCCATTTTGTAGGATTTCTTATAAGGAAGAAAATAACTTCCAGAGCACCTTTCTAAGATGCTCTAGAACTTGATGGTCCTAATGCCAAGTGCTTCAGAACTTGACAGTCATAACCGATGCTCCAGAACCTCTACACCAACTCACCATGTCAAACATTTGTACCTACAGAATAGTTTAAAGCCTCTCAAGTTTGAGTTTGATGTTACACTATTTCGCCTTTGTTATGTCGCTGCTTCGACTATATCTTTCGCCGATGCTCTAGAACCTTCATTTCGTCACTGCTCCAGATGTATCTTTTAGAGATGCTCTAGAACCTTTATTTTGTTGCTACTATGATTGCATCTTTCAGTGATTCTTCAGAACCTTCATTTTTTCACTACTCTGGATGTATCTTTTGGTGA
Source organism: Sequoiadendron giganteum (assembly GCA_007115665.2). Taxonomy (NCBI): domain Eukaryota; kingdom Viridiplantae; phylum Streptophyta; class Pinopsida; order Cupressales; family Cupressaceae; genus Sequoiadendron; species Sequoiadendron giganteum. Next base: position 265,812,856 of record CM021106.1, read on the forward strand.
TGCTCCAGAACTTATCCACCTTCTTTGTCTCAATGCATGACCCTCGTGTTCTCCAAGATTTTTTCACTAGTTTCAAGCGTGTCCTCATTTGCATGTTCCAGAACTTATCCATCGATATTCTGCCACCTTCATAAATTTTAAATTCCATGATGCTTTCATTACTATATCTTAGTGCACATGCCTTCCTATCTATTTTTTTTGTTTTTCTCATCATTAATAAAGCCACCATTATTGATGGCTCTATCATTCATAAGCTTCTGCAATCATGCCATAATAAATCCACCGTCACCTCAACCAATACCATCACGTCATCATGTCAAATGAGTAAAGGTATGAGATCTTCGAACGATCATAGAATGCAAGTAAGTACAACTTTTTTCTTTAAGTAAGTGGTTATTTTCCAATAAAGTGTAGTTAATTGGCACAAACTTCCCTCCTAATTTAGAAATTTGTGCCATTTGGCGATCAAATACTAGTATGAAAAGATTTTTGCATTCCTCATGCAGATTAATATCATTGCACAGTAAGCTCCAAGAAAGACAAAAAAGTAATCTTAGTAGCTTATATTTTAAAAAATAGTTGTGTACAAGTTTCTTGCATTGTTGAAATCTTCAACAGTGTGGAAAATAAGAAAATGGGGGGTGGCAAAAAGAAGTTGGAGCCAACTTCTGCAAAAAAATTATTGGGGTTAAGCAATTTTTTTGGTCTATTCGAGGAGGCAGGGTGGTTAGAGTTTATCAGAAAGTTCGTAGGTTATAATGAAAATTTGCTAAACGCATTGGCAAAAAACTACTGAAATGGTTAGGTGATACTCCATGGAAAGCACTTTATGGTGAGTCAAAAATTTATCTCTCATCTATCAAGGTTAGATAATTCAAGCATTAAATTGAAAGAGACCTCTTAGATAACATATCAAAAATTGTATGAATTATTTGTTAGAGAAGGAGTCCCTCACCTATGGTATTCATTATTACTAGAGATCAAAATAAGGGATTTCAAAGAACCTCTTTTCTAGAGCCTTAGGGAACTGCAGTGGTTTGGATTATTAAATATTTCACCTATGAAGGACAACTCACTAGAGTAGTAGAACCTGCATTTCACATGCTAATCCATTTGTGCCATGGAAAGGAAAAACCTGCTCTTAGGGTTAATTTGCAAGAATTTTTATGCGATTCTATAAATTCTTCTATAGAACGATATAAGACAAGGTCAGGGCTATTTAAACACCATGGCTTAATACAATTAATTTGCGAATATCATTTCTATATGAAATTTGAAGGTAAGTGGGAGAATATTTTATAGAAAATTGAAAATTCTTCAGTTAAATAAAAATTAGAACCGGGGGAAACATCTAAACAAGTTGCTTCACCATCTGGAGCAATTTACCTTGAGGGATCTCAAGCTCCAAAAGCTCCAATTCCCACAACCCCTGGTGAAGAAATGTCAGAATCTTAGAATGAAGAATTTAAAACCCTTGATCAGCCAGAGGATGTCGAACTCATCTACTGTGATATGAGCATTCCCGTGAGAAAAATAAAAGGAGAAAAAAATTCCTCTCACCTTCCAAAATATTCCTCCCCTAAGGAGAATTAAACGTCTAGCCTCTAAATTCATAAAAACCCCAATTCAGAGTATTGAGGATAGTACAAAGAAGAAGCCCAAATGACCATCAAAACCCAGTAACACTTTTGATCCTATTAATCAAGTATAAATTCCTCTAGAGAAATAAATCTAGAGAAATAAAATTTTGTTGAGGAAATTCCTTCCCATTCAGAATATGCAAAAGAAAACCTTGCACAAGAAATTCAAGAAAAAGAACAAGATGGGGATGATAAATTTTTAAGTCACTTATCTCCCATTGTTGATAGAATTGTAGAGACTATTGAAATTGGAGATACTAATGTAGAGATGGAGAAAATTAGGGTAGAAATTGATGATCTAAGGAACTAATTGTACAAAACCAATGAACAGATTGAATTGCAAGAAAAAGAGCTAACAGTGCATGATGCTATAATAAGTAAAAGAGATAAAAAAAATCAGGGTTTGAAACTACAACTACAATAAAAAGATACATTGATTTATGAATTGAAAGAACAAATTCAGGAATTAAGTCAAGGAAATAGGACTTATAATCCTGATATTGCTAACAAAAATAAAGAAATTGAAATGTTATTAAAAAAATTAATGCTTATGTTCTCAGCTTTTGAGGAAGAAAAGAAAACACAAAAAGAAGAATTAAATACTTCCCTTAGAAAAATTATAGAGTTAGAACAAGACTTATAGGAAAGCACTACTAAACCTATAATGGAATCAAAGTAAATCGAGATTGAGCCAATTATAACTGAATGGTTCCATGTTCTCATTCCCCCATTACTTATGAAATGGATGGAAATGTGTTATTTCTTAAGAAATGTTAAGATTGAGAACTATAGATTGAAAAAGGAGTTGGTACTTCTAAAAGAATCATTTCATAGGTCTTATAAAGGGAAGCAAGATGCATTTCACCCAATTGAGTGTTTGTTATCGTGTAGAAGGCCATCAAGATTATATTCAATGTTTCTAAATGAAAAATGGATAAGGTGGAAACTATTCAGAATCTACAATGATCAACCTTATGGGCCTAATGATAAGGAATTTGTTAAAATATTTGTGGAATCAGCTCTTGAAGATAAATATCTGCTTTGTAAATTCTTTTTACATGATCTTTTGTTAGAAAATCATACTAATTTCTGCATTAATCTGTTTGTTGGTGAATTACAATTGAGAGCTTTATTGTCCACTATGCGAAATTGGGTTCATTGGCAGGAGCGCAACAAAGAATATGCTCAAGTAGAAAGAACTATGGGCCTTCAAATAAGATCACCTAAGGCTAGGCCTGCAGATTTTAAGGACACCTTTTTATCTCTTCTAGTAAATAAATAAATGAAATAAAGATATGATGACAGTCTCTGACTCTATTACAATAATTTCATGGAACATGGAAAAAAGCTAATTGGAAAAGCTTGGCATGCTTGTGAAGAAATATTTACTCCATTACCAGCTTATCTCAAGAAACGAGAGCTCATCTCTCCTCTTAATATCAGATGGTATTTTAAAAGGGTAGATTCTTTAGCTAAAATCCTAAGAGACCTCAAGACAAATTAGATAGAGATGATGTATAGACCTCCCTTGCTGCTCAATCCACCCCCTGCTTTCCACATTTCAACAGATCAGAATGATAGAGTTTTCAATGAATGGAAAGAAGGTGTTTCTTTTCATAGAGGGTTCATCCATGACCCTATAACTTTTGATGCAACAACAAGAGATGAGTATGAAATTATTGCCAGATATGAAGAATGGAATAAAGGTCAAGGTTTCAATCATGGAGCAAGAGGACCTACCAAGATCTAGGAGGGGAAGGAAACGATGAGGTAAAAATAACCTCATCATAATAATACCAAAAATTTTTATTTATATAAGCTCAATCCTTAGTCTCTTCCAATTAATTAAACTTTAGGAGAGATAGTTGTTTATCTTTAAGGAAAATTATACAAACTTTATTCTCTTATGATTAATTGAGGTAATCTACCAGTACGGATTTAATGGGTTGTTTTGAGTGTTTTTGTAGAGAAATAACTGATCATCATGCAGTAGCTGCAAAATGTTTAACCAACACGTGCCTTAGTAAATATTGAAGATAAACATTGGGAACCTTCTCATGGACACTAGGCTAATGACCCGAGGATGTATTTGGCGTTAGTTTAATTTTTGTTATGTTCTTTTAGTCAAAGACTTCATGGCTCGTCTTGAGCCTTTTTAATGTTTATGCAATGGGTTTTAAAGACAATGGAAGTTAGTTGTAAACTGTTATAGACTTTTTCAATGGCTATCCACGTCATCTGAAATCTAGGATTTAGTTAAAGTTTTTCTATAAAAATGTAATTTTCAAAAGTAGAAAAGAGATGCTCAATAGTAATGTTATGTTGTTAACATAATCTCTAAATTCTTATGAATAAAGAAACAATATTTTGTCAATTATTGAGTTGTTGAGCTATGGATTATAATTGTCTTTAATTGAAGAAATTTAGAACTAGTAGTGTATGTGACTTGAGAACGAATGTGATAACCTGCGAGATGGCCAGTCGAGGGAGGATAGCTTAAATAGATAAGTATTTACTATTATGCCATTTTTATTAAATAGATAACCATTCGGTAGGAAATCATTGAGTCTAAATTTTTAGAGCACTCTTTATTTTCCATTATCATGAGTTACTTATTGCAACTATTAGAATCTTTTATTGTTTAGGAGGATGTTTTATAGTTTGTTTACTTGTTTTCCACTTTTGTAGTTTATCAATTGTTCAGTTTACTTATTACTGTGCTTTCTAGCTTAGTTGTTATGCTTTCAAAATTAGTCATCTTATGGTGTCTAGTTTAATATTTCCAGTTCTCTTAAAATAAATTGTTTCCTAGTTGTGTAGTTAGTCAGCCTTAGACTAAAATTAATTTGAGTTGTCTTTAAGAAATCATAAAATGTAAAATGAGTTGTCTAAATTATGTTCTATTGCGAACTGCCTTGGACATTTCCCGATCGACTTATTGATATTTTATATTCTAAAGTAATGGGACCGAATGATATCCTATCACTTAGTTCAATTGTAGGAATTTATCCAGTTCTATTGAATGAATGTATATGATCTAAAAATCTTTAATTCCTTAGAAGATTACACTATTTTTTTAAGATAGCAGGTATAGCCCAGGTTGAGCAAAGATTAGTTTTTTGAGGGATTGGTCCATTCCAAGTATTTCATCATTTGTATTATTGATTTTTAGAGTAATTTTAATCTTAGTATCTCTGAAACCCTTATCTTTTGTTATTTCTTTGAACTTTGGTTAGAACCAAGAATTTGAGCATCATTTTGTTATAAAATTTGATAGATTTAGAGCTTCCAACATTTTTTTTGTAAGGTCCCTTTGTGATTACCAAAATTTTCACATTTATCACTAAGTGGTTTCACTGCATGGTCATGACCTAACACCTAAGAGACCTTGGGGTTATCTCTTTGTTCATAAAGATCAACCTTTCAAGAGAGATAGGATACTTCATATTCTATCTGAGTTGTTGTTGTGTAGAAAAACACCACCAATAGATACCTCATTATATCTAGACATGTCTCTATATCAAACACATCAATGGAAGATTGAGAAGATGAACTTTTCTCCATCCACTCCAGAAGAAGGAGAATAATTCTAGGAAAAATTATAATATCTACACTAAACTCTTTCTAGGGAAAAGGAGTCTAGGATGATGGAAAGCCGACATGGGAAGCAATTCTCAAAGAGTTACAAGGAGCCCCTTGTTCCTAATTTAAGTTTTTTTTGCTCTCTAGTTTGTTTTCCTTGATGTCAAAGTGGGAGAAGAGTAAAGGGGGAAGAATTTGTACAAAGAATTTTTGTTATGTTTTGGTGTTCCTATATATTTGTTAGGGGGAGTTGAGCACTATATTTTTTTTTGAAGAATGTCTCATTTTTGGCACATGTTACCATCAATGACAAAGGGGGAGATTGTTGGAAGAATGAAAAAGGTGACCTTTGGGTTTGTTGTCATTGATGACAACATTGATTGGTAACTGGCTAAGTGAATTGTGTCTCTATGCTAATTTGGAATTTTTGTCCAAAAATCCTCTTAGTAAAATGACATTCTATGATTTTTTGATATGTTATGTAGGAGTGTCAATTATAGGTATAAATGAGATTTCAATGACTTTTGTTGATTTGGTAGTGTAATCCAAGTGATAGAAATTCGACATTCTTTTGGCCGAAAAGGCTAAGAACTGTTTGTCTTTTGTGTGCTCCTTATTAGGTCTAGGCCAACCTAATGTATGGATGACACATTCTATTCTAGGTGCCAAAATGAATTTTGAATTGGGTCTATAAGTCATTTCAGTTTCTGTGAGTTTACATTGAATTAGGCCAACCTAACTGATGAAGGAAGATATGAATGAGTGTATATATGTGTGTGTATGATGGACAAAAATATGAGGAAGAGATATAGAATATGGCATGTGAGTAATGTGAAAAAGGAGATAGTGTGAAGTTATTGATAATGATTGTATATTTGCTACTAGAGATTTTTTTTGTTTTTCGAAAGCTTATTTGAAACCAATTTCTACACTTTGGAGGTGCACTTCTCTAGTTCATTTCTAGCAATGAGAAATACCTTTTGTATCCTCAGAATAATCCATTTTGTAATTAGATTGTGAGCCTTTCAAGGATAGTGAGTCCTGGCAGTGAGCCTTGTAATATCTTGTAACCAACTATAATATTTGTATACATGTAGAACTGACTTGACACCTATCACACAACCTCAAATGACATCAAACAACACTACACAACATCAAACAGCCTCAAACAACATCAAATTATATGGAACATCATCTCATATCATCTCGAAATGACTTGAAATCATCTCGTAAGACTTCAGACTGATTTAGAATCATCCTGTAACACTTCAGAATGACTCATAATCATCCTCTAACACTTCGAAATGACTCAGAATCATCCTGTAACACCTCATAATAACTCATAATCATCCCAAAATGATCAAAATAATATCACAACATTCACACATCACACCATAGTGCACCCCATCTAAAAGACATCAAAAACCTAAATTCCTCTATTAACTGAGTAATAAAACATTATTTAATTAATTCACTTTTTCATCATTTTAGACAAATTTAATAAATTTCATTTATTTAATAAAGTCCAAAAAACCCTAATTCCTCTATTATTTAATTAAAAAACCATTTTCTAATTCATTCATGTTCCATCATTTCAATCAATTAAATAAATCTCATTTATTTAATAAAATCCTAATCCCACCTTATTTCATCCTGATTAATTAAATAACACCAATTATTTAATTATGTCACTAAATCACCTTATTTGCCTAAGTGGATTAAATTATTGAATAATAATTTAATTACAACACTTTCCCTCCAAAAATTTGAATTAAATCAAACTATTCAAATCCATTATCAAAATCAAATTAAACTAATGCAACTTTGTTTGCAAAAGTCAGACTTGATTAGCACATTCAAACCCCAAAAAGGAATTAATTAATTAAATCAACTAATTCATATTCCTCGCCCAATTTTTGATTGAGAAAATTTATATTGTTGACTAAGCAATCTAATTTTTTAACTAATCAATCTATTTTGTTAACTAAATAATCTATTCAGTGAACTAAAACATCACATTCCTAACTAAACCATCACAAAGTTGACTAACCAATCTATTATGATAACCGATTAATCACATTCTTGACTAGCCAATCTATTTCCCAATCACACAAATTGTGCAATCAACTTTTCACAATCTCCTCATGTCTAAATCCTTTCAACACCTTCTGATCATTGATCTTGATTCAAAATTGTTGAATCCTGATCGTCGAATCCAAATCCTTTTTTTAATATAACAAACCTTTGTCCTCACAAAAAAGGATAAGAGAATTAACATACATTAAGCAATGAAATATTGTCAAGATCATCCTTGAGAGAGATTCATCCATTGTCTTCGATAAACCAAACACAATAAGTATTCATCCACACTTTGCACATGAACTTTGGAGGCTTTGTAGTGATCAGAGCAATCCAACTTCAAATGAATACACTCTGCTATGGGATAGTGAAACTATCTTTTTCTTTCAATTCATATGATATTAAGTAGGTTTCTTATTATTTTTTCATTAGTATAGTTTAATTTTGTATGTGTGGGAGTTTCTAGATTTTAGATTTTTAGTTGTAGATTAGATTTCTTAGTCAGATTGTTTTCATGTCCCTCTTGGATCATTAATCTGACCATCTCATTCCCCCTCACACATTCTGGAATGCGCCAATGGGACTTTTGTCCCATGCTCTAACATTCGTTTGAGAAATTTTTGAAGTTGTAGGTCCCGAAAAATATTTTTTCATAGTTTTCACACGCTCATCTTAAAGACTTGAGCATCTGTTCAGAAAGTATGTGCATTTGTCTATCAATAAAACTACACATTTATCAGAAGAATGACACATTTTTCAAAATAACTGCACATTTGTCATGGGAATGGTACATTTTTCTGAGACTGATGCATTTGTAATTTCTTAAGTTAGCATTTATCTAACAGGGTTTTTAGTATTTGTTTCTAAAATTGTGCAGTTGTCTGAAACCTATGCATTTTTATTTTCTGTTTCGAGAAATTTTTCTAATGGACAAATGCACAAATCCTGCACTCTTGTAATAGGTTCTCACTAGTAGGTGTGTTTTTTTTGGATGTGTAGGTAGGAATTGATAGATTTGATGCAGGATTGCAACTTTAACATGTTTATTGTACGGAATACAATCAGTCCCAGTTGTTGAAATACTTTTTAATTAAACTTAGGAATTTTTATTTTAGTGCTCTAAAAATATACAACAACAAACTCACACTTTGATTTTTGTGTTATTAAAAAGAACAAATTTAAAACTTTTTTAACTTAGGAACTTTCTTTTTGTTGCTCTAAAAATTAACAACAACAAACTCACACTTGATTTTGGTGTTGATAAAATGAAAAAAAATTAAGCTTTTTAAACTTAGGAACTTTTCATTTGGTGATCATAAAAATAACAAAAATACTTCACTTTTGGGTTCTAAAAATGAACACATTTAATGTTTTCATAAGTAGGAACCTTAAATTTTGGTGCATAAAAAGAGTGAAATCAATTTATTTTTATTTTGTTGAAATACACCATTTTACATTTCTTGACCAAGATAAGAAAAGGATTGCCTCTCTTAGAAATACTTCATTTGGAGCTCATAAAAATGAACAAATGTTTCTTTATGACATTTTCACCATTTCTATCTTAATTTCTTAATTTCTTGACCATTTCATATTGGTGCAAGTTAAAAATAACTTTGTTTTTGTTTATTCACAATTTTTTGGGGATAAAATCGCTCAACGTGTTTAAAATGAATCAAATTTCTATGGATTGTTCATTGCGCATTCATTTATTGTTAAAGATAAAGTTTTTTATCTTATCCCCTCATGCCTTTTGGTGATCTTGGGTGAGAAAAAGAACATTTTTTAGCATTGCAATTTATTTTTAAGTTTACCTTAAAGAGGGGGCTTGCCTTGAGATACATCCCACACTGGAGAACTCATTGCAAGGTCTCAAAGCACATTTACTAGTGGTCTATATTAAAGGTTTCAAACTCATAAGAAAGTACCTTCAATCCATGCTAACAATAGAGTGCACCTAATTTCATACCTTAAGTGGAACAAGAATGGTTAAAGAGCCTTGAGTGGCCAATGGGTGAGTGCCATATTTCCACGTTCGTAGTTACCACTAAGAACCAATTTTTTGTAGATTCTCCCTATTATCCAAAAACATTCTCTGAAAGTGGTGAATTGGAATCTACTTCTAAGAAGTTACTTGCCATGTCTGACTATAGACACACACCATAAGTTGCATCTAAAATCATCTCTTCAGAGCATAAGGCAGGCCTACCTAGTAGAATGGTATCTATCCTCTAGGGTTGTAATTGATATTTTATGTTAAACTTGGCCCATTACATTAAAAACAATTTGACATCAAATTTTGTGTTTGATTTAGAGAAAAAAAACACATTCAAAATAAACACTGAACAATATGGTTATACCAAAAACCCTTTGATTTAGTGCACACTTGTGAGAGAAGCCTTATGTTTTCAATCCTTTGAAAGAACCTTTCCTTAAGGGTTTCTAAACATTTTGGCTTTGATTTTAGGGTACATTAATCAAAGTAAACACTTGGAAACTATGGCTTGTTTGTTGTGATTTCACAACCTTAGTGATAGACATGAAGGTCACATACGTCCATGCTTGTTGAGTTAGTCCAAGTGTTGTCTTATCACTTGCCATAATTTTAAACATAGAGAAAAAGTTGGAAAATAATTCTTCACAAGATCATTGTTCAAACTAAAACAATTGGAAAGACAAAAGGTCAGATAGTCCCACATCCATTATTGCCATCCTACCTATTTGAAATGAAAATCAAATAAACCATTAAGTTCATTCCTCCACTCAAACATCCATGATATTAATATTTACTTGGGACTCACAAATAGTACATGTAAACTCTCCCGCAACATATCCTCTGGACAAGGAACTGGAATATAGACTCTATTTCTTCAACATTTTTATTTCCAAGTAGTGTCATCCAAAACAACACTAAAACCGTAGGGTCTTGAGCTTCACAACAACCATACCATAAAATACCATCAAAATTTATGACCATTTGGCAACCAACTGCCCCAGTTCAATAACCAGATCTTGTAGCAGTGGTCCTTCAACCTAGTCTCACATATATTGAAGGTGAACAAACAGAATTTGTACGCAGCTTAAGAACCTTCATTTCTCAGAAGAATAAAACACTCCACCAATTTCTCACTGTATTAATTGTCCTAGACAAAGAGGAAGATAAATATGACATAACAATAGAGAGACCCATATTACCACCACCCACGTAGAAATAGTTATCCCATTGATGATCTCACACAAGATCAAGATCCCCAAGATAAAGACCACATTTCTTCATGTTAGACTCAGGAATCTAAGTTTGAATTCTCTCAAGAAACACCTTTGGGAACTTCACAAAACTAGAACTAGGTTGGTATATAACTTCTACAAATGAGCTTCTATGAACAATCCAAACCTGTATTCCTGGGTTTGTTCCAATATTTACAGTATCTTACATAACCTAGAAGGAAACATCAGGTTTTAGAAATTATGTCAACTAGTTATTCCCTTCATGATATCCCACAAACATCAAGATTTCTAAGGTAAAATCCATAGGTTATCATTTTAGACTTAGACATTTGTGTCCAAAAGCTCTTAAGAAACACCTCTTAGTGCTAAATAAAAATAGAAACAAATTGGTAGAAAACTTCTATAGACATGCTTCCAAGGACAATCTAGAGTTATATATGTTCTTCTTTGGTCAAAATCCTTATCTTTTCCATGATACTAAAATTCTCTAGAGGAAAGAACCAGACAATATTAGGTCTTTAGAATTGGATTCAAACTAAAGAGTATAACACTTTCCCATAGAATACCCAAGCTGTTTATGACAACCATAAGATCACAACATAGAAAAAATATGGAAATCAATAATAATACCACCAGTATCTCACAAATGAATGCCATGAATGATGAGAGAATACCATGGAGCTATAGGACAAGTGACCTTGAAAATATCTAGAAGAGACCAATATACAAAGACACTTTCACTGAGGATGAAATAAGCTAAAAACAAAAGGAGGTTATGGAACAAGGTAGCTAGGACCCAAACCAAGTGATTATAGAGGAGGTAAACAATGATGAAGAGATAAATGAGGAAGAACTGTTTGAACATTCTAATAACCCCAAGGTTCTCAAACTAATGGGCAGGTTAAGAAAAGACCCAAACTTCTATTTCTTCAAACTAGTACAAGGTGGTGCTAAGTTACCCATGGATTTCAATGTAGAAGCTCTCAAAGGACCCAATTTTCTTCCCTTAGGTGAAAAATTGGTTGTGAGATAAATTATCCAACCTCTGAAAATACCAAATATTCCACTAGTCTTCTCACAAAATAATGATCTACCCAAAGAGAACCCTTGTTTAGAAAACCAACTAAGGTTGAACAAGTAGCAATAGCACAAAATCACCAAGGGGGGATATCTCAATACATACCTCATAACACATCCAATGTCAACCCTCCCTAGAATAACCAGTATCTTCAGTAGGGTGGAACACAAGCCCCCCCTCAAGATAACCAATATTTCCAACAAGGTGGAACACAAAATCCTCCTCAAAAAAACCAACAATATCAACAACAAGGTGTCGCACTAGCGCATGATTAGGGTAGCCTTTAGTTTAGTTCTACCAAGTACGGTGTTCCATATTCCACCCTCCATCAATCATCCTAACAACAATGTGTCTCGCCAATGCATCATCAAGGTGACCTTCATTTTAGTCCTATCCAGTAGGGTGTACCACAAACCACCCTCCATTAGTCATCCCAACAACACATCATTAGGGTAACCTTTATTTTAGTCCTATCTAGCAGGATGTGCTAAGGACCCTCAATCATTCATTGCAACAACAAGGTGTCTCGCCAATGTATCATCAGGGTAGCCTTAATTTTAGTCCTACCCATCAAGGTGTGCCATAGAGAACCCTCGATTAGTCATCCCAAAAACAAGGTATCTCGCCAAAGAATCACCAGGGTAACCTTTATTTTATTCCTAGCTAGTAGGTTGTTCCATAGAGCTCCCTCAATCATTCATGCCAACAACAAGGTGTCCCGCCAATGCATCAAGAGAGAAACCATCTGTATTTTCCACCCCCACAACAAGGAATTAACCCTCCTTATACATAGAAAGGAATTAACCCCCCTTACATCCCATATAGCTATCAAAGTCCTGTACCTTCATAATATCCGAACTACAACCAAAACCCGATAAGACAACAAGGTTATTAAACATAGGGTTTGCAAACACATGTATGAAAAATAGAGATGAAACAAAAGCTAGATGCGGTCACCCAAAAAATAGTGGATATGCAAATAGGAAAACAAAAGAATACCTACATCATGCAAGAAATTTTTCTATTCCCATTTGATCGATCCATTATGACACTACCCTTTCCAAAAAGCTTTAAGATACCCAGGTTTGAAAGAAAGTACAAAGGAGTAGGAGATCTGGTAGAACATGTATGATACTTCTCAGTATCATGTATGGAGGTCCAAAATAATGACGCCAATCTTATGAGGATCTTTCCACTCAGCCTTACAGGTCAACCTATGGAGTGGTTCACTCATCTACAACCTAGAATCAAAACTTTTGATGAGTTGTCTCACAAATTTATAACCCACTTCATGTTTAATGTAAAAAAATTTGTCATCATTAGGAGTCTATCCATGATCAAATAGAACTAAAGATAGTCCTTCACCTCCTACTTGGAAAGATTGAGACACAAAGCAAGTCGATGCTAATGTGCCCATTATAGACAAGTAGCTGGATATATTCATCATGAATGTTCTACTTGAATAAACTATCAACTCACTATGCTATGTCTTGTAAAATTCAAAGAAACAATCGAAAAGGGGCTACATATTGAGAGAGATCTCATAGAAAGAGAAAATTGAAAGACAAACAACTCAAAAGATAATCCCTCTAGCTCAAATGAAAAACCCAAAATATGGGCTAAAAAACAAGAACATTTCAAATAATGGAGTGGTAGACACTAGAGTAGTATGGAATGCATAAAAAACAAATCAAAATAAACCATGGTCCCAACGAAATACAAAGAAACCAAACTACCTATCCCAAGAACAATCAAGTTGTAAAATAATAGACAAATCAAGGAGGGAAACAAAGGCAATATGATCAACCTAGGAGGCAATTTACTATATTAGGCGAGTCACTTGAGATTGTCATCCAGAAAATAGTACAACCAAACCTAATAAAAAAAATGACTAACCAAATTATGATGAACCTAGCTTGAAGATACCATGGTATAATGAGAAAGACTTGTGTTATTTCCATATGATCAAAGGACATACAACTAATAATTTCATGTTCTCCAAACATATCATTCAAGACTTAATAGAAAAAGGGGAATTAGATGTTAATCATCGTCCTAGAAATAAGGACCTAAAATATAATCAAACCCAATCCCAAACCACACTAAGTGGAATGAAAAATGAAAGGGAAAATATTACCATAATTTTAATTACACATATAGTGACATAGTGTTTGGAACCATCTCACAAGTTGATGACAATAGGGAAAATATAGTAACAATTAGAGTAGGAGACAAAAATTACAATGTGACTAATCGTCGTAGAAGAGTTACAATACAAGGAGCATATTTGAAACCCACAATCAAGTCACCAAGTGACTACAACATTGTGGAACAAATAAAGAAGACACCTACCCTTATTTCAATCCTAGAATTGTTAAAATTATAACCCGCACATAGGGAGATATTGGAAAAATCTTCGGAAATGTCAATCCCTAATGACCTTGGTCCCCGTCAGTTCCAATCCATGATTGGAAAAAGCAATACAAGTAATCACTTAGTATTTTTAGAGAAATATTTACCACAAAGAACATTCCACAATCAATCTTTATGCATAGACATTGGTGTTGATAAAACCATGGTCAAAAGAGTGTTGATAGATAATGGTGTAGGTTTAAAAACTTGTACCTTAAAATTTATAAAACAACAGGGGTATTCTAATTACATGATTAACAAAGTCAAGAGTATCACCATAAGGGTTTATGATGACTTAGAGAGAAAATTTGAAGACACGATGAGGTTGTCGGTGCAGATAGGACCAATAGTAACATAAAATACTTTTCAAGTACTAGATCTTTAGTTACCATACAACCTACTCCTAGGACACCCTTGGATCCACGCATTACAAGCAATCCCTTCCACTTTCCATCCATGCCTAAAGTTTCCACATGAAGGAAAGGGAGTAACACTATATTCTGATCCTGAACCTTTCCATTTTTGTGTGAAGTTGGAGGAGAAATATAATAAAATCCAATGTGTTCCTAGAAATGATATAGCCTTATATTCGTTTTATTATATTGACCCTTCCATGTTACCATCAACCTCAACCAAAAACACATCAACTGAACAACCAAAAGAATAAGCCAAGATCCAAGTACTTGACAAGGCCAATGGACACTACCATTTTAACCAAGAATTTTGCATTGGCATGCTCCCACCAATACCTAGAGTGTATGGAGATCCAAAAGAGATCCAGATAGACAAATGGTAGCCAAACCCACTATTTTTACCAAATGGGGATACATGAAAGATGAAGAAATATTTGAGGAGGACCTTTCATCTATGATCTACAAGGATGACCAAATAGAACCCCAAAATCCACACCCCATTTTAATTGATCCTAACACTAAGGGGTATCAATTAGTCAAAAAAATAGGATGCAATGGAATAGGTGGCCTAGGGGTACACAAAAAATTCCAATAAGAGCCTATCATAGTGGAACAGAGACAAAAGAATATGGGGCTAGGTTATAAACCAAAAGACATGGTCATCCCAAAACCTTGACAAACCTCTTGGAAGAAATGAGAAACTTTTGTTAGTGTTAAGGCAATGGATATCTACCATGTCATGGACAATGAATTACCCATTGAAGATCTATTTTAAAACATTAGAATTGATAGGTTCCCTCTCTAATACATGGAAACTATTCCCAACATCTATTAAAATTTTGAAACAAACTGTAATGAATACAAGTGGGATTCCCCTTCCTTGATCACATGATATGATTCCATCGACTCTAGTAATGATGACCTAGATACCTAGTGGGAAAAATAAACTAGATCCATATTGACCCTTTCACCTACTTCTATAAGCTTTTTAGACCAAGATGATAGTCTCCCACTTTGTTATCATCAACTCATAGATTGGGATCAATAAAATATGCACTTGTTTTAGATCAATTCTAGAATGACAAGGCCATCACAGAGTTCATGGGACTTTAAATATACATACCATCAGGAGATCACAAAGTAGGATTCATCATGGAATTGGAACAAGAGGCATACTTTGGTGGAGAGATTAAATTTTCAAGTCACAAAATGAAGGAAAACACATAAAGATATGATCCCCTAGAGAAAATCACATTGTGGATCTATCAAATCTAGAAAAGAGAAAAATAAAGGATGCATCTAAAGGTTAAAACCTCCAAGAGGCACTTGAAGCTAGAGGATTCAATCTCCCCATATCTGAATATTAAGAAAGATCAACATTGCTAGTATAAGAAATGTAATCCATAAATTTTGGTAAAATAGAGGACCCAAAGATAGCATATCGTGCAAGATCACTTGATCCTAAGGAGAAAGAAAACTTCACAACATTCATCAACGAGAGAAACATAAAAGTTTCCTCGACCTATTTTGGCATGCCTAGACTAGATCTAGCATTAGTGGTACATTATATAGCCATCATCTCTAGAGTGAATCCTATCAAACATAAACTTCAAACGATGCATCCCTAGAAATAATTATTGGTGAAGGTATAACTAAAGAATCTACTAGATGTGGATTTCATTATATCCATTCTCTATCTACAATGGGTATGAACCTAGTACCAATGTCCAAACCTACTGGGCGCATAAGGATATGTATAGATTTCAAGGACTTGAATAAAGCTTGTCTAAAAGATGAATCTCCATTACTGAGCATTGACATGATAATAGATCTAATAGCAGAGCATGGGATGCTTTCGTTAATGGATGGTTTCCTAGGATACAACTAGATAAAGATCTCTAAAAATAACCAACACAAAATAGCATTCTCTTGTGCTTGGGGAAATTTCTATTGGAATTTAATGACTTTTGGTCTGAAGAATGTAGGAGAAACCTATCAAAGATCTATGTTGACCATATTTCATGACATGCTACACACAATCATGATGGAATTTCTGGATGAAATCCTACCAAATTCAATCAAAAGGGAAAATGATTAGATGAACCTAGTAAAGGTATTTGATAAATTAGAATAGTACAATATGAGACTCAACCCTAAGAAATGTATGTTCAGAGTAACCTCTGAAAATCTATTAGGGTATATAGTGTCAAGAAGGGGGATAAAGGTGGATCTTACCAAGGTAAAAGCTATAATGGAGATGCCTCCACCAAAAAAACTCCAACAACTAAGGATCCTACAAGGGAATCTATATTCAATCAAACAATTTATCACACAATTGGAAAAAAAATGTAATCCTTTCACTCATCTCCTACACAAAGACATCACCTTCAAATGGGATGGGAGATGTGACCAAGAATTTCATCAAGTCGAGGAGTACCTACGTGCTCCTCCTATACTCATTCCACCAATTCCAGAAAAGGAGATAGTACTTGATGTGTCTACCACACAAGTAGCATTGGGAGATCTGTTGGCATAGTTAGATGATAATAATAAAGAAAGGGCAGTATACTATATGAGTAGACAATTGGTGGGCTATGGACTAAACTATTCACCCATTGAAAGAGTGTGTCTCTCAGTTATGTTTTCTACAAAAAAGCTAAGACATTACATCTTAAATAGAAAAGTGAAACTGATATGAAAGGTGGACCCACGCAAGTATTTGCTAGCAAAAGCAACCTTAAAAAGTTGAATAGAGAAATTGGTGATGATCCTGAGTGAATTTGACATAGATTACATAGATTGGAGAGCTATAAAGGGACAAGTCATAGAAAAATAACTGGCTGAAGCACCCATAGATGATGATAAACCTCTCACAGTGTATTTTCCATATGAGAGCGTCTTGATGATAGAACAAATAGGCTAGTGGACTCTATACTTTGAAGGGTCCCATACTCAACATGCTTCAGGAGCAAGAATATTATTTCTCACACCACAAGGAGATAGTATACCTAAATCCTAGATGATTGCATTCCACTGTGTGAATAAAATATCAAAATATGAAGCTCTTATCATAGGGATCAAAATGGTGATCGAATGGAGAATAAAAGAGATACATGTCTTTAGAGACTTCCAAATAATAATCAAATAGGTGAATGATGAGTACCAAAAAAATGATGAAAAATTACTAGCATACAAAAGAATGGTGGGTAGCTTAATGGAGTAGTTCATCAAAATAACCTTTGAATAGGTTCCTTGGGTTAATAAAATAGTTGATGATGCAATGGCCATAATAGGCTTACTAGTACATATTCCTCAAAACATACCTAAATATGAATTACTTGTGGAACAAATACTGGTGCCAACATTTGACATCATAGAAATAGAAATGGTAAGTGTTGTTTTTGATCCTAACTCCCAATGGTACCAAGATAAATTTAACTATATCAAGATCAATACAATACCACGTGACTTAATGACTACTCAAAAGAAAACCTTCACATGAAGGACCTCCTATTTTATGATCTTAGGAGAAACTCTATACCATCATAGCTTAGATGGTATGTTACTCTGATGCATTAATGCAGAATACTTAAAAATGGTCTTATAAGAGGTCCATGAAGGTATTTGCGGATCCCAATCTAGTGGACCTAACCTTGTCCAAAATCTACTCAGAGTAGGATACTATTGGCCTTCCATGGAGCAAGATTGCATTCAACATTCTAGAAGGTGTTGACAATGTGAGCAACATAGTGATCTAGTTCATGCACCAGCACAAGAGTTAAGACCCATCACAAAACCATGGCCTTTTTCACAATGGGGATTAGACGTGGTAGGTAAGATATCACTTGCTTCATCCAATGGGTATACATTCATTATCACCGTAGTAGAATACTTCATAAAATGGATATAGGAAATTCCATTAACTTATATCACTTGAAAACAAATATCAAAATTCATTTTCAATTATTTAATTTGTAGGTATGAAATCCCACAAAAAATTGTAATAGACAATGGCACCCCATTCAAGAATCAAGATCTCTAGGAACTATCTTCTATATTATCTACCCAACATAGATTTTCTACACCCAGCTATCCTCAAGGAAATGGTCAGGTAGAGGCATCAAATTAAACAATCTTGAAAATATTTAAAAAGATTGTCAATGATGTTGGTTGTGATTGTAATTTGCAGATAAATCCAACCTTATGGGCTTATAGGACCAGCATCCACACACCTACTGGTGCCACACCTTTTTTCTTGGTCTACGAATCAAAATTAGTGTTACTGATCGAAGTCAAAATCTCCTCATTAAGAGTCTCACTAAAAATCATGGTGAGCAATCAATAATATATGGTATCCAAGTTGAATGAATAAGAGCTCCTAGATGAAATATGTTTGAGCATGTTAAAAAATTTGCATGTTTATTAGAATCAGCTCAAACAAAGGTATGACAAGAGATTCAAAGATATAAAATTTCAAGTTAGTGACTTGGTCCTCAAAGAGAATCAAAATAAAATAATTGAATCAAGATTGAAAGGGTAAATTTGAAGCTATCTGGTTAGGTCCATTCACCATAATAGAAATTTATGGTTGTGGGGCATATCAGTTGGCTACAACCGAAGGTGAACCTCTAGATGAACCATGTTGTACACTTTTCACACATGCCCCACCAAAGGGGGGGACCCTCTTTTTCTTCTACATCTTTGTTCCTTGGCTTTGTCAATTTTCAGTTTTTCTCTTCTTGGGAGGTTATTTTGGGATTAGGTCAGGATTTTATTTGATAGGGGTGGTATTTTGAAGCGTTTTGGGGCCTTCGATTTTAAAAATGGGGATTTCAAAAATTAATTTTCAATGTGATGTGTAAATATTTTTGCACCAATGGATAGACGACAAAAAATTAGGCCAAGTTGCTTTTTGAACTTTTCAAAAATTCCTTCGGGAAAAAAAGTTATGGGGTTTCAAATTTTTTCTCCGGATTTTTTGCCAAATCCGGGATTATCCACCCCGTCCGGATTTTTCCGAATTTTTTGTCAAATCCGAGATTATTCACCTCGTCCGAATTTTTCCTGATTTCTTGCAATTTTTGGTATTTTTCCTTTCTTTTGGATTTTTTGGGATTTTTCCTTTCTTGGCGGATTTTTCTGAAGTTTCTGTCACGATTTTCCTAAACTTTGAAATTTATTAATAGGGTTAAATTTTTGAAATTTTATGACAGAGTTGAAATTTCCAAGGGTTTATTTATGCTTGATTTTAATATTTTGTGGTTGGATTTTCACATGTGAGCTATTAATGATTATGTCTATTTTTTAGGATTAAATAAATAAAAAAGGAGGACTTGCATATGGATTTGTACAAAGAGGAAAATCTAGAATTTTTTTAAAATGCAACTACATAAGAATCTATGCCACAACCTATCTACAACTAGAATATATGTTTCAAACATGGAGTGACGTGTGATGCTCTTTTTACTCTCCAATCATAATTTTTTATTAAAATGGAGGTGGCAGATTGTTAATTTCTTATTGTTCCTAGATGTAACTGCTTTTATTGTATTAGATGATGATGTACCACATTTTTTCAAAAACCCTAAAGTAAATTCTTAGGGTTTCTTGAGGATTAATTGCATCCATTAGATTGAATTTAATCCTGGCCCTTGATTTAAAAATGTAATATCTATAAAAGGGTTGTGCCTTCTCATTTGTAAAAGCTAAGAAAAGTTTAGAGAATAGCTGATCAGAGGCTGAAAAGCCAGAATTGGCTAAGTTAGAGGTTAGATTCTACAAGTTAGTAGTTGTAGGAGATGAGAGAAACTGGAAATTGTTATGTAATGTGGAGAAGATAATGCAAACGGGTTGTTGGTTTGGAAAACATTGTGTTATGTTTCAAAAGTTTTATGGTTTCTTGTTCTTGATTCTCAGTGTTAGATGTTAGTTTTCAGCTCTTTCACAATAATGGTGAAATGTTATTTATGTTGATTGATCTTCGGTCCATACTTTTAGCAATTTTTTGATTGTGAGCTACTGTGTAAATTTAGTCTGGGCCTTATTTTGTGCTAAGTTCAACTGTGGATGCTTGTTTACATTGTGCCATTTACTAGGTATGTGGATGAATATTCATAGTTTGAAAATCTTTAGTTTCCTCAGAAGATTGCACCAATTTTGTGGAGTTGTAGGCTTGTTCTCGATTAAGAAGAAATTGGTTTTATTGGAGATTTGTCCATTTGTAGCATTCATCATTGTTGTTATTGATTTTAGGTGTAATTTTAATCTTATATCTCTCTTAAAATCTCATATTTTTCTATTTATTTTATTATCTGGGTTAAATTTAGGTTTTGCAGTATCAGTATATTGCTAGATCTGATAAATTCGAGTCCAATTTTTTCTTGTAGTAAGGTCCCTTTGTGATTACTAGAAATTTCACATTATCTCTAAGTTGTTTCACTACATTGTCAAGACCTAACATTAGAGACCTTGGGGTTATCTCTTTTCTCATAAAGATTTACCTTTCAAGAGAGATAAGATATCATATTTTGTCTGAGTTGTTGTTTTGTAGAAAACACCATCAATAGATTGGCGCTAGAAGGAGGGCCTGAATATGCAAGTTGGATCGATTTCTATTTGCCATTTGTCCTAAAAGGTTTAGAAGAACTAAATCTACTCTAGGAGAGGAAGAATTTAAAGAGTTGCAAGCCCTTACTAGGTCAAGAAGGGCCAAAAGAAGGGGAGAATCATCATCCACCTAGCCAATCCCATCATTCCCATAATCTTGATCCTCATCATCCTCATTCTCATCTGATTCTGAGGGAATTCATATTCAGCAACCTCAACCAACCATAAATTAGCCATTACCGCTTCCACCTCCACCAATGGCTTTCCTAGCAAATAACCTGTCCCCTCTATTCTTCAACAACTATAATGCTATGCCAAAGAATCCTCAAAAAAATTTCTCTAGGTTTCACACAAATGATCCCCAAAGGCTTGTTGAAGAGCATGTTAGGATTTTTAAAATTACCCTCAAGGATAGTGGAATTAATCATGAGGATGTTGCCTGCAGAATTTTTCCCTATTCTCTAGGAGATGAGGCATTCTATTGGTATAACTATCTTCCTGTTGGGTCTATCACTGCTTGGCTTCAGCTGGAGACTGCATTTTTACAGAGATTTGGGGTCCCAATCAGTTCTAGTGGGATTTATCTACAGTTTACTAGAGTAAAGAGGGAGGCGAATGAACCAATAGGGGCTTTCAATAATAGGTTCCATAGGCTTATGCTAGGCTGCAAACCCCTTATGTTGTGGATGATGCCTTTTCCAGTGAAGTTTATTATAAGGCTTTGGATAGTTTAACATCTACCTTTGTGAAGTGGAGAGAAAACCTTCATGTCTACCTACTTGAAGCTTATGATGTGGTTGGTAAACTAAGCACAAATTTGAGAGAATAATTATCTGGACCCCTGCCATTAGCAAGTCAAACAGTTATGTTGGGTTCAACTCCTCAGCTGCCTTTGGTTTCATACCCAAGTCAACCCATGAATCAAGCCCCACCCATTCCGAATTACTATCTAAATGTGAATAAGCTTGCATTCTCTCACCATCAATATAATGTACCAATTTATTTGTAGAGCCTTGAGATGTTTAACCAATCCTCAAACCATGGGTTCCATTCTATTTATATGCAGAATTCAGCTGGTGTTGTTCCTCCATTAGACAATACAGATAAGGAGAGGTTGGATGAACTCATAGAGCTAGCAAAGAAGCTATCCACCAAAGTCACCTACCTAAGGAACCAGAAATACCAACCTCAGGTCATCCAAAGGGGAAATCAGTTTAATCATGATCAAGATCAGGGGAAAAATCTTGATAGGGGACAATATTTTAAAGATCAACCCTCAGGTCCAACATTTGATAGAAGGCAGCTACCATGTCAAAATAGGACTTGGAATATAAGGCCTAATAATGAAGGAGTCCTAACATCTATGGAGCATCCAAAAAATCAAGAAAAGACCCTAGCTAGTGTATATCTAGCAGAAGCGGCTCTATCTAGATGGTGTAGGCTTCATAACACCAATCAACACTCTGAATTAGATTGTTAGGAATTTCAAACTATTGCATCTATTTTCCAACAGAAGATCCAACATACCAAAAAAAATTTGAGTGGAATAGAGATAGTACCATCTAGTCCTTATGACATATCGGTCTTGGTGGTGGATCATAAACCATTTCCAAGGAGTGAAGAGAATGGACTAGAAGAAAAAAAAGACAAAAGTGTTAAAATAGAGTATGCATACAATGAAGAATCTATAGTTAAATCTTTTGAAAGTGATGAGGAGAATGGAAATGGTCCACTAGAGGTGGAACAACAAGTCTGGTTGTTATATCATTCAAAGGATGTGCATCAAACTACGAAGAATGAATCTCCAATAGAAGAATTTCAACAAGATGTTGAGGAATTCCTAGTAGAAAATTCAACTGGCATTGGATCTAAGAAAGACATAGCAGTAAATGTTGAGGTAGCCCTAGATGAGGTTGAGCTTTAAATTGAGGAGCCTCAATAGATTATAAAAGAATGTCCCATCAAGCAAATTGAAGGAACTGGTGTTGATGATAAAGGGGCTAATGTTCCTGAGGGTTTCAGTTACAAGCCTAAACCAGTGCCAACAAAAGAATTCAAGGATTCTTCCTATTCATCTAAATATGTTTGTTCTCTATCTATTGATGAACTACATATTGGAAATTCACAGATTTTATGCATAAATAATGGGATAGCTAATGTGGTTCATTTTGATGCATAGGGAAAATTGAATAATGCTAAAAACATTAATATTACAGTCAAAATTGAGCACATGGTTGTAGGAGAAAATTTGCTTGAGGATCAGTTTGTCATGCCTCTTGATGAACATCTTGCTGAGAAACTTGTCGTGCATGACAAAACTTATGTTGTTTCATCACTAATTCCTCATGAAGATACTCAAATAGGTGAAAAGTTCCATGATGTTAATTCTGAAATTGTTCAATCTAATTTTCACCCTAAATTGCTCATTGACGACTCTGATTTTGTGGTGTATGTTTCAAATGCATGAGGAATACTACATCATCAATTGAGACCTCCTGACCTCATGGATATTAACTTTGCATGATTAATGGACAATAAATTTAACATTCAGTCTGAACAAGTGCAACACTAGGTTGTTTATTTCCTTGCTGAAACTTTTGAAGTTTATCATTTTGATTATGGAGGTTTAGGGAAGACAATGTGCGTATGGATTTATCATGGTTTCAAAGTGTTACCTCAATTGCTGATTATTCCTGTTGAGAATTTTGAGTTTGAATGTTGCATTGTTGAGGTTTATTTTGTGGAATATAAACATGAATTTTCATTCTTGAAGACTGTTACTATCACCTTACTACTTGTCCATGCATTGAAAAGAAAAACAGGTGTGAGTCTCAGCTCACCTTGTCTGATCATCTGTCATTTTGAGTCCCTTTGTACATGATGTTGATTTGAATAAATGCAACTTGCTCTATTGTTCTTTCACTTCAGGTTTTTTTTTCGAGTTTTCTTTAGGATAGATGGCTTTAGTTTAGATTGCTTTGCTTTTCCTTTGGTTGGCTTTTGTGCTACATTTGGTTTTGGTTTGGTTGTCTTCTTTTCTTCTTTAGCTTGGTTTCCCTTGTTTTCTATTGGGAGTGTCTTATTTGCACAACAACAATTATTTTATCCGGGACTGTTTTTCGTGTTTCTTTTACACTCTTATCATCCTTCCAGGATATGTTGGTGGAAATCTTATATTCAGTGTCACATATGCTAAATATTTAAACTGCACAAGTCATTGGATTGAATTAGTTCTTGAATGTGCTTGAATCTTACATTTTACACACATCTTAAGAATCCTGAGGTTGCCATAGGATCTTTGCAAGGTCTTGTTAAGTGAAAAATCTTATATTTCTACTTTAGTGCCACTATGATTCTCAGTCTTAAGTGTGAGCTTCATTGCTTACAGGTTGAAATGAAAGACTGAAAATAAATTAAAAAGAAAAAAAGAAAGAAAAGAAAATATTGAATATCCAAAGAAAGTGAGTTCATCCTTTTAGGGGAATCCAAATATCTCTACTAGGGCTATGGACGCCTAGCTGATAGTAGAGCTATGCTTGAGAGAATCACAGTGATAACCTCGTTTAGGCTATGGACGCCTGATTCGCAACGAGGCTCTATCCAAGTGGCTTTTGAAGTTATAATCTTTATGTAGCTTAACATGACTGAACTTGGTTTCTTGCAACAACTTAAGGAGGGAAATTCATACACTTGCACAAACTTAGATTTCCAACACAAGAAAGGCTAGCTTGTCCATTGATTTTGAAACTTTAGTTTTTTGGTTGACTTGATGTGGGGATCAAAACCAGAGATTATGGGTTCTTGATTCTTGTTTGTCATCGAAATGCTCTGAAGCATTTCCCCAACAGAGTCACCATTTGTTGTGCACTTTTCACACACACTCCAACAGAGGCGAGGACCCTCTTTTTCTTCTACGTCTTTGTACCTTCTTGGGAGGTTATTTAGGGATTAGGTCCGGATTTGATTTGACAGGGCTGGTATTTTGAGGTGTTTTGGGGCCTTGGATTTTAAAAATGGTGATTTTTCAAGTGAATTTTAAATGTCATGTGTAAATATTTTTGCACCAATGGATAGAGGAAGAAAAATTAGGCCAAATTGCTTTTTGAAATTTTCAAAAATTCCTTCAAGAAAAAATTTTATGGGGTTTCGAAGTTTTTGTCCAAATTTTTTGTCAAATCCGGGATTATACACCCCATCTAGATTTTTCTGGATTTTTTGTCAAATCCAGGATTATCCACCCCATCTGGATTTTTCCAGATTTGTTATCAAATCCGAGATTATCCACCCCATCCAGATTTTTCTGGATTTTTTGTCAAATCCGGGATTATCCACCCTGTCCGGCTTTTTCCTTTTTTGGCGGATTTTTCTGGATTTCTTGCGATTTTTGAGATTTTTCCTTTCTTCTAGATTTTTTCGGATTCCTTATCATTTTTTGGGATTTTTCCTTTCTTGGCATATTTTTCTTAACTTTTGGTCACGATTTTCCTGAACTCCGAAATTTATTAATAGGGTTAAATTTCTAAAAATTTATGACAGAGTTGAAATTTCCAAAGGTTTATTTATTCTTAATTTTAATATTTTGTGGTTGGATTTTCACATGTGAGCTATTAATGATTATGTCTACTTTTCAAGATCAAATAAATAAAAAAGGAGGACTTGCATATGGATTTGTGCCAAGAGAAAAATCTAGAAAATATTTAAAATGCACCTGCATAAGAATTTGTGCCACAACTTTTCTATAGCTGGAATATATGTTTCAAACATGGAGTGACGTGTGATGTTGTTTTTACTCTCCAATCATAATTTTTTATTAAAATCAAGGTGGCAGATTGTTGATTTCTTATTGTTCCTGGATGTAACTGCTTTTATTGTATTGGATGATGATGTAACCACATTTTTTCAAAAACCCTAATGTAAATTCTTAGGGTTTCTAGAGGATTAATTGCATCCATTAGATTGAATTTAATCCTGGCCCTTGATTTAAAAATGTAATATCTATAAAAGGGTTGTGCCTTCTCATTTGTAAAAGTTAAGAAAAGGTTAGAGAATAGATGATCAGAGGCTAAAAAGCTAGAATTGGCTATGTTAGAGGTTAGATTCTGCAAATCAGTAGTTGTAAGAGATGACAGAAACTGGAAATTGTTATGTAATGCTAGAGAAGATAATGCAAACAGACTGTTGGTTTGGCAAACATTGTGTTATGTTTCAAAAAAATTATTGTTTCTTGTTCTTGATTCTCAGTGTTAGATGTTAGTTTTCAGTTCTTTCATGATAACGGTGAAATGTTAATGATGTTGATCGATCTTCGGTCCATACTTTTAGCAATTTTTTTATTGTAAGTTGTTGTGTAAAGTTAGTCTAGGCCTTATTTTGTGCTAAGTTCAACTGTGGATGCTTGTTTACATTGTTCCATTTACAGGGTATGTGGATGAATATTCATAGTCTGAAAATCTCCAATTTCATCAGAAGATTGCACCAATTTTGTGGAGTTGTAGGCTTGTTCTTGATTAAGCAAAAATTGGTTTTATTGGAGATTTGTCCATTTGCATAATTCATCATTGTTGTGATTGATTTTAGGAGTAAATTTTAATCTTAGATCTCTCTTAAACTCTTATCTTTTTCTATTTATTTTTATTATCTGGATTAAATTTAGGTTTTGAAGTATTAATATATTGCTAGACCTGATAAATTTGAGTCCAGTGTTTACTTGTAGTAATTTCCCTTTGTGATTACCAGAATTTTCACATTATCTCTGAGTTGTTTTACTGCATTGTCAAGACCTGACATAAGAGATCTTGGGGTTATCTCTTTTCCCATAGAGATTTACCTTTCAAGAGAGATAGGATATCATATTTTATCTTCGTTGTTGTTGTGAAAAAAACACCATCAATAAACCACTCAAAAAAAACCACCTCAAAAATTTCTATACATGAAATGCATCAGAATACCCCAGGCAAAAGGGTAAAAATCCAAAAAGAAAAAGTGAAAAAATACAAAAAAAAAAATTAAAAAGAAAGATAAATAGTAAAAAGAAATAAACCATTCTTTGAGTGAAAACCACTTTTTGGTGCTCCTAGAACATGTATCATAGTGGAAACCTAGTAAAGAGGCGCTATGTATGAATAAAACATATATTATTATCTATCAACACTTTTTCACAACATCCACCCATCCAGTTCATGAATCATATTTTCAATCATGGCTTGCTACTAATTAGGGTAAGTCATTTTACTAGGGGAAAATTCTCAAAGTTAATCATGATTTAGATTTGGTAAAAAATCAATCAAGGCCATAAAACAAAAGTCAAAAATACTACAAAAAACAAAGATAAGAAAATTATAGAAAATATCAAAACAAAACATTGGTGGGTTATTCCTTCAATCAAACAGTCTAAGATATCAATATTTGCTTGAACCTCGTAGCTAGTTCGAGTGAATTTCCCATAACATATCCTCTAGACATAGAAAAAAGATATCATCCATGCTATCAATGTTGTTTGCCCAAAAATAGTTTATGATTTGAGTTCAATGGTCGAACTAGATGGTCTCTACATGTACAATGTAGGAAAGGATTTTTAGCCCCCAAGACCCTAGGTCAATCCCTTTAGGTTTCCAATATTCTTTTTGTCACTTGGTAAAAAAAAATTAAATCCAAAAAACATTCAAAAATATAAAATCCCAAAAACATTCACAAAATAGAAAAGGTCAAACCAAGAAAACTACGAGCCTCTGCATGGAAAATGTATGCAAGGCTTATCTTTGATGAGACCCTGAGGCCCTAGGTTAGTCACTTGAAAACAAAACAAAAACAACATTATAAAAAATTAGAAGAAACAAAAGGCCAATCCCATCATCAACATCCACAATAAAAATTTCAAGCATAATAAACAAACCATCCATATCACCCTTTGAAAAAACAAACAAACAAAAAAATAAAACATCAACAACTAGAGCTTTCAAGAAAAAATGATCGCAAAAGAGTTGACTATAAAATAGACAAAACAATGCCAAAGTATCAACTACCTATATTTTTAAAAATCCCCTCAAAATCTTGAGATATGCCTTAATGGATCTGTTCCTACAATAGACATGGTCAATAATGGATAATATCCCCACCCTAAATAGATATGGTGAGTGATATTGCAAAAAAAAAATTTATCTTTTTGTGGTCTTACTTATGTGATTTATTTTATTGACTCATTCCCAGGATCTCTCAAGCATGTCCATATGAATTTAGAGAAGAAGGAATGTGGGAAATTACGAGTCATTTAGATTTGTTGTTTTTAAGATATGTTTTTAATATTACCATGGTGAATACTTTATTTATTGAGTATGGAAGTTGTATTAATAGATTTCATGAAGAAGATACATGTTAGGTCTTCTATACCTCTCTATGTGACTAGTCTAAAATTTTTTTCATGTAATTGCCCCTATACTTTAAACAAAGTTTTTTTATGTCTGTTATGAAAAAAATACTCTTTGTTTATAGAGTCAAACTCCATGCAATGGATATAAAGTCACCTTGGTAATTCATACCCTGCTGCATTGTATTTGTTTGCTATATCAAACATGATTGTTCAAATAGCGAAGTATCTAAAGTGAAGCAAAGTCACAACATCAATTTTATCCATCATAATATTTCCTACTAACTAACACAACATCATCATATTTCTTATAATGAGCATCATTTTTTCTATCTATCATCATAGTTCTTCTAAATTAACAATCATCCTGCATAACACATCATCAATACCATATCCATTCAACATCCACAAATGTTATCAATACATATCATGATGATAATAAACCAATTAAAAACATCATGTATTGTGTATGGGGAATTCATCTATAAACATCCATCATCATAAAATGAGACAAAGTGTGATTACTAAATGTGCATCATATCCATACATCAGAAAAGGACAAAAAACACAAATAAACATACATCATCATATATCACCATCACATAAACATACAATGAGGCTAAAAGGAAGATGGTATATCTCATATATATATCATCATCATCAGAAAATAATATGTCACAAATGCATTTGAAATGACACAAGTGTAATAGGAAAGTACAAAAATCATAACATATATTTGAGGTCTCGACTAGACCATTGAATATGTATAACACACATGTCTACAAAATGCCTCTACATTATGAAAGAAAATGAAGATAGGGTATCAAAAATGGTAAAGCCCTAGTAGGATGGATGGAACACTAATAAAAACCAAAATGATTGAGATATCTCATAGAATAATCACCTACACCGGTACCAACATCACCACCTCCATCACTCGTAGCACTAGGCTCACCAAACCATGGATTTCGAGAGGCCCTTGGAACGGTAGCATCATATAAAGTTTGATAATAGGTAGATTCTTGTAGATACCTATCTCTCCTTTCTCACATACCATCATGCTCTGTCTAAAGAGTATCTCTCTCTTCTATCAGTAATAGTAATTAAGCCTCTACAACATGTCATCTACCAAATATAACTCTCTTGATCTTTTTGAAGAGAATCTCTCTCTACTATAAGTAATAATACCTAAGCCTCTACCGCATGTAATCTACTGAATGTGTGGGTGATTTTTCCACTACACTTATAGGAATTACTAAGGAGTCTCCAGTTCCTATATTCAGAACTCCTAAAAATGAGTGGCCAACTAACAAGACCTATTCGTAGAATGAGATCTTCTACACTTTAGGATCTGTGGGATCTAGGAGTGTGTTCCTATTGGTATTCACTAGTATAGTATTTTGTAGAACACATCAAATTGATAGATCATTTTAATTGGAAGGTAATAATGCAAAGATCATTGGGGAATTGGATTATTTCTAGTTAATATGCTACCATTCCAGAAAAATGATACCCCTCATGACAATCAAAAATATATATCTAAAGATTTAAGAGATATAAGATAAATTCAAACTTTGACCCTAGGCTAGTCACTCTTCAACAATTTGATCAACCCATTAGGTGAATCTTTAAATAAATAGATTAGTTCCTTATTGAATTGGGTGATGGAGTCATACATACAATAATCAGTAATACAGAGGTGACTTTAAATCCTAATGGAATGCACTACCCACATAATAGTCTTGCATTAAGGAGCTAACAATGTTTGATACACAATTGCTTATCAAATCTAGTATAAATAATCATAAATATGTGACTCTATTTCAGAATTTAATTGATTACTTGAATCAAAGCATAAAACAAAGACATACGTTTGAAATGATGTTCAAAAGAAAATGGAATTATTATTAAAAATTTCCTTCAATATTTACTCAAATCCACATGAGGAGGGAAAATGCATCGAAATTATACTTTCATTTATATTCATAAGTCAAGTTTGTATAATAATTTTAAGACAACATGTATATGTTCCTCCAGAAAGAACCCAAAAACAAACCAAATATTATATTTGTATCATGATATTTTTGTACACCTGACCAACACCCTGACTATAAATTTTCATTCTCCTTTTTTATGAGCCTTGAATTACCTTTTATATGTCAAGGGAGCAACAAGATTTGAGCTCCAAATGCAATTTCACTATACATTTTCATTTCAAGGCAAAATTTCATCTACGTTTCAAAATTTCCCAAGTGTTGAATTTTCAAGGAAATAGTGCAACATGGGAAAGATCAAGATGTAACAACCATCAAAAAAGGGAACACAAAGGGCCACCATTCCCTTGTCTCCATCAGCATTTTAACTAACCAAGTACCCATAATGCTATGAGGGAAAACGATCAACTTTCAACACCAAAATGTGCCATGCACACAAAATATAGGACCCCTTGTAACAAAAACTTTTATCAACAAAAAATTAGTACCCCACACACAACAATATCTCATTTACAAGCCACATGACCTTTTCCAATGTCGATACCATGATACACACACCCACTTTGAGTCATTGAAAGAGGAGGAGGGGAAACCTCACCTTCTTCCTCCTTTTCCCTATGCAACATAGTACCAGTCAGCCTACTCAGATTTTTAACTGCCAATGGTGAAACAAATATAACCTCCTAACGAGAGAGTAGACCCTGACATAAGAGTTTGAGGTACTAGGCATAATCGGAGTCGATCTCGGATTCACTATTTGAAGTGTTGCATGTAGGGTCCATAGGTGAGTGTTGGCATCCATATGAGCCACTCCCATATCTCACTTTCTAATCAATTCTAGTAAAAGACCACATTGGCTACTTTCCCTTGTTGTCAGCCTTCTCTGTATCCAAATTCTAGGATTGTAACCCTCAGTTGCAATTGGTGGGTGAAATCTGAGATTTTCTAGTAGAGTAGTCCATTCTTACTATTGAAGCACATCTAGGAACATTTCAACCATGCCTTTACGAGTTCAATTGATTGGCCCTCTTAGCTGGCTCTATTGGCTTGCTCATTTTATGACAAGAGAATACAATATACCCAGCCTTTGATTATGGAAATAATTTGAAGACCTCACAGTCCAATTGCTATAGTGAAAATAGCAACATATCACCTCTATTTATTGAAAAACGTGATAATATGAATCTCCAGTGTTTAATTAGAACACATGTAGACAGATCTATTTGTGGCATGCACAACACCACCATTTGAATTCCCCATTTGCATGGAAATTCGTAGACCACTCCCCATAATTATAAACACATGCGTCTCTGCACAAGTTATGATCAATTCAATCATTCTACAAGATGTTCTCCATTAATGCAATCTTGTTACATAGGGTAAAACCTTCATCACATGTTGTTCATTATTTTTTTGAATGTTGTCCATCAATATTTTTCCTTGGTGAATGATCTAATAGCCGGATTTTGTCTGACTACCTTCGATTTCTAGTGGTGCTTCACTTAGATTTTCACAACGAACAATATTCATCCATGTCGGATGAAATATTCACAATGTGGGACCCCATGGGTCAAGAAAGTGAGGACAAATATCAAGACCTCATTGATTTTGCTAACCTTAACCATTTTTCATTCTCACCCAGCGAGCCAACGGGGAATGACAAAGATCATTCCCAAGATTTGATCTCATCTACTCATTAAAGGTGTCGGTCCATGGGCATAGTAGTGGGAAGTGGGTCCCATGATTTTATAGGGAAACACATCCACCTTTCACCAGCATCACTACTTTTAACCTACCATTATTTAATTCTCATGAGTTGGCGGGGTATGGTTCAAGTCTCATCCTAAATCCTTTAATCTTGAAACCTGCACTTCACACAAATATAGAATTTAATGGGCGAGACGTGATCCAACTGATGAAAATATTACCATAGGGGATTTAATGACTTAATATTAAGTCACTGGGTTAAAATTAAAATCTGACTTAGAAAAAGGGCTAAAGCTGATGGGAAAACAAATTGATGACCAGTGCTTTGGGTTAACAGGGTTGGTAAACTAACATGTCAGATGGCTCAAGGGATGACTTAATAATTTGGTAACTGATAGGGTAGGTCAAAATTCAAAATATAATGTTTGCAAACATCTGTAACTAGAACCCTACTCACTCATGGGGACAAGGGCTTAAAATGGATACTAAATCCATAAGAGTTGAAGGAAAATTCCTTAGAATTTCAAGCTCCATCAATGGCTCATGCTCGAGGATGCATACCCCTGGTGGGTATGGTGAGGAACAAATCTCTTGTTGAAGTAAACTAGGTTACAAGACAAAAACCAAGGAACTCACCTAGACTAGGCAAGTAGACAAAGCAGGAGACAAAAAAACCAAACCAGCTTATCTACAATACTTACAAAATACACAATGGATTATATTACAAGGTAGATGCCCCTAGCCCCAAAATTCAAAGACAACCTTTTCCTCTATCAAAAATTTTTACCTATTTACCCTATAGTGAACGCAAATGAGTTGTATGTAACTTCAAATCATCAATGGCATCATGATCAATAACAACTATGTCACTTAAAGCAACATTGCTAACTTTGTCCCTTTCCACTATAGGTTCCTCATACTAAATCAAGAAAATGAATCCTTTATGTAGACACCCAAAATTGTCCATGTCATAACATTATCTAATCGATACATGACCTTGTAAAAAATCTTGTAATGTTTTCCCCCAGGTCATTAAATTATCCCACTTATCCCATTTATTCCACTTAATCATCTTCCCAATTAATTAAATAAATCTCATTTATTTAATTAATTCCCCCTTCACTTGTCTCAAAATAATTCAAATTAAATATTTGAATTAATCCCTCACTTATTGTCACATTACAACATGTGTCACATGAATACAAATCTTCACATGCATAAATAATTTAAATAATTTTATTATTTAAAGTATGAGATTCCCACTCACATCCTATTTTTACTCCCATTCATTGTGTGTCATAAGCATCTTTTCTTCCAAAATAAATAAAAGAATCTCACTTATTTCCTCACATCTTAATCTCATGTCATAACCCACTTAATGTGCGTCATAGGCACTCAAATAAAATTTTAATCCTAGCCATACATATCACAAATTTGATGTTTAATCTTGGCCATTTAATCAAATCAGCATTCTCCTATAAATCAAGTCTTTCATAGGCCATTTGGAGGGATCTTCTTCTAGCATCATTACTCAACCAAAATTTCTTCTTCCTTATCTATTTTCTTCTATTATCTTTCATCTCATTGTTATGCTGCGAAATTGAGAAATCAACAATCAAACTTTCAAAATCTTGCATTCTCATGCAGGTGGAGAAGAGCAATGGAGATAAATCAAATTTAGTTTGGATATCGGTTTGCTTTGTTTTCTTATTTTCCTTTCATGCTAGTTTGTGCTCTATTGTGCTTGTTAGGGTTTTCATATCTTGTTTTTTAGTTTTATATCTGATTTTCCCTAGCTACATTGGTGAACCTAACGTGAATCATTTGATCTAGCTTGCTTTTTGTAGGTTTTATTGTTTTTTGTTGTTGCAGATTTACTAGTTTTTGGATGAAACTTGAGGTTTTACAAATTCCATCATATCTTTCAAATGGCTGTGTATTTCTCTATAATATATTCATAGAAGCTTAATAATCATCTCAACGGGCTACAGTAAAGAAATTGAGGGGTTATCACAAATTTTGTAGGAGTTATCACTATTTTATATTTTTTCATAAAATTAACTTTCTAGCCTCAAATCGGCGAATTTTTCAAAAAATTTTACATTTCTGAAACCATCTTGCAATTTTAATAGGGTTTGTTTTTTATAGATTTGATTTTGATATTAAATGAAGTGCTAAATAAGCCGATCTTTAGTTTTTGTATATTTTTCACAAATCCGCATTTTTGAGTGCAAAACAGAGAATTTTTCTAACTTCTTTAAATTTTTGTAAAACTCTCAGAAAATTCGCAAGGGTTCCTTCTTTGAGTTTTTATTTTTCAGATCAATAACATCTTCAAATAATCGAATCTAATTCAGTTATGTTAAAAACGTGTATCTGAAATTGAAATTTTTTGATGAACTTTTTGTTTTGGCTGCATTATAATATCATTTTTTTTATTTTGTAGGTAATCATAAGGAGCTGTAGTAGCAGCAATATCAGTCATACACATCAAATTGGAAAGCAAAAAATTTTGGGTGCACTCATTCTATTATCTTTATCTCTCATTTAATCAATCAATTCTATTTGCAAAACACTTGGATTTGGAGCTTTAAAATGAACATCTTGTTTACAATCACACTTTGAAATTGGGCTTAAAAAGAACCATTGTCTTCCATCATACATTTTGACTTTGGGTTAAAAATAACAAGTATTTGAATTGTTTTACATACATTTCAATTTTTTTAAGGAAAAGTCATAATTGCGAGTGTGAATCAAAAGTGTGTATGTTCAAAAACACCTCACTTGATTCGCTTTTGTCAAACCCTTCATAGGAGGCTTGCTAGGGGATTTCATCACCCCTAGGGACTACCTCAATCAAAATTTGAATCGAAAGACACGCTTCTTTGAGAGTTAAAATCTTCTGAATTTTGGCTAAGCCCCAAGGAACTTTATACCTTTGGGAAGTGAAAGTGAAGGGTGGGTTACCCCTTTCTACCAGCTGTGTGGTAGGATTTTTCTTTCAAATTATCCTTAGTCAACCTTGTCCATCCTAGCTTAAGACCTAATTGGCCATACCCACTTGACTAGTTCTAGGACTTGTTGGTGTGTCTTCTTCAATTGCATGCTTAATCATCACATTCATAATTTCAAATTCAAACTTTCTTATGTGTCTTGCGTGTGTGATTCATGTGTGTACATGTGTAATCATTTATTTACAAATTTCCATATCAAGCTATAAACACCAACACATAAACATATCATTCTAATCATCATAATCATCCTTTTTCTATTCACATTTCAATCAATTTCATCATAATCAATCCAAGTCATCCAATCTAATCATTCCACATCATCATCATCACCCTAATCGTATTCAAGCACTTGCTAAAATGGTCTTAGTCCTTAACAATTCTAGTCACAAGCCCAATGTCGTACTTTGAGGAGCCCCTTCACCTAATCATGAAGATAATCCAAAACCATATATCCTCCAAGGTGGGTCAAACTTTGCTCCTAGTGATGATGACAACTTTGTGGATCTTAGTGATGATGAAAACTTTGTTGAAATCTTAAGTCACCTTAATGATACTATTGACAAGGGAAATACCACCCTAATTTTGGAATCATACACCATTCCATTTACTATTCCTTCATCCCCATCTAATAAAATGCCTATCTCAAAGCATACTAGTCCTACACCAACACCACCATCCAACTTCTCAAGCTCTAATGCATCAACCAAAGAATCTTTTAATGATTTTCTCCAAAGACTACTAGAATGGAAAAGACCATCCCCATGTCAAGCACCCATTAAAGATTTTACCGACGAACCTTTGAATGTCATTCCTATTCTTCCAACTCCATCATGTGGTCCACAATCTATTGATCTTATATGTCTAAGTGAAATTCCATCATGCCCTTATGTTGTTGATCATAAAGAGCATACCAAGCCTCTTTTAGATCCTTCCACTTTAATTTCCACTCAAATCCAAGAACTATGTCAACAGCATTATCCTAAGCATGAGGAAACATTAACCTCTCATTCTAATCAAGATCTAGGCCCTTCTAATGATCCCACTCATAACATAGTTGGTCCTATTCATGATGAAGCTTCCCTCTATGATCTAGATCCTACCTATGATCAAGAAGGCCATGATGATCCTCATATCCAACTCTATGCATTCCATGGTCAAGAGCCCATCACTTCACCTATCCATGAGAAAGAAACCTCCATTGCTCCTATAGACCCCCTACCTAGTCCTATCCATGATCCC
This sequence comes from Sequoiadendron giganteum, assembly GCA_007115665.2. Lineage (NCBI taxonomy): Eukaryota > Viridiplantae > Streptophyta > Pinopsida > Cupressales > Cupressaceae > Sequoiadendron > Sequoiadendron giganteum. The sequence continues at coordinate 265,849,208 of CM021106.1, forward strand.
GCATTATCCACTTGTCATGATGAGACACATGCCTCCCAAGTAAATGTAGAAGATCAAACCAATATTATGGATCTAAATGAACATAATCAAGATCCTAGTGATCCTTCCACATCCACTATCAACCCCATTTCAAATCCATCGACATGTCCTATTCTTCTTTCCATCTTTATTCATGAATGTTCCTCCTTAGAACAACAACCTTTATCCACTTCACCTTCTTCATCTAATAATGAACTCAAGTCTAGTTTCCAAAACACATCTAGTCCAATTGTCCATCACATGCTTCAGAACATGAACTATCAAGGTAAAGGCTTAGGCCTTTATGAACAAGGTATTTTGGAGCCAATCCATGTCAAGGTCCCTCCATGCTCTTATGGCCTTGGATATACACCCCAAGGACACCAATCTAAAGATTTTGGTACTTCCTCCATCCATCATAAGTCCTCTTTCCACAATAAATCATATCATATGCCTAAAACATATGATTCCATCCCTCCTCCATCATCTTACAAATGTCAAAAGCATGTAACTGTGCACCTTCCACCATCAAATTTTCCACCATTGCTTACAACTTCTAATATCCCTCCATATAATCTACTTCCACTACTCCCAACACCTAATATCCCCATTATCCGATCCCCTTATCCATCTATCCATAAATCCTCTAAAAATCCTCATCATGACCAATCAATGCACACATTGTCTAAACATGAAGCTTCCACTCATTCCACGATACCCATGGGATTCAAAAGAAATTTTTCTGATGTCTCTTTCTATAAAGAAAAAAATATGAAGGGTCCTCAAGCCTTAGGACACAAAAGCAAAGAAGCAAATAAAAATCCATTCAAAAAGAAATATAAGCCCATACCTCCAAAAGAAAAGGCCAAAACTAAAATGGTTTGGGTCCCTAAGAAAAAGGAAAACAAGTCAGAAGAGGCATCTACATCTCAAAAATTCCAACCATCCACTTTCACCTCTCATTCCCACTCTATTCAAGAATCTCATATTCCATCCCACAAGCAAAATGAAAGTCATAAAAATACTAAATCTATGTGGGTACCTAAAGCACTTCATCACCCATCTCCTAAGAAACCATCTCCATTGCTTCCTACACCCCCTCCACATCAAAAGCTTCAACGTTTATCAAAATGTGTGAAACCATTGGTCATGGTTCCCTTCCATTTCACAATGATTCCACATACCTCCATCTCCTCACCCTTCACTCATTATCCTACATATCTCCCCCATCACATTCCTATGGTCCATGCTTTTGGCTAAGCCTCCCATCCATCTTCCCTAGATAATCCACATCATAATCCACCAATCCCTCCATAATCCACATCATAATCCATCATCTACCTACTCCATCTCCCTTTCATGTCATCCCTTACCAACATCTATGAGCATAATGACATTTGACATGGCCCATGAGATGACATCCATCTCTATTGGGACTATCACCTTTCATGGAACTAGACACTTGAGTCCCTCCTATCCATATTCCCCTTCTTCTTATCCAAAAATTAAAAAAAGTCAAAAAAAAAAAAAGAGTAAAGAGAAATCCCTTCATCCAACGGTGAAAACCTGGTAAACAGGCACCCTGGATAAGTACCATGATGAAAACTTGGAAAACAGGCGTCATGTGTAGGTTGATCTTCTATGTCACTTACACTTGGGGGCACTTTGTCTCATCTGCACTATCTATCCTATCATGTCATTTCTTATCATATCATTTCCATCCTACCTACCATCTTTATCCATCATACCCATATACTTATCATATTGAGTCCATTCATCCTCTCTTCCTCTTTTTGATCTTGATAAAAATATGGGGCAAAATGTTGAAACATGCTTTGGATATCTTTTGATATACCTCATCCTTCCAAACAAGCCTATCATTATCCTAGTGTCATAAGCTTTGTCATGAATAATCCTAAGTATTGTACCTAGAATGGGGCATGTTATTCCTATGCGACATAGTCTTTGGAGATCACATCCCTGCCCTCTTATCATGCATACATCCTGTCATTTTTTATCCATCCATATATCATGAGCCTTTTGTCCCTTATCCTATCACCCACCCTTTCATCCATCAATCACATCTATATCCTTGCACCTAGACTTGGTTTTCCCTTGTCATTGGTATCTAGCACAAAGGCTACCCAAATTGTCATCCATTGACATCTCAAAACATTTCAAAAATCCAAAAAAATCACAACAAAATTAAAAAAAATTATAAAAAAAAAATCCAAAAAAATCAAAACATTTCAAAAATCCAAAAAAATCAAAATATTTCCAAAAATCCAAAAAAATCAAAACATTTCGAAAAAATCTAAAAATAAATCAAGACATTTCAAAAATCCAAAAAATCAAAACATTTCAAGAATCCAAGCAATAAAATCAAACCAAATCACTTCAACGCATCAATTCAACTTCTTCAAATCAATTTTTTCATCAAATTATCTAATCACATCACTTCTTCTAATCAAATCCATTCTTCTAATCAATCACATCACTTCTTCTAATCAAACCCATTCTTCTAATCAATCTAATCATTATCATCAAATCAAATCATTTCTTCATCAATCCAATCAATCAAAATCATTCCAAGTAAATTATTCCTTAATTTAATTCAACAATCATCATCCAAATCTTCAAATCAAGCATCTTCAATCCTTCCAAGCAATAATCCAAATGCAAGTCAATCCTTAATCCATACCAACGAAGCTAATCAATCTTTCCAAATTATCCAATCACATCCTTTGGTCTTGATCCTAATCTTGTTGTAAACCCAATCAATCAGTCAATCATCCTTGTGTTGATCTAGGGATATATCATTCCCCACAATGACAACACTATCATCATCATCAATCAATCAATCAATCATTTGTGTGTTGATCTAGGGATATATCATCCCCTGCAATGACAACACTATCGTCATCATCAATCAATCAATCAATCAATCATCCTTGTGTTGATTTAGGGATATATCGTTCCCCACAATGACAACACTATCATCATCATCAATCAATCAATTAATCATCGGTTTACGGCTTGACAGGGGCAATACCTTGTTTGTTTTTGTATCATTTGTGCATGCTTGCTTGTGTGTGTTATCATTTCAATTTGCATTTGCATCAAATTTGAATCACTCCTAGCTAATATTCATATCTTGTATCTAGACAAGGTTGTATTATGTTGGGGCATGAGACACATCGTCACCTTGGTCCTTATACCTTGGTGCATAACGTCTAGTGCTATATCAAACATATGATTGCTCACTTTATTGCAGCATCACGTGTCATTTTTCTTTTTCATCTACTTCTTATCTTGTATCATTCATCTTATCCCTCCTTTATCATTTCATTCATTTCAAGAGAATATTCGTGTTTATGCAACCCGCCTATCCTCTCGAGGGGGCACCATCATCATTATCATATCCTATATCATCATCCCATTTCTTCATATCTTTTGCATCATCATATTCTTCTATCATCCCTTTCCTTCATTCATCATACTCCTCACTTCTTCAAGTGGTTGGGGCATCATCTTTTTTTCATCTATCCATACCTTAGCTTCTTTGAAATGATGTTACTCGACATAAATTTCACCATCTCGAACATCATCTCAAAGAGGAGCAAAATGTAGACACCCAAAATTGTCCATGTCATAACATTACCTAGTCGATACATGACCTTGTAAAACATCTTGTAATATTTTACTCCAGGTCATTACATTATCCCACTTATCCCATTTATTCCACTTAATCACCTTCCCAATTAATTAAATAAATCTCATTTATTTAATTAATTCCCCCTTCACTTGTCTCAAAATAATTCAAATTAAATATTTGAATTAATCCCTCACTTATTGTCACATTACAACATGTGTCACATGACTACAACTCTTCACATGCATAAATAATTTAAATAATTTTATTATTTAAAGTATGAGATTCCCACTCACATCCTATTTTTACTCCCATTCATTGTGCATCATAAGCATATTTTCTTCCAAAATAAATAAAAGAATCTCACTTATTTCCTCACATCTTAATCTCATGTCATAACCCACTTAATGTGCATCATAGGCACTAAAATAAAATTTTAATCCTAGCCATACATATCACAAATTTGACTTTTAATCTTGGCCATTGAATCAAATCAGCATTCTCCTATAAATCAAGTCTTTCATAGGCCATTTGGAGGGATCTTCTTCTAGCATCATTACTCAACCAAAATTTCTTCTTCTTTATCTATTTTCTTCTATTATCTTTCATCTCATTGTTATGCTGCGAAATTGAGAAATCAACAATCAAACCTTCAAAATCTTGCATTCTCATGCAGGTGGAGAAGAGCAATGGAGATAAATCAAATCTAGTTTGGATATCGGTTTGCTTTGTTTTCTTATTTTCATTTCATGCTAGTTTGTGCTCTATTGTGGTTGTTAGGGTTTTCATATCTTGTTGTTTTAGTTTTATATATGATTTTCCCTAGCTACACTTTATATTCCACATTATCATGAAGTATATAATCATCTTCAATATATTCATCAAATTCAAAAACCTCATAGACATTGTTGTTCAAATTAGGCCAATCCTCGTTGAATTCGGTAAATAAAGCATAACCAAGTTCATTATCTGCATGCTTATGAAAAGTGTTAATCTCATGGGGTGAAAGAAGTTCTATAATCAAAGCCTTTAGATAAGGAGTATCTGCAAACAATTCCACCGCAACTTCATATTTTCCTATATCACCCTCATAATTATAAGTCAGATTGCCTTTCATCTGGGTGAAAAGGTATTGCAATGTCTGCACACTCTACAAAATTATCAAGTGATCCCTTCCCCTCAACAAAATTTTGTCTTGTTGAGATATTTATGCAATCATCATGTGGAATATAAACACTTGACCTATCAATTTGTTTTCCAAATGTATCACTCTTCACCATAGGAGATTCAATGCAATTGTGTGCATCCTTCAGACCATCTCCATTGTATCTTGAGCTAGTACCATCCTTGGGATCCTCCTTACTAATGTTTTCATTCTCATACCTTTCATGCAGTTTGAAACTTAACAAATAAAAACATAACATCTTTACTAATAGAGCTACCTACCTCAACACAACTTTGATAGTACCTGTCAAATTGTCATTAAAGGTATCTTCAAAAAGACGATTTCTCCTACACCAATAAGGTTTATCATTTTCAACTTCACCATCCAAAACATCTTCACCAGATAAAACATTTTTTCATACATTAATTGGATGTATCTCATCATCTTTAAAAATTAGGATGCCAACAATCTAGATTACCAATGCACTCAAGATCAATAGGGTATGTGTAGGATCACCATGGAAAAAATAGGCCCTTAAGTGGCAATAAATTCAGAAAAATCAAAGTTAGGCAACTTGACGTAAAAATTTGAATAAGTTATCTATATTATTACAAAAATATGTAACAATAGAATCTGTAGAAATATGAATGTAGTTTCTAAAATAGTAGGTTTATTTTAAAATAATTTAAATCTATTTGGTGAAAATTTAAAATTTCAACATAGTAGTACTTAAATTTTAGGGAAAAAATAAGAAGTAGGTGTCTGTCTGACCACCCTAACCACAATAAAATGATAATATTTTTTTATAATATTTTAGATATAAGTAGAGGACTCATGTCCTGATGCGATGCATATTTTTTGGTAATTTTTTCCAAGTAAATAATTAATTATGAATTTTTTATTACAACTTTTTAAAAATATAAAAAGTCTTATGTCCTACCACCTTAACTTGGTCCAAACTTCATGAAATTCAAATTATTATTTTTTAATCCTATAGAATGTGAAGCATAGAATGTGATGCATGTTTGAAATTCAAAAAAAGTGATAATGTTTGAAAGCTATAGATGATTTTCAATTAGCCTATCAATCAAGACTTTAGTCATAATTCAAATTGAAAATGAATAATAATTATTTATTAAATTCAAATTAAAGCATAATTTATATTGGTGGAAAGATGAGAATCTCCTTTAAAAACACTTTTCGTTTCATCAATTTTGGGTTAAAAAAAAAGTCATCAGCCACATGGGTCATCATATCACTTACATATCACCACTTTTTGGCCCATCATGATCCTGCACATACCCAGTAAATTCATTTGAAGAACACAGGGAAGTAATCTCAATATTCTCCTCATCTTTCATATCTACAACAATTGATCCATACTCAGAACATTCATCAGATGATGAGAATTGTTCAATTTCCAGTAAACATACACCTTCAAGGCTATTAACATACCCCCTACTAGAAGCAAGGGATTCCATATCCACTTTATATGAGGAGTCATATTCAAGTGTGGATTGCCCCATTTTGGTCTCCTCAATTACAAGTACATGATGACCACTAATTGAATCAACATCGAAGGCTTCATCCTTCACCTCTTATGTATGTTCAAAGCTTATGACACCCCCAAGAAAATAATTAGACACTGCCTCCTTGTTTTCATATTCTATCTCATCATCCTCATCATTACTGCATTCATTTATTTCTAAGTTGCTAGTGAAATGACAACATTCAACAATCAATTGTTCTTCCTCTAGTACTTCTCTCTAACCTAACAATCTTAGCCTTAGATCTTCTTCAACATGACAACTATTTCTCACATCATGAGTAATAGATAAAGGCATATGACTATGCTTAGTGTTTTCCACAATATTAGTCCAATCTACAAATTGATCAAGGCTATGAAGCTTCAAATCCTCATACCATTGGCTAGACCCTGACAAATATGCCTCGTAAAACAAGTTAATGCATATTAGATCACTAGGTCTGAGATACTTCAGTGTTTCCATTAGAGCATCCAAAAATATTGAAAATAATTCATATGTTGACTCATTTGCACATCTTCTCAAGTCAAAATAATTCTTGATAATAAGGGTTACATCAGATTTCCCCTCTTTGGCCAATCTGAAGACGACGTTTTCTCACACATTGCATTTCTTGGGATCAAAGTGGATACAAAATTTGTGAGATCTCCTTCTTGATAAATATTTTTACCTTATGACCTATTTGACAAAAAAATTGGGACAATAATAGAGCTGCTACTAGCAGTTGCATGAACTTTCATCATTGAGTATCTTAAATTATTCTCAATATCAATAGCAATATGATATTCCTGAAGTAATGTTGTAGGCTCTTTATCCCTCAACAAGAAGCTCATCTTACTATCAAAAGCTCCTAAATATACAATCAAACATTTTGCATCATTAGGCCTTATATATTCTATAATTTTTATGATTGCCTTTGCAAATCGGTGGTTGAAGGTAGGAACTAAATCATCTTTACCTATGTGGATTTCCATGAAATTATTTCTCACCACAATTAGATTCACCCTTTCACCAAATTTCTTAACAAAGGCTTCCATAAACTAACTCAACGAAGCTATGGAACTTACTGCAAAACTTGAATACCAATCGTTGGCATCATCTATCAAGGATTGAACAAATAAATTCATGACAACATCTTCATGATTCACTGCATAATCCCCCATCACATCCATGAATATTTGTAGATTTTTAGAGGCTGATTTGAACCTTGCCCAATGAATTTGGGCAAGTGCTTCCTAACATTCCTAGGAATTAACTGTGGAAAACCTCTAATACCACTAAAAACCAATGACATATACCTTTCAATAATAAAATCCCTTTGATGGTGTGACATGACTTGTTCACCTTGCATAATTTACTTATTTCTTCACAGGAATCTTCTCTAAAAGGTAATTCTTAAAAGAACAACATACTTCCTGGAGAACTATAAACTTTACACATAAGAAGAATGAAAAGAATTACTATTATTCCATGTCTTAATGAAAATCCATCTAAGGGAACCATTTATGATCTTAAGTCTTGAAAAATTCTCATAAAACTCTTTGAAATAGAATAATACTTGCTTTAGACTTATGAGAATACCTGGAAACCTTGTAGTAACTACTAATTTGTCTTCCTAACTGCAAATTCTAAAAATATGGAATTCTTCTACACAATTCAACTAGTTCTTAAGACAGAGTCACCACCTCCTTTCATAGAGGAATACTCTTGAATATTAAATCTCATTTTTGGGTCTTCTCCAACAGTGTAGTCACACTCACCTCGTTTGATCTTTGCTGCAATAAATCTTCTCCAGGTTCAAGAACTTCAATATTTGAACCATATTCAAAATGGAAAATAATAATATGAATTTGTAATAAGTAGTCTACACTTGGAGATGCAAACTTTTCCCAAGCAGAGTCACCATTTTTTTGTTACTTTTCCAGTGCACTTAAAGGAATTACTAAGGAGTAGCCAATTCCTATATTCATAACTCCTAAAAATGACTAGCCAAAAGATAAGAACTATTCATAGACTAAGATATTTTGCACTTTAGGCTCTATGGGACCTAGGAGGGTGTTACTATTGGTATTAACTAGAAGTAGTATTCTATAGAACACATCAAATTGATACATCATTCTAACTAGAAGGTAATTATGCAAAGATCACTAAGGAATTGACATATTTCTACTTAACCTGCTACCATTCCAGAACAATGCTACCCCACATGACAATCAAAATAAGATATATGTAAAGATTTAAGAGATATAAGATGAATTAAAACTCTGACCATAGGTTGGTCACCCTTTAACAATTTAATCAACTCATTAGGTGAATCTTTAAAGAAATAGACTAGAGCCTTATTGAATTGGGCAATGGATTCATACATACAATAATCAGTAATATAGAGGTGACTTTAAATCCTAATGGAATGAACTACCCACATAACAACCTTGCATTAAGGAGCTCAAAATGTCTAATACATGATTGCTTATCAAATGCACTATAAATAATCATAAACCTATGACTCCATTTGAGCATGTAACTAATTACTTAAATCCACATGAGTGGAGAAAATGCATCAGAATTATACTTTCATTTATATTCATAACTCATGTCTATATAACAATTTTAGGATAACATGTATACGTTCCTCTAGAAAGAACCCAAAACTAGACCATCTATTCTATTTCTATCATGAATTTTTTGTACACTTGACCAAGACCCTAAATAGAAATTTCAATTCTCCTTTTTTATGAGCCTTGAATTCCCTTTTATATGTCAAGGGAGCAAAAAGTTTCGGGCTCCAAATGAAATTTCACTACAAATTTTTATCTACATTTCAAAATTTCCCATGTGTTGATTTTGCAAGGAAATAGTGCAACATTGGAAAGATCAAGATGTAACCACCATCAAAAAAGGGAACACAAAGGGCCACTAAAATTCCCTTTATCACCATCAATGTTGTAACGAACCAAGTACCCATAACGCCATAAGGGAACACGATCAATGTTCAACACCAAAATGTGCCACACACACAAAAAATAGGACCCCCAGTAGCAAAAAATTTCATCAAAAAAAAATTAGCACCCCACACACAATAACCCCTCATTTACCAGCCACAAAACCTTTTATAGTCTCCACTCTGAGTCATCGCAAGAGGAGTTTAGGAAAACTCGGATTCTTCCTCCTTTTCCCTATGCAACACAATACTAGTCCACACACTCAAAGTTTTAACTACCAGTGGTGAAAAAAATATAACCTCTTGACCAGGGAGTAGACCTTGACATAAGAGTTTAAGGTACTAGGCCTAATCGAGGTCAGTCTCAAATTCACTATATGAAGTGCTACATGTAAGGTCGATAGATGAGTGTTGGCATCCATAGGAAACACTCCCATATCTACCTTTCTTCTCAATTCTGGTAGCAAACTACATTAGTTGCTTGCCCTTATTGTTAGCCTTCTCTGTATTTGAATTCTAGAATTGTAACCTTCCACTACACTTAGTGGGCACAGTCTAGGATCTTCTTGTAGAGGTTTCCATTGTTACTATCTAATCACATCTAGGAACACTCAAACCATCCCTTTGCGAGTGCAATTGGGTGGTCCTCTTAGCTGGCTCTATTAGCTTACTCATTTTGTGACCAGAGAATACAATATACCCACCCTTTGATTGTGGAAATAATTTGAAGACCTCGCATTCCAATTTCTATAGTTAAAATAAAAACATATCACCTATATTTATTTAATAGAAAGATAATATCAATCTCCAAGATTTAATCAAAACATACACAGACAAATCAATTCATGGCATGCGCAATACCACTATTTAATTACCCATTTGCATGTAAATTCATAAAACACTGCCCATGATTAACAACGCTTGCATCTCCGCACGAGTTAAGTTCAACTCAATCATTGTGTAGGATGTTATCCATTAATGCGAGCTAGTTACATAGGGTAAAAAAACCATCACATGTTAATGAATTTTTTGAATGCTATATGTTGATCATTTTCCTTGGTGGATGATCTAACAACCAAATTTTGTTTGATCACCTTTTATTTCTAGTGCCACTTCACTGAGATATTCATGACCAAAAATATTCATCCATGTTGGATTACATCTTCGTAATGTTGGGCCCCACGGGCCAAGCAAGTTAGGAAAAATGTCAAGACCTTGCTGATCTTGCTAACCTTAAACATCGTTCATTCTCACCTAGCGAGCAAGTGGGGAATAATGAAGATCATTCCCAAGATTTGATTTGAGCCACTCATTTAAGATGCTACTCCATGGGCGTGATAGTGGTAAATGGGTCCCATGATTTTACATGGACACATGTCTAACCATCACCAACCTCGCTAATTTTAACCTACCATTGCTTAATTTGCATGAGCTGGCGGGGTACGAGTTTAGATCTCATTCTGAATCCTCAAATCTTGAAACCTGCACTTCACACAAATATAGCATTTAATGGATGGGATGTGATCTTTGATCTAGCCGATGGGGATATAACCACAAGGGGATTTAATGACTTAAGCTTAAGTCACCGGGTTAAAATTAAAATCTCGCTTAGGAAAAGGGTTAAAGCCGATGGGAAAAATGATTACCGGTGCTTTGGGTTAGCAGGGCAGGTAAATTGATGTGCCAAATGGCTCAAGGGATGACTGAAGAAGTCGGTAACCGATGGGGCAAGTCAACTTCAAAATATAACATTTGAAAAAATTTGTAACTAAAACCCTACTCACTCATGGGGGCAAGGGTTTAAAATGGATACTAAATCCATAAGATTTAAGGGAAATTTCTCAAAATTTTAAGCTCCATCAGAATGCACTATCTTGTTCAACACTCATAGTATCTTGTTCCACCTTCAAAGTATCTACCAAAGCCTCTATGGCCTATCGTCATGCAACCTCTGCTTCTAGTCAAAATTCATCTAAGCTAGAAACAAATCAACATCTCTATCTAGTGGCATGTCTTTGACCCTATGCATGAGGCACTCGCTCATCCTGAATATCCCTTGCCTCATCATGTTGAGCTCAACCCAAATACTAAGCCAAAACTTCAACATGCAATCACTCACTGTGATGACTTGTGATGGTATCTCTTCCCATAATAGGACCACCTCTAGGATCATTAAGCTTCAAAGGCCTTTGTTGTGTCTACCACTCCTCATAATCATGAGTAGTACCCAGATCTACCACTCCAGTTGACCAACCCAAAAAAATTGGGGAAAGTGCTAAAAATTTGACAGTAATAGTATATACATCAACCTAGATACCCCATACATGGACCTCCCAACAATTTCGACCAAACTGAGCCTCATAGGCATTAGGAATCTGCCCATGTCTCTCATAAAACTGATGACATACTCGATCAGGTAGATAACACCCTATCACGGATGATGAACAACCAAGCAACCAACAAGTCTATCAACAATACACAAGTTGATCTAGATCCTCTGGAAAAACCTCACAGCTCATGTAAGGTCTCCATACAAAATCAAGAATCTCATCAAACACACGATGCCAATAAGGAATATATCTAGGCAAAGTGTAGTGCATAATATACCCATAATAATAAAAATATGGATCACCTGAAGAGTGATCTTGAATCATGTCAGGATGAGTAACTGCAATATGCTCCCACACCTAAACATACAAAATGAAAAGCCTTATAGACAATGTTATCCTTCCTCGATAGACCACCTCGTGCATATCTCAATAAAAGTGGGCAAGTATATAGTTACCCCATGCATATCTAGTATCATTCTCAAGAATACTCTCAATACATAACACCCAACCCACTACAAACTATCGACCTCATATATCGGGAACAAATAACTCTGATACCAATCCGCAAAGGACAAGAACAATAGGGTTCATAAAATTTGCGAAATTGGATAAATCAATCACCACATCACGAACACCCACACCTAAAAATTGTAGCATAGCATGGGCACCTCGAAAAATCTCGTACATAAAAAGTTCACAATGAATAAGAAGTCATAGAATCCTCCACACAACCTCTAGATTAATGGTTTCCTCCCTTGTAGGAAAATGAAAAGAGAATGTCTCGGAGTGCCACCTCACTGCAAGAGCGGTCAACATTGTCGTATGGGTCCTGATAGGAGGAATGTAAAAAATATGATACAAACCCACTGCATTAGGAAAGTTTTACTCAAATACACCGAATTGGGCAATAGGATCAAACAAGTGACAAGGACATCTCTCTCTCGTCATGAGTAGTTGAAGATTCTCCTGCAAGCAACATAAACCAAAATGTTAAGTTTTCACTCTAAAAAAGCGAAAAAACACAAAATGACACATGCTAGATGAAAAAAGACATGTATGATGCTAAACAAACACAAGCTAGAGTTTACAACACATGCATGGTAACAAAATGATGCTTAAACAAAAACAAACAATGCTATGATTTTAAAAAACAAGAAAAGCAACATAAAATGACACATGCTATATGAAAAATGACGTGTATGATGGTAAATGGACATGAGCTAGGGTTTACAACAAAGGCATGGTAACAAAATGATGCTTAAATAAAAAATGAACAAAAACTAGGGTTTCCCTCTAAACAAACAAACAACATAAAATGACACTTGTTAGGTAACAAATGATAGTTGAGATGATAAACAAACATAAGCCATGGTTTTAGAATGCAAACATTATCAAGAACGACATTCATGATGGTAAACTGACACATACTAGGGTTTGGACAAAGCTAAGAGAAAAAAAACAGACATATAGTCAATTACCAGATTTTGGGACAAATGCACCATTTTTGAATAAATGCGTATTTTTAGGATGATTGAACAAGATTTTGGGTGCAATTTAAGGACAACTATATAATTTCTAGATAACTGTGCAGTTTCAGAATAAGTGCTCAGAATAAATGCACCAGTTTTTGACAAATGTGCCAAAACTGAGATAGATGTGCCAAAACCTCAAAACTAGCACATTTTTTTGACAAGACTGTGCACATGAAAAATGAGAACAAAAACATAACAAAAGTGAAGGGTGGAAAGGTACATACCGGGGCACCAATGTCTGAAGGCCATCTATACTCTCAAATGAGCTTAGAATGATGTGGGGCAACCTTGAGTCTCGACATTCTCCCCCAACAATGGAAAAAATGTGGAATCTAGAGACAAGAATTGGCAAATGGAACAAAGCACAAATGATCCAATTTGAAGACAAAATTCCTATATAACACCTCAAGGAAACCCTAATTTCATCTAGGAAACCCTAATTACACTTAGAAAATATTCCTACTTACAAATTAGAATCTCTGAATGAGAAATCATGCATATTAACATTAAATATTCCATTTGAAAACATAAAAATGACAATACAATCGTGTCAAGATCCTTACCTCGAAGATTGAAATTTTCGGTCAACCTCTCGAGGGGGCAACATA
>CM021106.1:265863097-265980971 GCA_007115665.2 Sequoiadendron giganteum
CACTACTCCCAACACCTAATATCCCCATTATCCAATTCCATTATCCGCCTATCCATAAATCCTCTAAAAATCCTAATCATGACCAATCAATGCACACATTGTCTAAACATGAAGATTCCACTCATTCCACCATACCCATGGGATTCAAAAGAAAAAATTTTGATGCCTCCATCCATAAATCAAAAAATATGAAGGGTCCCCATGCCTTAGGACACAAAATAAAAGAATCAAAGAAAAATCCATCCAAAAATCAATATAAGCCCATACCTCCAAAAGAAAAGGCCAAAGCTAAAATGGTTTGGGTCCCTAAGAAAAATGAAAACAAGTCAAACGATGCATCTACATCTCAAAAATCCCAACCATCCACTTCCACCTCACATTCCCACTCTATTCAAGAATCTCATATTTCATCCCACAAGAAAAATAAAAGTCATAAAAATACTAAATCTATGTGGGTACCTAAAGCACTTCATCACCCATCTCCTAAGCAACCATCTCCATTGCTTCCTACACCCCCTCCACATCAAAAGCTTCAACGTTTATCACAATGTGTGCAACCATTGGTCATGGTTCCCTTCCATTTCACAACGATTCCACATACCTCCATCTCCTCACCCTTCACTCATTATCCTACATATATCCCCCATCACTTTCCTATGGTCCATGCTTTTGGCTAATCCTCCCATCCCTCTGCCCTAGATAATCCACATCATAATCCATCATCTACCTACTCCATCTCCCTTTCATGTCACCCCTTACCAAAATCTATGAGCATAATGACATTTGACATGGTCCATGCGATGACATCCATATCTAGTGGGACTATCATCTTTCATGGAACTAGAAACTTCAGTCCCTCCTATCCATATTCCCCTTCTCTTATCCAAAAATCATAAAAGTCAAAAAAAGTCAAAAAAAAAATGAAAGAAAAAAAAAAGAGTAAAGAGAAATCCCTTCATCCAATGGTGAAAACCTGGTAAACAGGCACCTTGGATAAGTACCATGATGAAAACCTAATAAATAGGCGTCATGTGTAGGTTGATCTTCTATGTCACTTACACTTGGGGGCATGTTGTTTCATCCTACCATATCATTTTTTTATCCTATCATATCCTATCTTACCATCTCCTATCTTATCATCCTTAGCCATCATGCCCATATACTTATCATATTGAGTCCATTCATCCTCTCTTCCTCCTTTTCATCTTGATAAAAATATGGGGCAAAATGTTGAAACATGCTTTGGATATCTTTTGATATACCTCATCCTTCCAAACAAGCCTATCATTATCCTAGTGTCATAATTTTTGTCATGAAGAATCCTAAGTATTATACCTAGAATGGGGCATGTTATTCCTATGCAACATAGTCTTTGGAGATCACATCCCTGCCCTCTTATGATGCATACATCCATTTCATTCACTATGACCTATCATTTTTTATCCATCCATATATCATGAGCCTTTTGTCCCTTATCCTATCACCCACCCTTTCATCCATCAGTCCCATCTATCTCCTTGCACCTAGACTTGGTTTTCCCTTGTCATTGGTATCTAGCAAAAAGGCTACCCAAATTGTCATCCATTGACATCTCAAAACATCTCAAAAAAAGTCCTAAAAAATTTGAAAAAAGGTCCTAAAACAAAAAAATCAAAACAAAAAAATTCAAAAAACTCAAAACATTTCAAAAATGTAAAAAAAATCAAAATATTCAAAAGACACAAAAATCAAATAGCCAGCAAAAATCCAAGCAATAAAATCAAACCAAATCACTTCTTCCAATCAATTCAATGCATCAATTCAAATTCTTCAAATCAATGCTTCAATTCAATTTCTTCATCAAATTACCTAATCACATCACTTCTTCTAATCAATCACATCACTTCTTCTAATCAAACCCATTCTTCTAATCATTATCATCAAATTAAATCATTTCTTCATCAATCCAATCAATCAAAATCATTCCAAGTAGATCAATCCTCAATTTAATTCATCAATCATCATCCAAATCTTCAAATCTAGCATCTTCAATCCTTCCAAGCAATAATCCAAATGCAAGTCAATCCTTAATCCATACCAACGAAGCTAATCAATCTTTCCAAATTATCCAATCACATCCCTTGGTCTTGATCCTAATCTTGTTGTAGACCCAATCAATCAGTCAATCATCCTTGTGTTGATCTAGGGATATATCGTTCCCTGCAATGGCAACACTATCATCATCATCATCAATCAATCAATCAATCATCCTTGTGTTGATCTAGGGATCTATCATTTCCCACAATGACAACACTATCATCATCATAAATCAATCAATCAATCAATCATCCTTGTGTTGATCTAGGGATATATCATTCCCCACAATGGCAACACTATCATCATCATCAATCAATTAATTAATTAATCATCGGTTTACAACTTGACGGGGGTAAAACCTTGTTTTTTTTTGTATCATTTGTACATGCTTTCTTTCTTGTGTGTGTTATCATTTTTATCTTGCATTTTCATCAAATCCAAATCACTCCCTGCTAATATTCATATCTTGTATCTAGACAAGGTTGTATTACGTTGGCGCATGAGACACATCGTCACCTTGGTCCTTAGACCTTGGTGCATAACGTCTAGTGCTATATCAAACATATGATTGCTCAATTTATTGCAGCATAGCGTGTCATTTTTCTTTTTCATCTACTTCTTATCTTGTATCATTCATCTTATCCCTCATTTATCATTTCATTCATTTTGAGAGAATATCCATGTTTATCCAACCTGCCTATCCTCTCAAGGGGGCATCATCATTATCATATCCTATATCATCATCCCATTTCTTCATATCATTTGCATCATCATATTCTTTTATCATCCCTTTCCTTCATTCATCATACTCCTCACTTCTTCAAGTGGTTGGGGCATCATCTTTTTTTCATCTATCCATACCTTAGCTTCTTTGAAATGATGTTACTCGACATAAATTTCACCATCTCGAACATCATCTCAAAGAGGAGCAAAATGTAGACACCCAAAATTGTCCATGTCATAACATTACCTAGTCGATACATGACCTTGTAAAACATCTTGTAATATTTTACTCCAGGTCATTACATTATCCCACTTATCCCATTTATTCCACTTAATCACCTTCCCAATTAATTAAATAAATCTCATTTATTTAATTAATTCCCCCTTCACTTGTCTCAAAATAATTCAAATTAAATATTTGAATTAATCCCTCACTTATTGTCACATTACAACATGTGTCACATGACTACAACTCTTCACATGCATAAATAATTTAAATAATTTTATTATTTAAAGTATGAGATTCCCACTCACATCCTATTTTTACTCCCATTCATTGTGCATCATAAGCATATTTTCTTCCAAAATAAATAAAAGAATCTCACTTATTTCCTCACATCTTAATCTCATGTCATAACCCACTTAATGTGCATCATAGGCACTAAAATAAAATTTTAATCCTAGCCATACATATCACAAATTTGACTTTTAATCTTGGCCATTGAATCAAATCAGCATTCTCCTATAAATCAAGTCTTTCATAGGCCATTTGGAGGGATCTTCTTCTAGCATCATTACTCAACCAAAATTTCTTCTTCTTTATCTATTTTCTTCTATTATCTTTCATCTCATTGTTATGCTGCGAAATTGAGAAATCAACAATCAAACCTTCAAAATCTTGCATTCTCATGCAGGTGGAGAAGAGCAATGGAGATAAATCAAATCTAGTTTGGATATCGGTTTGCTTTGTTTTCTTATTTTCATTTCATGCTAGTTTGTGCTCTATTGTGGTTGTTAGGGTTTTCATATCTTGTTGTTTTAGTTTTATATATGATTTTCCCTAGCTACACTTTATATTCCACATTATCATGAAGTATATAATCATCTTCAATATATTCATCAAATTCAAAAACCTCATAGACATTGTTGTTCAAATTAGGCCAATCCTCGTTGAATTCGGTAAATAAAGCATAACCAAGTTCATTATCTGCATGCTTATGAAAAGTGTTAATCTCATGGGGTGAAAGAAGTTCTATAATCAAAGCCTTTAGATAAGGAGTATCTGCAAACAATTCCACCGCAACTTCATATTTTCCTATATCACCCTCATAATTATAAGTCAGATTGCCTTTCATCTGGGTGAAAAGGTATTGCAATGTCTGCACACTCTACAAAATTATCAAGTGATCCCTTCCCCTCAACAAAATTTTGTCTTGTTGAGATATTTATGCAATCATCATGTGGAATATAAACACTTGACCTATCAATTTGTTTTCCAAATGTATCACTCTTCACCATAGGAGATTCAATGCAATTGTGTGCATCCTTCAGACCATCTCCATTGTATCTTGAGCTAGTACCATCCTTGGGATCCTCCTTACTAATGTTTTCATTCTCATACCTTTCATGCAGTTTGAAACTTAACAAATAAAAACATAACATCTTTACTAATAGAGCTACCTACCTCAACACAACTTTGATAGTACCTGTCAAATTGTCATTAAAGGTATCTTCAAAAAGACGATTTCTCCTACACCAATAAGGTTTATCATTTTCAACTTCACCATCCAAAACATCTTCACCAGATAAAACATTTTTTCATACATTAATTGGATGTATCTCATCATCTTTAAAAATTAGGATGCCAACAATCTAGATTACCAATGCACTCAAGATCAATAGGGTATGTGTAGGATCACCATGGAAAAAATAGGCCCTTAAGTGGCAATAAATTCAGAAAAATCAAAGTTAGGCAACTTGACGTAAAAATTTGAATAAGTTATCTATATTATTACAAAAATATGTAACAATAGAATCTGTAGAAATATGAATGTAGTTTCTAAAATAGTAGGTTTATTTTAAAATAATTTAAATCTATTTGGTGAAAATTTAAAATTTCAACATAGTAGTACTTAAATTTTAGGGAAAAAATAAGAAGTAGGTGTCTGTCTGACCACCCTAACCACAATAAAATGATAATATTTTTTTATAATATTTTAGATATAAGTAGAGGACTCATGTCCTGATGCGATGCATATTTTTTGGTAATTTTTTCCAAGTAAATAATTAATTATGAATTTTTTATTACAACTTTTTAAAAATATAAAAAGTCTTATGTCCTACCACCTTAACTTGGTCCAAACTTCATGAAATTCAAATTATTATTTTTTAATCCTATAGAATGTGAAGCATAGAATGTGATGCATGTTTGAAATTCAAAAAAAGTGATAATGTTTGAAAGCTATAGATGATTTTCAATTAGCCTATCAATCAAGACTTTAGTCATAATTCAAATTGAAAATGAATAATAATTATTTATTAAATTCAAATTAAAGCATAATTTATATTGGTGGAAAGATGAGAATCTCCTTTAAAAACACTTTTCGTTTCATCAATTTTGGGTTAAAAAAAAAGTCATCAGCCACATGGGTCATCATATCACTTACATATCACCACTTTTTGGCCCATCATGATCCTGCACATACCCAGTAAATTCATTTGAAGAACACAGGGAAGTAATCTCAATATTCTCCTCATCTTTCATATCTACAACAATTGATCCATACTCAGAACATTCATCAGATGATGAGAATTGTTCAATTTCCAGTAAACATACACCTTCAAGGCTATTAACATACCCCCTACTAGAAGCAAGGGATTCCATATCCACTTTATATGAGGAGTCATATTCAAGTGTGGATTGCCCCATTTTGGTCTCCTCAATTACAAGTACATGATGACCACTAATTGAATCAACATCGAAGGCTTCATCCTTCACCTCTTATGTATGTTCAAAGCTTATGACACCCCCAAGAAAATAATTAGACACTGCCTCCTTGTTTTCATATTCTATCTCATCATCCTCATCATTACTGCATTCATTTATTTCTAAGTTGCTAGTGAAATGACAACATTCAACAATCAATTGTTCTTCCTCTAGTACTTCTCTCTAACCTAACAATCTTAGCCTTAGATCTTCTTCAACATGACAACTATTTCTCACATCATGAGTAATAGATAAAGGCATATGACTATGCTTAGTGTTTTCCACAATATTAGTCCAATCTACAAATTGATCAAGGCTATGAAGCTTCAAATCCTCATACCATTGGCTAGACCCTGACAAATATGCCTCGTAAAACAAGTTAATGCATATTAGATCACTAGGTCTGAGATACTTCAGTGTTTCCATTAGAGCATCCAAAAATATTGAAAATAATTCATATGTTGACTCATTTGCACATCTTCTCAAGTCAAAATAATTCTTGATAATAAGGGTTACATCAGATTTCCCCTCTTTGGCCAATCTGAAGACGACGTTTTCTCACACATTGCATTTCTTGGGATCAAAGTGGATACAAAATTTGTGAGATCTCCTTCTTGATAAATATTTTTACCTTATGACCTATTTGACAAAAAAATTGGGACAATAATAGAGCTGCTACTAGCAGTTGCATGAACTTTCATCATTGAGTATCTTAAATTATTCTCAATATCAATAGCAATATGATATTCCTGAAGTAATGTTGTAGGCTCTTTATCCCTCAACAAGAAGCTCATCTTACTATCAAAAGCTCCTAAATATACAATCAAACATTTTGCATCATTAGGCCTTATATATTCTATAATTTTTATGATTGCCTTTGCAAATCGGTGGTTGAAGGTAGGAACTAAATCATCTTTACCTATGTGGATTTCCATGAAATTATTTCTCACCACAATTAGATTCACCCTTTCACCAAATTTCTTAACAAAGGCTTCCATAAACTAACTCAACGAAGCTATGGAACTTACTGCAAAACTTGAATACCAATCGTTGGCATCATCTATCAAGGATTGAACAAATAAATTCATGACAACATCTTCATGATTCACTGCATAATCCCCCATCACATCCATGAATATTTGTAGATTTTTAGAGGCTGATTTGAACCTTGCCCAATGAATTTGGGCAAGTGCTTCCTAACATTCCTAGGAATTAACTGTGGAAAACCTCTAATACCACTAAAAACCAATGACATATACCTTTCAATAATAAAATCCCTTTGATGGTGTGACATGACTTGTTCACCTTGCATAATTTACTTATTTCTTCACAGGAATCTTCTCTAAAAGGTAATTCTTAAAAGAACAACATACTTCCTGGAGAACTATAAACTTTACACATAAGAAGAATGAAAAGAATTACTATTATTCCATGTCTTAATGAAAATCCATCTAAGGGAACCATTTATGATCTTAAGTCTTGAAAAATTCTCATAAAACTCTTTGAAATAGAATAATACTTGCTTTAGACTTATGAGAATACCTGGAAACCTTGTAGTAACTACTAATTTGTCTTCCTAACTGCAAATTCTAAAAATATGGAATTCTTCTACACAATTCAACTAGTTCTTAAGACAGAGTCACCACCTCCTTTCATAGAGGAATACTCTTGAATATTAAATCTCATTTTTGGGTCTTCTCCAACAGTGTAGTCACACTCACCTCGTTTGATCTTTGCTGCAATAAATCTTCTCCAGGTTCAAGAACTTCAATATTTGAACCATATTCAAAATGGAAAATAATAATATGAATTTGTAATAAGTAGTCTACACTTGGAGATGCAAACTTTTCCCAAGCAGAGTCACCATTTTTTTGTTACTTTTCCAGTGCACTTAAAGGAATTACTAAGGAGTAGCCAATTCCTATATTCATAACTCCTAAAAATGACTAGCCAAAAGATAAGAACTATTCATAGACTAAGATATTTTGCACTTTAGGCTCTATGGGACCTAGGAGGGTGTTACTATTGGTATTAACTAGAAGTAGTATTCTATAGAACACATCAAATTGATACATCATTCTAACTAGAAGGTAATTATGCAAAGATCACTAAGGAATTGACATATTTCTACTTAACCTGCTACCATTCCAGAACAATGCTACCCCACATGACAATCAAAATAAGATATATGTAAAGATTTAAGAGATATAAGATGAATTAAAACTCTGACCATAGGTTGGTCACCCTTTAACAATTTAATCAACTCATTAGGTGAATCTTTAAAGAAATAGACTAGAGCCTTATTGAATTGGGCAATGGATTCATACATACAATAATCAGTAATATAGAGGTGACTTTAAATCCTAATGGAATGAACTACCCACATAACAACCTTGCATTAAGGAGCTCAAAATGTCTAATACATGATTGCTTATCAAATGCACTATAAATAATCATAAACCTATGACTCCATTTGAGCATGTAACTAATTACTTAAATCCACATGAGTGGAGAAAATGCATCAGAATTATACTTTCATTTATATTCATAACTCATGTCTATATAACAATTTTAGGATAACATGTATACGTTCCTCTAGAAAGAACCCAAAACTAGACCATCTATTCTATTTCTATCATGAATTTTTTGTACACTTGACCAAGACCCTAAATAGAAATTTCAATTCTCCTTTTTTATGAGCCTTGAATTCCCTTTTATATGTCAAGGGAGCAAAAAGTTTCGGGCTCCAAATGAAATTTCACTACAAATTTTTATCTACATTTCAAAATTTCCCATGTGTTGATTTTGCAAGGAAATAGTGCAACATTGGAAAGATCAAGATGTAACCACCATCAAAAAAGGGAACACAAAGGGCCACTAAAATTCCCTTTATCACCATCAATGTTGTAACGAACCAAGTACCCATAACGCCATAAGGGAACACGATCAATGTTCAACACCAAAATGTGCCACACACACAAAAAATAGGACCCCCAGTAGCAAAAAATTTCATCAAAAAAAAATTAGCACCCCACACACAATAACCCCTCATTTACCAGCCACAAAACCTTTTATAGTCTCCACTCTGAGTCATCGCAAGAGGAGTTTAGGAAAACTCGGATTCTTCCTCCTTTTCCCTATGCAACACAATACTAGTCCACACACTCAAAGTTTTAACTACCAGTGGTGAAAAAAATATAACCTCTTGACCAGGGAGTAGACCTTGACATAAGAGTTTAAGGTACTAGGCCTAATCGAGGTCAGTCTCAAATTCACTATATGAAGTGCTACATGTAAGGTCGATAGATGAGTGTTGGCATCCATAGGAAACACTCCCATATCTACCTTTCTTCTCAATTCTGGTAGCAAACTACATTAGTTGCTTGCCCTTATTGTTAGCCTTCTCTGTATTTGAATTCTAGAATTGTAACCTTCCACTACACTTAGTGGGCACAGTCTAGGATCTTCTTGTAGAGGTTTCCATTGTTACTATCTAATCACATCTAGGAACACTCAAACCATCCCTTTGCGAGTGCAATTGGGTGGTCCTCTTAGCTGGCTCTATTAGCTTACTCATTTTGTGACCAGAGAATACAATATACCCACCCTTTGATTGTGGAAATAATTTGAAGACCTCGCATTCCAATTTCTATAGTTAAAATAAAAACATATCACCTATATTTATTTAATAGAAAGATAATATCAATCTCCAAGATTTAATCAAAACATACACAGACAAATCAATTCATGGCATGCGCAATACCACTATTTAATTACCCATTTGCATGTAAATTCATAAAACACTGCCCATGATTAACAACGCTTGCATCTCCGCACGAGTTAAGTTCAACTCAATCATTGTGTAGGATGTTATCCATTAATGCGAGCTAGTTACATAGGGTAAAAAAACCATCACATGTTAATGAATTTTTTGAATGCTATATGTTGATCATTTTCCTTGGTGGATGATCTAACAACCAAATTTTGTTTGATCACCTTTTATTTCTAGTGCCACTTCACTGAGATATTCATGACCAAAAATATTCATCCATGTTGGATTACATCTTCGTAATGTTGGGCCCCACGGGCCAAGCAAGTTAGGAAAAATGTCAAGACCTTGCTGATCTTGCTAACCTTAAACATCGTTCATTCTCACCTAGCGAGCAAGTGGGGAATAATGAAGATCATTCCCAAGATTTGATTTGAGCCACTCATTTAAGATGCTACTCCATGGGCGTGATAGTGGTAAATGGGTCCCATGATTTTACATGGACACATGTCTAACCATCACCAACCTCGCTAATTTTAACCTACCATTGCTTAATTTGCATGAGCTGGCGGGGTACGAGTTTAGATCTCATTCTGAATCCTCAAATCTTGAAACCTGCACTTCACACAAATATAGCATTTAATGGATGGGATGTGATCTTTGATCTAGCCGATGGGGATATAACCACAAGGGGATTTAATGACTTAAGCTTAAGTCACCGGGTTAAAATTAAAATCTCGCTTAGGAAAAGGGTTAAAGCCGATGGGAAAAATGATTACCGGTGCTTTGGGTTAGCAGGGCAGGTAAATTGATGTGCCAAATGGCTCAAGGGATGACTGAAGAAGTCGGTAACCGATGGGGCAAGTCAACTTCAAAATATAACATTTGAAAAAATTTGTAACTAAAACCCTACTCACTCATGGGGGCAAGGGTTTAAAATGGATACTAAATCCATAAGATTTAAGGGAAATTTCTCAAAATTTTAAGCTCCATCAGAATGCACTATCTTGTTCAACACTCATAGTATCTTGTTCCACCTTCAAAGTATCTACCAAAGCCTCTATGGCCTATCGTCATGCAACCTCTGCTTCTAGTCAAAATTCATCTAAGCTAGAAACAAATCAACATCTCTATCTAGTGGCATGTCTTTGACCCTATGCATGAGGCACTCGCTCATCCTGAATATCCCTTGCCTCATCATGTTGAGCTCAACCCAAATACTAAGCCAAAACTTCAACATGCAATCACTCACTGTGATGACTTGTGATGGTATCTCTTCCCATAATAGGACCACCTCTAGGATCATTAAGCTTCAAAGGCCTTTGTTGTGTCTACCACTCCTCATAATCATGAGTAGTACCCAGATCTACCACTCCAGTTGACCAACCCAAAAAAATTGGGGAAAGTGCTAAAAATTTGACAGTAATAGTATATACATCAACCTAGATACCCCATACATGGACCTCCCAACAATTTCGACCAAACTGAGCCTCATAGGCATTAGGAATCTGCCCATGTCTCTCATAAAACTGATGACATACTCGATCAGGTAGATAACACCCTATCACGGATGATGAACAACCAAGCAACCAACAAGTCTATCAACAATACACAAGTTGATCTAGATCCTCTGGAAAAACCTCACAGCTCATGTAAGGTCTCCATACAAAATCAAGAATCTCATCAAACACACGATGCCAATAAGGAATATATCTAGGCAAAGTGTAGTGCATAATATACCCATAATAATAAAAATATGGATCACCTGAAGAGTGATCTTGAATCATGTCAGGATGAGTAACTGCAATATGCTCCCACACCTAAACATACAAAATGAAAAGCCTTATAGACAATGTTATCCTTCCTCGATAGACCACCTCGTGCATATCTCAATAAAAGTGGGCAAGTATATAGTTACCCCATGCATATCTAGTATCATTCTCAAGAATACTCTCAATACATAACACCCAACCCACTACAAACTATCGACCTCATATATCGGGAACAAATAACTCTGATACCAATCCGCAAAGGACAAGAACAATAGGGTTCATAAAATTTGCGAAATTGGATAAATCAATCACCACATCACGAACACCCACACCTAAAAATTGTAGCATAGCATGGGCACCTCGAAAAATCTCGTACATAAAAAGTTCACAATGAATAAGAAGTCATAGAATCCTCCACACAACCTCTAGATTAATGGTTTCCTCCCTTGTAGGAAAATGAAAAGAGAATGTCTCGGAGTGCCACCTCACTGCAAGAGCGGTCAACATTGTCGTATGGGTCCTGATAGGAGGAATGTAAAAAATATGATACAAACCCACTGCATTAGGAAAGTTTTACTCAAATACACCGAATTGGGCAATAGGATCAAACAAGTGACAAGGACATCTCTCTCTCGTCATGAGTAGTTGAAGATTCTCCTGCAAGCAACATAAACCAAAATGTTAAGTTTTCACTCTAAAAAAGCGAAAAAACACAAAATGACACATGCTAGATGAAAAAAGACATGTATGATGCTAAACAAACACAAGCTAGAGTTTACAACACATGCATGGTAACAAAATGATGCTTAAACAAAAACAAACAATGCTATGATTTTAAAAAACAAGAAAAGCAACATAAAATGACACATGCTATATGAAAAATGACGTGTATGATGGTAAATGGACATGAGCTAGGGTTTACAACAAAGGCATGGTAACAAAATGATGCTTAAATAAAAAATGAACAAAAACTAGGGTTTCCCTCTAAACAAACAAACAACATAAAATGACACTTGTTAGGTAACAAATGATAGTTGAGATGATAAACAAACATAAGCCATGGTTTTAGAATGCAAACATTATCAAGAACGACATTCATGATGGTAAACTGACACATACTAGGGTTTGGACAAAGCTAAGAGAAAAAAAACAGACATATAGTCAATTACCAGATTTTGGGACAAATGCACCATTTTTGAATAAATGCGTATTTTTAGGATGATTGAACAAGATTTTGGGTGCAATTTAAGGACAACTATATAATTTCTAGATAACTGTGCAGTTTCAGAATAAGTGCTCAGAATAAATGCACCAGTTTTTGACAAATGTGCCAAAACTGAGATAGATGTGCCAAAACCTCAAAACTAGCACATTTTTTTGACAAGACTGTGCACATGAAAAATGAGAACAAAAACATAACAAAAGTGAAGGGTGGAAAGGTACATACCGGGGCACCAATGTCTGAAGGCCATCTATACTCTCAAATGAGCTTAGAATGATGTGGGGCAACCTTGAGTCTCGACATTCTCCCCCAACAATGGAAAAAATGTGGAATCTAGAGACAAGAATTGGCAAATGGAACAAAGCACAAATGATCCAATTTGAAGACAAAATTCCTATATAACACCTCAAGGAAACCCTAATTTCATCTAGGAAACCCTAATTACACTTAGAAAATATTCCTACTTACAAATTAGAATCTCTGAATGAGAAATCATGCATATTAACATTAAATATTCCATTTGAAAACATAAAAATGACAATACAATCGTGTCAAGATCCTTACCTCGAAGATTGAAATTTTCGGTCAACCTCTCGAGGGGGCAACATAGAGTAATACCATAATTCCACTGAACATCGGAGTGTAGTGGGGCAAAATTTTTTTCAAAACTTAATGTTAAAAATAGAATCTTTGAAACAAAGCAACCTATACTCTATATTAAAGAGGAGAAAAATGTAGTCATGTAAAATTGACTTGACACCTATCACACAACCTCAAATGGCATCAAAGAGCACTAAACGACATCAAAAAAACTTTGAACAACATTGAACAACCTCAAACAATGTCAAATGATATGGAACATCATCTCAGATCATCTCATAATGACTTGGAATCATCCTGTAACACTTTGGAATTACTCAAAATCATCCTGTTACACTTTAGAATCACTCAAAATCATCTTGTAACACTTTAGAATGACATAGAATCATCTCGTAACACTTTATAATGACTCAAAATTATCATTGAACACTTCATAATGACTTGGAATCATCCCATAACACTTTAGAATGACTTGGAATCAACCCGTAACAATTTGGAAAGACTCATAATCATCCTATAACACTTTAGAATGACTTGAAATCATATCGTAACACTTTAAAATGAATTGAAATCATCCTGTAACACTTTGGAATGACTCATAATTATCCTGTAACACTTTAGAATGAATCAGAATCATCCTATAACACTTAGGAATGACTTGTAATCATCTTGTAACACCTCATAATAACTCAAAATCATTTATAATGTCTTGAATCATCTCATAATCACCCTAAAACAATTCAGAATCATCCCATAATGTCTCAGATCATCTCACACCATCTCAGAAAGCTCAAAATTATACTACTTTTTTTCCACATCATAGCACATCGCATCACATCAAAATTACATCAAAAACCTAAATTCCTCTAGTAACTGAATATATAACATTATTTAATTAATTCACTTTTTCATCATTTTAGACAAATTTAATAAATTTTATTTATTTAATAAAGTCCCCAAAACCCTAATTCCTCTATTAATTAAATAAAATAGTATTATTTAGTTAATTCATGTTTCATCATTTCAACCAATTAAATACATCTCATTTATTTAATAAAATCCTAATCCCACCTTATTTTGTCCTCACTAATCAAATAACGCCAATTATTTAATTACATCACTAAATCACCTTATTCCACTAAGTGTATTAAATTATTCAATAATAATTTAATTACAACACTTTCCCTCCAAAAAAATGAATTAAATCAAAATATTCAAATCAAACAAATGCAATTTTTTTTGCAAAAGTCAAACTTGATTTGCACATTCAAACCCCCAAAAGGAATGAATTAATTAAATCAATTAATTCATATTCCTCACCCACTTTCTAATTGAGAAAATTACGATTTCTGACTTAGAAATCTAATTTATTAACTAATCAATCTATTTTGTTAACTAAACAATCTATTCAGTTAACTAAAAAATCACATCCCTAACTAAGCCATCAGAAAGTTGACTGATCAATCTATTTTGTTAACTGATCAATCACATTCTTGACTGGACAATTTGTTTCCCAGTCACACAAATTGTGCAATCAACTTTGCACAATCTCCTCATGTCTAAATCCTCTCAACACCTTTTGACTGTTGATCTTGATTCAACATTGTTGAATCCTGATCATTGATTCCAAATCTCTTTTTCTATAGAACAAACCTCTCTCCTGATAAAAATGGATCAGAGAATTAACATACATTGAGCAAAAAAGTGTTCTCAAGATCATCCATTGTCTTCGATCAACCAAACACAACAAGAATTCATCCACACATTGTACACAGATTTTGGAGGCTTCATTGTGATAAGAGAAATCCAACATCAAGCGAACACACTCCACTACAGGATGGTGAAACTATCTTTTTCTTTCAATTCATATGATAATCAGTAGGTAAATCTTATTGTTTTTTGCATTAGTATAGTTCAATTTTGTATGTGTAGGAGTTTCTAGAATTTAGATTTAAGCTTTTTGGCTATAGAGTAGATTTCTTAGTTAGATTTCTTTCATGTCCCTCTTGGATCATTAATCTAACTTCCTCATTCCCCCTCACACAATATTTATTGTGATCTAATCCCCACTATTGTTTTTCCCACTTTGGGTTTTCCGCATAAAAATCCATGTGTAAATGTGTTATGATTTCTTTCATCTTCTGGCTTACATTTGCAGCTAGATGTGGACTGATAGTTGGATGGTTAATTTTTCTTTTTAGCAGAATGTTGATTCACCCCCTCTCTTAGAATTTAATGTATACAAAAATATAGTGGAAAGAACTTTGAATCAACAAGTAAACATTTACAAGCATTAAGTGATTTTCTTGGAGATTATGTGATTGATGTAGATGATATGGTCAATAAAATATTTATTCAATATTTGAAGGAAGATGCCAAAGATCACTTTTTAGAGTTGCAGTCTATTCCATTGCTTTGTGGCATGAGTCCCAAGTAGAATTTATTAATCAATTTAGTGAGATAATTGATGAAAATTTATTCGTTAGTAGACTCATTGACATTAAAAAGGATAAAGAGGAGGTAGTTATAGATTTTTATATGAGGTTCTCAAAGAAAGTAAGAGATATTCTGGAGAAAATCATAAGAACTGATGCAGTATGCCTAATTATATAACTTGGTGCATTTGATGAAAAAAATAAAAAAATTGAAAGAGATATACCATGAAAACTTTATCAAGCATGTACAATTGCTAGAGATTAAAAATAATTCAAGATATTCAATGATGATAGTGTAAGGAAGTTAATGTAGCAGAACAACTTCCAATACTAATCTTGAGATGAGGGTACTACATAAATTTTAAAATATTTAAGATAATTACAAATTTTAAACATAAATATCATGCATACCACAACATAGTGATTTATGTGGTGAAATCATCTGAAGAGAAAAATCAAATGACAAAATTGACAAATTGATAGAAAATTCTAAAGAATCAAAAGAAGAAATAGGTAAACTTAAATCTCAAATAGAAGGAGGAAATGGATGTGAAATAAAATTCAAAGAAGATGAAGATGTGATCTGAAATTTAAAATTCAAATTTAAAGAAGGCAAGAGAATCAAGGATTTCTTGAATACCAATATCAGTGATAAAATGAATGAGTGTTTAAATCTTGAGGAAGATATTGTATCTCTGAGAAAAGAACTTGAAAAATAAAAAGAGAAAATTGACAAAGGTCTAAAACTCAGAGGAGGTTCTAAAATTCTTGATGAATTGATTAACTCTTAGAATCCATTTAAAGAGAAATTCAAACTTGGTTTTGAAAAGGAGAAAAGACCTATATCCAATGCCTCTATAATTTTTTATGATAACTTCAAAGAAAATGGGATGTTTTAAATAAAGGAAGATAAATACTAAACTAAAAGTACTAGGGAGAAATCCTCCAGAGATTCAAAAAAAATCAAGATGAAAAAAAGGGAGGTGGATTCATTCTTATCTAGAACAAGATGAAGAACTTCATGAAGCTACAACTAAACAAAATGCTCCTACCAAGTTCAATGGTAATTTTTATTCTTGTAATAATTTTGGTCATAAGGAATTTGAGAGTAGGAGAAAGATGATTCAAAATTCATTCAGGCCTCGAAGGTACAATGCTATGAATTGTCAATCATTTCATGGTTAGTGCTATGCTTGAAATAAATTTGGTCATAAGGAAAATGAATGGATAAGTAAATAATAAGGTATAATGCTACAAATTCTCAATCCTTCTATGGTTACTACTACACATGCAACAGGTTTATTCATAGGACTATTGATTGTAGATCTAATGTGAGAATAAGTAATTATGCTCTGTAAGCAAGTATTAAGTGATACAATTGTAATAAACTAGGAAACAATGCAATATTCCTTAAGGGAAAGAACATGAGGTTTAGATTGATCAAAAAAAAAGGAAATGAACAAAGTATGGTAGAAGAATGAAGAAAGTGAAGTAAAGAGTGAAGTTGTACCTCAACATGGTGTAGATGTATCCTCTCATAGCTAAAAAGAAAGTATTTTATTAGGGGGAGTTGTAATTACAGATATTTTCAAACCCCTAAAAAATATGAGATGCTAAAGCCTTCAACATAATGGTTAATGGTAATAATGTTGTGCTCGATTGAAGTTCTAAAGAAAATAAATCTTTTGTAGAGGCTTGTTGAATGATCATGGATCTTTATATTATAGATAGTAAAATCTGCTTATATCAAAAAGAAATTTAATGTGAGGGGATTAGGGTTGGTATTTCTATTTTTTTTTGTAACACCCTAGTATCAAAAAGTGTTACCATGGCTACACCATTTTTCATTGATCTTGTTGAGAAGCTAAGGCCCAAGTACAAGAAGTTTCCATTCAAAGCAATGGAGGTGGATAAAGATGGAGCATTTTTAAAAATTATTGTGGAGGTTTGTTACTACAAGGATATAAGTTTTTACATTCATGTCTTGTTGAATGAGATCAAATATACCTCTTCTTTTGAAATGGTTCGCTTGAGTTTCTTAAAACAAAAATAGAGGATACATGCTAGAGTATATGAATATTGCAACAAAAGGATTAGACATTTGGAAAGATTTTCCAAAATTTTGTGAAAACATGAATGGATAAGAATTGTTTTTATTCAAATTCATGGATATTTATTTTGGCTTGATGAACCCTACATGATAATAAATGATGCAATTAGTGTAGTTATTGGTCTTTCTTCCTAGAACAATCTCAATGTTAAAACCTATGAAGAATGAAATGTTAATTGAGATCACTAATGCTAAATTTGATAAAAGGAAGTCTAATAGTCAATGATATCATTGATCATGGTGTCTGGTATGCATCAATGAGTATTGCATACAATATTTACATTACAAATAGAGAAGCATCTAGCACTGCAACTATTTATTTAAATGACACATCAAAAGGTAGAAGAAGGTGCCATATTTGATCTATATGATTTTTTAAGAAAATAGCTAATGGAGAACCTAAGGATAACAAAATAAACCAATTATAATTTTTGAATGAGTAAGCCTTCACTACTTTCTATCAGATATTTTTTAATAATTTTGAAAATAAGATGCAAAGTAGATATATGATGCCACCTAATTTTTTTTGAAAGTATGAAAATGAGATAAATTTTATGGTAAACAAGGACCATTTTTTATGGAAGAAATGAAACCTATAACTTCATGGATATATGGGCTGCCCTATGAGGTTAAAGATGAACTTGTACAAGATTATGTACATATTTTATTATCAAAACCTAAGGATACCAATGTAAAAAGGTTTGGAACATATAGAGAAACTATGGATGATATTTACTAGAAGGAGCGAGAGTAAACTAGTGGAAAAAAAGTTGAAAAGGTGCTTAAAGTAGTAAGTTCTCCATGATACTCAAAGATAAAATATAAAGATGATCTTCACAAGATTCTAGGAACTCCCTCAAAGACTATACCAAACATCCCTATGAAGGTGCCCATAGCCAAATATATTCCCCTAGAAGCTATTCAAGGCCCAAGGATATTTCGGATATTCTCTCCTATTGTTACATTTTCTCCACTACCTTTTGAATCTACTCAAAAAACTAGTAGTTAAAGAAAAGTTTCATCTATAATCACTCTAGAGAAAAAGGATACAAAAGCTAATCCTAAATGAAAGGAAAATAAAGAAAATATTAATCTTTTGGATGTGGGTTATAATGAAGAGGATGATGAAGAAGAAGAAGTATCTTATTTTGTTTTAATAAAAATATGAGAGGAGGAAATATCATTATGGAAAAGGAAAGGAAAGGAAAGGGAATTGTTGAGGAGAAGTCTAGGAAAGCTCCTTTGGTCACACATTACCCTCTCGATTTTTGTAAAATTTTTAATGGAATTGTTAAGTGTGATTTATTCAATTATACAATGTTTTTGCATCTGCATGTTCCTCTATAATATAAAAAGATAATTGAAAAGGTTGTCATTGATTATATGTTGATGCAGAACATTCCTTTCAATGAAACTATTAACAAAGATCTAGATAGCCTTTTTGAGGCTTTGAGGCAAAGGAGAAAAGATTCCATTTAAGTTGATGAAGATTTAAAAATAAAAGGAATTGATCAAATTGGGATCCTTGTTTCTCATAAAGAAAATGGAAATATTCTCCAAATACAATCTAAATAGCTCCACACCAAGATAAGAGTAGATCTCCTGATGATCTTGGATGAAGATGTAAAAAGTAAGATTCAAAATGAAACTAAAGCCAATAAAAATAAAATCATTGATGAAATCCAAAATAATGTTGATGTTGTTTCACAAGAACTTCTAGATAATACAAATATAGAAGATATATCTAGTCAAAAATATATTGAAGGACCCTCTTGAAAATATAGAGGAGGAGGTATCTCAGGTGTGCATGAGGTGCAACCTATCTCCTATATGGAGATAGAGAAAGAATAAGAAAAAGAATAATATGAAAATACACCCAAAATCATTGAAGAAATGAAGATAATAGAGGTCAATTATGAGGATCATGCAGATGTCAATATTTTGTAAGATATACCTGATGTTTCTATAGGCACCTAAATTTGACCACTCCCATATGGTCAAACACACCCTTGAATTCCTCTATATCACATCCCTAAGCCATATTAAGTAAATAATTTATTATTTGATTAGTATTTCATCTCAACCTAATATACCCTAGGGTATTTAATTAATACCTTACCTCATTCCTCTCTAAATTAAATAAAAGGTTACTTTATTTTATTTAATCACTTTATCTAAATGAATCAAATCAATTTTTAATTCACCTTCTTCTCTCTCCTCATGTCAACATCCTCCATAATTACCTTTTAATCCATATTAATCTAATTAGTCTATGATTATGATGTGCACATCCCTAATCATCATTAGGGTCAAATCCTCCATAATTTTCCACTTTCCCTTACTCTTTCATTAGCCCATCTAATCTAATCTTGCACAACCTTAATCACTAAATCAAGCTAACATAATCTTCATTCCATTTATGACATGTGCCCTTAGTCAACCATTATTAAAAAATTTCTCCTTTTGGAGAATGCATCCTCTTCTGAATGTGAATTTAAAATTCATATTTATTCCCCCATGCATATTAAGGAAATTTTAATTCCTCACTTGTCATCTCAAGGTACATGTGGAAAAAGACCTCCTTTATGAGGAGATATTGTCCATTCCCAAGTTACATCCTAGTACCTCCACCTCATCTCCACTTCATCTTCATTTCTCCACCTCACCTGAAACATGTCAGCATGAGATGGATTGTGAGTTCTCAACTCACCCTAGCCCTTGATCTCCTCCACCTTGGATGCATCTAAACCATCCATTCATTTAGAGGCACTTCCCCTAAAAGTAGTGGAACTACCCTTATTTTAGCAATCACAAGAAATAATTTAACCAAGCAAACACTTAGCCAATTTTCATACACTCTCACACAACCTAGCATACCTCCATTGTTCCAACACTTTAGAGACATCATCTTGTATATAATCAACTACCCACATCCACCATTGCAATCTCCATCATTTTAGTTTCACTTTGCATTGGATTTGAGCCATTTTGTGAAGAAAGAAGCACACAAATCAAGCATAAAAAAGGGCCAACCAGTTCAATAATTAAAGCAAGGTAAAAGGTCTCATTTTCTTATATTTTATTTGAATCTTATTTAGGCCCATATTGAGGTGTTCTTTCTGATTTATTGTTTTGATTTTCCATTTTTTTTTAATCTTAGAGTAGACGATTTCACCTGCACACATTTTAGGCACACCTGGTGGGACCCACGTCATGGGTCTACTTTTATGTTTCTTGTTATTTGAATTTTTTTAGGTTCGAATCTCGGACATAGGGGTGAATCCATCCTCAAAGGGAAAATCCACTTGATGCAAGGGCATACCTACATTCAACATAGGAAAAATCATACACACCTCTACCTTAAATATCCAAACTTGTTACTACCAATTTGAACCAGTATATTTAGAGGCAAACATGCTCAGGTGACTTGGACTGGCAATCCTACTAGATGAAGTGGCAGCTTTAATCTAACCATAGAGGAGAATACATTCCCGCCTCTCTACTCAATAGTTGATTGTGCTTCTTCCCATTTCCTGAAAAGGCAATCATAACATGAAAGAAAGAAAAATTAACTCTACAGAGGGGTGAATTTGAAGTAATCGAGAGTCCTAAATTTTTTTAATTAAGCCTTCATTTGATTTTGGATTCAGGTACTAATCTTCTGACTTATTTTTTTGTGCTTGTGAGATTTCACTATTGTTTGTGCAACTAGTCATTTGTCTAATATTGGAGGTCAAAACTACTAACACCTGTGTTGCAAGATGAGAATTTGAAGCCTTTAGTTAGCTCTATCTATTGTTTTTCATACTAGTTGGGCACCCATTAAATTAATTAAAGGGTCAATTAACTTGTTTGTTATGTTTGGGAGTGTTTTTTTATATATGCTCTCCCCTTCAATTGTATGGTCATTCTGGGTGACAATAAATTGCAACTCATTCTAGTCTAGTTGAGTCCACTTGGGAATTACTAGTGTGCATATGCTCTCCCCTTGTGCTATGTGTGAGCTTGGGGACCAGTAGAAACATCTAGTATTTCCTTCCATTTAGTGAGACCTACATGGGATCTCATCACCAGGGGGATGATATTGACCATGTATTACTGGTGGGGTATATAAAGGGGAGAGCGCCAAATTTTTACCCCAATCTAGTCATGTCATGTCTAGCAAATCATTGAAGGTAGAGTGATACCCAGATAAGACATGCAAGATTGTTCTAAGTCTCTAGTACCTCGTTGGGGTTCCCAATCCATTCTTTTGATAGGCTAGTGTTCATAGTTATGCCTCACACACCCTCCTAGTATATTGAGGACCCAAGAGATATCCTTTATAGCCTAGATAGAGACTCATGTTCAACCATGGCCTGGTGTAGTGCATGGGATGTAGATCATACCCTAAATTTACTCACCATGCAACCCCTTAGGTTGAGATATAATTACTCATGGTAAACTATGATAGTTCTTGAGGAGAGAGAGAAGGTTAGCCTATGGCGTCTATTGACGACCATACACCATTGCATATCTAGCTATCTGCCTTCACAAGAAATGGTACTTCCACCCAATTTCATGAATTATTAAACTTTGGGTGCCCCCTCAAGGTGGTGGGCCTACATTGAGTTAGAAAACCTTTACTACTAATTTTAGGTTTGTGTTGTCTAGAGTGTCTTCCTATGATATACTAGTGCTTGTCATCAGTCTGAGTTAGTGTCAAACTACTATTTTTTGTTTGTTGTGTTTTTAGTCCTTTTCCATAGTATTCCCCTACTATCAATGGTGATTTTTCTTCTCAAAGGGGTTAAATTTAATTATGGATAGGTGATCCTACCTTGGAAGGGGATTTCTCATGCCTTAGTCTAGTCATGTCATCTAATAGGTGAATGCACTTCCATTAGGGGAAAATTTTCTTGTGGGTCTCTTAGATAGGTGACCACATATTTGCATGATTCTTGAATAGGTGATCTTATCATCCTAATAAGTGATTCCATGTTTTTTTCTCCCAATAATCCACCCATACATCTCCTTAGATAGGTGAATATGTTGTCTATAGGATAAATCCTGCATCAAGTCCATACCACACCGATCTATACACCCTTTAGAATATACAAACCTATTGTCCTCAAGGGCGATCCTATGTCAAGTATGTACCATATGTGTTTGTACTTCCCAAGAAATAGTTGATATTTCTCTCCCCATAGGTATCTCCACATCTGAGTGTGGCAATACTAAGAGTCCTATCCATACAATACAAGACATAAGCAGTCCCATGAACCCTAGAGAGGTGATATTTTAATACACAAAGGTGGTTGTGTGCACCTTAGATAGGTGATCCCATTACTTAGAAGGGTGAATCTACTATCTATAGAGGCGTACTCATGTCCCATACAAAAAAAATTGGGGCTAAATCCTCTTAACCACTGAAAGTGTCTTGCTTTGCAAGTCTATTCCTGTGATTAATTTTTTTTATCACCATCCATCTACCCGTAATTGTCATTTTAGTTCATCTGCATTTTTGGAAAGTCATTAAAACCTTAATCAAATGATATAGGTTCATCTTAGAACATCCCTATACTCGATATACATCATCAATCCATCAATCCAAATCCTCTAGGCATTTTTTTAGGGATCTTTTATCCAATTGGGTTAGAAAACTAACCCTAATAATTGTCATCCATATTTAATAATGGTTGTTATCCATCCTAAGTTGGTAATCCTTCATGGCCTTATCAATATACTTCCATCTTGAGGTTGGTTTTGTGACATAATCACCCTTTTTATCATCCAATATAGTTAGTAGTGTCTTACATCATCCAATTGAGCTCCTAAAATTGGTTCAGAGTTAATCCTATCAATATAATCCAATCAATCAATCTAATTTGATCCAATCCAATTATCAATTCATCATTATCCAAGAAATCATCCAATAAATTGACTTTTCATCCTACCAATTATTTAGGCCATCATCTAGGACATCACTTAAGTGCATCTTTGGGATTAGAGTCATCAAAATAACCTGGTCACTTGCATTTCCATCCCCATTACTCAATCATAGGAAAATAAAATCATGGAACAACAATAGTCCCAAGGTGTTCAACCTCAGTGTCCTCCAAATCACCAAACCAACAATACCTCATCACAATCCAACATAGACTTACTAGACAACTAGTCCCAAAATAAATAATGGTTAATCAACTTGAGCTCACTATCGATGAGTATCTTAGTGATCTCACCAACTTGCAAATGATTGATTGTCTTCTCACTAAGTTGCAAGACAAAACATTTGCATAATTTCTTGTGAGGGGTACCAAGCCATCTACTAGTTTTGATATGTTAGAGTATGTCAAAATCACACCCCCTTCATCATTGGATCCATTGAGCTCTCAGGTTAATCCTACTTCATCAATTCTAAAATTCCCCTAGGTTTCCCCACAAGACATGTGGTATCAACCTAGATTTGGCAATGATGTATACTATCAAATACCACCCTCCCAAGTTCAGATCTTGGTCATGGGTGTTGTACTTGATATGAAAAATCCCCAAGATCTTGATCCTAATAATCCTCAAGGATTTATCATTCATCAAAATCTAAACAATCCCCAAAGTCTTAGTTCAGTTAATCCACAAGGCATGAACATTCCCCTAGGTTTGATTCTTGTACCATCTACACCACCTCTTCCACAACATCAATCGGGTCCATTACTAGGAAATATTGTGGTAAATACATATAATCCCTTTGCTAATATACCTTCTCACATACCTCACATCCAAACACACACATTGAATCTACCATCACCTCTGTTTGCATCTCAAGGCAATCTTCCACCCCTGCATCAACTTTAAAATAATCCATAAAAAACATCATCACAACCATCCTATCAACAACCACCTTGTAAAACACAAGTCCCATCACAACCTCAACCTCATCAAACCCATATCTCATCACAACCTCCACCACATCAACCCAAAATTCAATCACAAACCTCATGTAAAACTAAAATCTTATCACAATCTCAACAACCACCACATCAATCTTAACAACCACCACACCAACCTAAAGGAAATATTTCTCACCCTCCCCATCAGTCAAATACCATCCCAAAACCATATAAATCATCTTACTAACAACCTCCTCATCAAAATCAGATTCCATCACAACCTTCTCATGAATCCCAAATCTCGCCATAATCACAAAAATCCTCTCATAAAATCCTAGGTAACCCTATTGCCCAATATCTATAACATCCTCAAAGAACTTATTATCTAAAAGCCACTACATCCAACCCAAATCTCAATTATTACTACTATAGTGCACAAAAATTCCAATGTCAACCATATTCCACCAATTCCTAGCAGCCACAACAAAACAATTACTATTAATAATCCAATTTGCAACAGCCTCCTTATTCTTCCCAACAACAACCCACATATAAATACCAATCCAATCCATTTTACTCCCAACAATCAACATCATATCAACAGGGTGCCTCTTCATCATATTATCAAGCCCCACCATCATACCAATAAGCTTATGCCCATGTTCAATCCACGTACCACAATCAATACCAACAAGTCCCTTCATATCCACCTTTTCCATCATATGGTCAGTCCATTCCACCTCCACCTCCATCACTTCAGTAGTATACCACATACAATTAGTTGAACTCAACAAACCGTTCCTCATCAATTCCAATTAATAGGAGTGGGAAGAGATGAAATCCGCCCTCAAAGAACTACAAGCGGGGACACTTAAGAAGTCCTTTAAATTTGAGGAGATTTTTCATTATCATTTTTTATCCCTCCATCTCACTGGTCCCCTTCCCTAAGAAATTTAAAATTCCAAAATTCAATAAATACAAGGGAAAGAGTGACCGAAGGAGCCACTTGCAAGAATTTTACACACATTGTCAAGAAGTATTGCATAATGATAACTATCTCCTCAGGTTGTTCCCTAGAAGCTTAATAGGGAAAACACTAGAATAGTTCATGGGTCTTCTGAAGGGGTCCATTCCTTCCTTTATTGACTTGTCCAATAAAAATTTTACACATTTCACTTTCAATCTAGAGATAGAGAAAGACACTTCAGACCTCTTGAAAGATACGCAACGTGAAGGAGAAACTTTTGCGAGCTGCCTGCAAAGGTGGAAAGCCTTGGCTAGTCAACTAAAATCCAATCTCCATGAGAAGGACTTGGTAACCATATTTGTTACATATACCCACCCTGAACTATCCCATAACCTATGCCTCCATTGTGTTATCATCTTTGTGGAGGTCATCGAGAAGGTTACTACCATCAAGAGAGCCCTTATTTCTAAAGGCCAAATGAAAATCTTTAACCAAGATAAAGATAAATCATTTGGGGATAAATCTTGATACTAGAACAAGAAAAAAAATACTATTAATGATGGTCTCACCAACACTAAACACATACAAGTAGCTAGCACTTCACAAATATCATAGTATATCTCCAATGCACAATTTTTTTCAAATGTCATATCTATAACACATGGTGCACCTTGTCCCCTTGTACAGTCCAATCAATACAATCAAGTGAATAATAAGTGCTCATTCACTCCTTTGGGAGAATCATTAGATGTAATTTTCAAAATTTTTATTCAGGTGAACTATGTAGTCACTTATCTTGTGACAAATCCTTTTGATGAGTCAAATCCTAGACCTATTTGATATAGAGAGAATGAGTATTGTGATTATCACAAGACCAAAAGTCACTCCACTAATAAATGTCAAGGACTTAAAGGTTATATCCAAGATCTTATAGATCAAGGTGATATCATAGTGCAAGCAAATCAAGTTGCTTTGTCTAATGCTTAATTATAAATATATCAAAATGCCTTCCCTAAGCACAACCAAGGTCCAAGCACCTCCAACACAATCAATGGACCCAATAATAAAAGCCAAAATAATATTACTAATAATATTAGATATAAAAATGCACCCTATAAGTGTGAGAATATTACTATGTGCATCACCCAAGGGGAGCCATGCATATATATGATTCATGTCAAAGGAAAATACCCTCAATGTGTTGTTACCACATGTCGTACCTGTGAACCTCAATCCTACACCTGCACAAACAAAAGAAACAAACACATTAGTAAGCTCATATGAAAGTTAAGACAAGGATTCCCCATGAAATCCATCTACAATGCTCAATAATAGAAAAAATGAAGAAAAAACATAAAATATAAATGAAATCCTAATTAAGCAATACAAACAGTTGATCCCATGGGGGAATTGGTACCATTTATTTGTAGAAATTGGCCCGTTCCCAACTCATTTGTTGCAATGTTGATGAGTGATCCACTTTGATGAAGATTCAATCAAGCTGCATGATGAAAAATTTGCATAACCTAGCTAAAATTTTGATGAAATGGATGAAACTAGATGTTGCATGAGGATTAAGTTGAGTATAGTAAGTTTACTCAAGTTGTGGATGATAGAATGAGAGGAAGAGTCTCTCATTTATACATTTCCCAATTGGAAGAGAGAGTGAAATTGAGAAAAATGGGATCATTCAACATCCAATGGCCAAGTGCCACTTGTCAAGATGTGAATGGGTGAAGGTTGTGCACATTTTGATCAAAGTGCCAATAAATGATATTAGGTGCAATTTGAAATTGAGGAAATGACTTGTTGGAGAGGCAATAAAATGGAGTTATGGCCACTTGGCTCAAGTCAAAATGACTTGTAACATGAAATAATGCCTTTTTGGAAGGACCAAGCCCACTTGAGCTTGAATTCAAATTTGAGGGAATATTCCCTTTTTATTGCATGTGAGGGAAAATAGGAGATTTAATAAATCAAAGTAATTGATTTATTGTGCAAGTTGCATTCTCTAGATAATGTGACATAGATTAAGATTAAATTAATCAAAGTTTCATTAATTTATTGAAGAATTAGGAGATGTGACAATTTAGACTTAAATTTATGAATTGATTTAAATCAAATTTAGAGGAAGGGTTTAATTAAATCAAAAAAATTATTTATTTAACTAAAGGGGATAATGTTAGATTAAATAAAATGAGGTTTAATTTATTCAATTTAATGAGAGGAATTTAAAGATTTTTCATTAATAAAATGAATTATTTAAATGAACAAAGACATAGGATTAATTAAATTTATTAATTTAATCAAAAAGGGAGAAATACCTAATTAAATAAATAATGATTTACCTAATTAAGAGATGAAAAGTGATGATAAGCTGAGAGTATGATTTAGAAAGAAGCGATGTTAGTAATCAGGATCAAGTGCTTTGGTCAATTTTCTATGTCTACACTACCTGCATATTAGTCCTTGGACCTTCCACTTCATCTTAGCTAGCTCCTGTGAGCTCACAATATAATATCCTTGATCATCTAGGTAAGACACCTACTCAAATATCAATCCTATATTTTCATAAGTCTTCTTCAATCCATCAAGAGATCCTTACAAAAGATCTACAGGATACACATGTGCCAAATGATATTGATCCTACTTAGTTCCAAGATTTGGCAGGGCATTTCTCATCCACCTATTAGCTGGGATTCAACCAAAATGATATGTCGTTGATCGATTCATCCCATAATCGTGCCTTACACATTGAGTTCTTGGTCTTTCGCCATAAGGTAAAATGGGTCCTAGTAGATAGTGGCTCTACCCTCAATCTATGTACATTAAAGTTCATAAAATAGGTAGGGTATACTCATGTTCACCTGGACAACCAAACCATTACAATTAAGGCTTAGGACAATGCAAAAATGGACTTAAAGTGTATTATTTTTTATCCTATGAAGGTTGGCCCTATTGTGTAATACACTACATACCACATCCTTTATTTGGATTTGTCATACAACCTCCTTCTTGGTCCCCCATGGATTCATTCCATGAAGACCATTCCTTCAACCTATAATCAGTGTCTAAAGTTTCCATAAAACAACGTTGAACTCACCATCTGTGTTGACCCCCAGCCTTTTGCGTATTGTCATGCTCTTGAGGCTTCCTTCCCACACTCAGGACACTATCCAGGAATAGAAGTGGGAACCCCTCAGACATCATCCATTCTAGCTTCCAATGCATCATCCAATACATCTTCCACCCCATCCACTACATTTGAATCCACCATCACCAAGGTTCAAATCATTGAAAAATATTGTGGAGAATATGAGATGTGTACAAATGTTAATATGGCAACCATTCCACCATCTCCCTACACATATGGTCAACCTTCTTAGTCAACACCAAAGGGAGATTTGAAGACCAAAACCCTCAATTCTAAGAATATGGGCTCAACAACATTCCAATATTTGGGTACACTACAAGATCAGATGGAGGATGACATCAATCAATATTTCTACAAAGAAGAACCCAAGCCATCACCTCCCCTCATCAAATAATTCCAAGAGGTTTATCCCCATGCTTCAAAGCTAGTATAAAAATACAACTATCAAGGGGGCGGCTTGGTGTAGAAGGGCATGGAAGACTACAACCCATTGAGACACCAATGTGACACAAACATTTCAGATTAGGCTATGACAAGAAGAAAAAGGGTCCCATATCATCCACTATTACTTCTGATAATGTTACTCTAGATAACGATTTCCTTCAAGACATACCATAAGAAGAAGCAATCATACTCTCATATGATGATGTAGATCTCCCTTCCATTTTCCAATCTACCTCAGTCTTTTCCATAAGCCTTTCACTCCACCACTTCGACCTTATTGATTGGGACCTATGAGGGAGTGCACCTACAAATATCTTTCCTTCATAGGAAACCTAAGTACATATCATGGGATTAGGGGAGGATGAACACTCTAACCATAAAATAAAATAAAAATAAAAAGAGTCACCTAGTGAAAACCTCCTCGAGGAATTTCTTGGCTCGTAAAAAGTAAAAATCACCTAGTGAAAACCTCCTCGAGGAATTTCTTGGCTCGTAAAAAGTAAAAATCAAGGGTGTATCCTATAGTGAAATCCTTGATGAGGTGCTAGAGGAAGGGGGTGTTAATCTTCCCCTTATTGGAGCCCATTTATACAAACGATCTTCAATTCGAGTTGAGGAGACACAATAAGTTAATATATGTACAAAATAAGAGCATAAGATCACCTATGTAGAAAATTCATTATCTGAGGAAGAGTACCCCATAATTGTTAATCTCCTAAAGGAAGGGGTCCTTAACTTTGCATGATCATATTCAGATATGCCAGGATTGGATATCACATTGGTTGTACACCATATTGATGTTCATTTGTATACAAAACCAAACAGAAGCTCAAGAAAATGCATCCCCAAGTGGCTCTACTTGTCAAGAAAGAACTCAAAAAAATATTAGAGTTTGGGTTCATCAAACCTATTGATTATTTTGAATTGATATATAATATAGCACCTATGGCTAAACCTAATAGAAACATTAGAACTTGTACCAACTTTCGGGATCTCAATAAAGCTTTCCCAAAAGATGATTTCCCACTCCATAGCATTGACATGTTGGTAGATCTCATAGCAGGAAATTAGGGATAACTTTAAGAAATCCCCCCCCTTAGCTAAGGATTAAAATCTTGGCGAATCTTTCCTTTTATTTAAAAAACTTAGTAATTTTCCCTAGCGAATCTTATGCACATTATTAAAAAAATTGTAAAATCTTGATGAATCTTAATGAATAATTGGTAAAAAAAAAATCACAGTGGTGAATTCTAGTGAATAATCACTAAAACAATTAATTATAATGGCGAATCTCTCCTTTAAAAATTTTCATAATTGGTCGGAGCAATTCCCCCATTTTTAATTTTTTTTTTTAATATTGAAGTAGGGGCACGAGGTTGGCAGCCACTTGCAGGGTCAAGGGGCAGCGCCCCTTGT
Organism: Sequoiadendron giganteum; assembly: GCA_007115665.2. Classification (NCBI taxonomy): domain Eukaryota; kingdom Viridiplantae; phylum Streptophyta; class Pinopsida; order Cupressales; family Cupressaceae; genus Sequoiadendron; species Sequoiadendron giganteum. The sequence continues at coordinate 265,893,638 of CM021106.1, forward strand.
GGGGGTCAAGGGGGAAAATCTCTCTTGTGGGGTTCGATGGGGCAATGCCCCCTCATAGGGTCTGGGGACAGCAGCCTTGACGTGCTCGTAAATGGAACTTGAAAATTTTACCATCAATTAGCTTTCAAATCGAATGGCTACAAGTTCATTCTGTGAGAGAATATCGGTGTGAGTGAACATCATTGGTGGGACACTTAAGGATGTCCCACCGATACAATGATGATGACGTATGTCATGAACTATTAGCAATATTGAACGATGGAGATCAAACAAAGCTTTCATCATATGTCTTTCTGGGAGCTTGACACAAATATTGTAGATTCCCTTCACGATTCTCCAAAATTACACAAGTGATGTACCTGTTCCTTGGTGGAACCCAGGTGGAGTATGGAAGCCTTATCGGCATGAGTTAACATCATCAGTAGGACACTTAGGGATGTCTTGTCGATACAATGATGATGACTTATGTCATGAACTATTGGCAACAGTGAACATCGAAGACAAAATTTTGGGCCTCAACAACCTCTTAAAAGGCACGTGTATATAAAGTCACAAAATTGACTTGCAACCATTTGATTAAAAATATAAACGATGGAAATAAATAAAAAACCTATTCAAGGCTAAAATATACCTAAAATTAAAAGGTAAATTATTATTAGTGGTGAGATTTCCCAAAAATTAATCATAGGAATATAAAATTAATGGCGAATATAATTAATATATGTAATTACAGTATAAACTACTAGCGAATCAGTTCCAATGATGCATCATTTAAAAAATAATGCATTGCCAAATTAATCGAGACAAATTTATTTTTTTGTAAAAATCTAGTGATTCAACATCCTTTCTAACTTGCATTATTCACCATTTTTGGAGGTTTCAATTTCAAATATTCACAAATTGGTGAAGATTTTCCACTAAAGTTCTCCCTACAAGACATGCCATGCTATCCCTCATGGATGGCTTCTTAAGCTATAGTTAGATTAGAATTATACCTAAGGATCAACACAAGACTACTTTCACTACCCCATGGGGAAAATTTTGCTATAATATAATGCCCTTTGGCCTAAAAAATGTGGGGGAAACCTACCAATATCCAATGATAGTCATCTTCCATGGCCTCTTCACATTATAATGGAAGATTATGTCAATGATTTACTAGGCAAGTCAAAAACAAGAGAAGAGCATACCAAGATCTTGAGGCAAATATTTGAGCGGTTAGAACAATACAAGCTATGCTTAAATCCAAAGAAATGTTTATTTTGGTATCACATCTGGAAAATTATTAAGCTTCATTGTATCTAGAAGGGGCATTGAGGTGGATCCAATGAAATTAAAGGCTATAATATGAATTCCCCTACCTCAAAATCTAAAACAATTAAGAAATTTGAAAGGAAAATTATAGTCTATCAGGAATTTCATTGCCCAAGTTGTTAATAAATTCCACTAATTTATAAACCTCTTGTGTAAGGACATAACTTTCAAATGGGATCCAAAGTGTTAGCTAGGCTTTGACAAGATCAAGGAATATTTAGCCAATCTACCAATCTTAAAGCCTCCTATTCCTAGCAAGCCACTAATGTTGTATATCTCAACCACTGCAGTTGTATTGTGGGCATTATTGGTCCAACATAATCAGTTTTCTAAAGAGTGTTCCATCTATTATATTATTCATACACTTGTGGGCTATGTGCTTAATTATTCACCCATGGAAAAATATTTCTTAGCAGTTGATTTTAGTTCACAAAAGTTGTGTCATTATATCCTTAGTCATCCTATCAAGATCATATCAAAATTTGACCCACTCAAGTATTTTTTACCAAGAACATCCTTAATTGGTTGTATGGACAAGTGGGTTATGCTCCTTAGCAAATTTGACATAGAATATGTGGACCATAAAGCAATCAAAGGGAAAGAAATATCAAATCAATTGGTTGATGGTCCTCTAGTAGATGCATATCCCTTAGTAGTAGAGTTTCTAAATGAAGGGGTTTTTAAAATCTTAGAATAAGATACATGGACACTATATTTTGATGGGTCATATACTCACAAGGGAGTTGGTGCATGTATTCTCTTTCTTACTCCTCAAGGTGACTGCATTCTAAAGTAATTTAGGTTAGCATTTCCATGCATGGATAACATTACTGAATATGAAGCTTTAATCATAGGCCCTAGAATTACAGTATAATGGAATATCACTTGACTCTATGTCTTTGGTGATTCTCAACTTATAGACAAGTGGGTTAATGATGAGTTTTAAAATAAGGATGATAAGATTATTCTTTATAAATTCATGGTGGACTATTTCAAGAAATACTTTGCCCATATCCAATTTTAGCGGATTCCTAGAGTACAAAACAAGGTAGTTGATGCTATGGATACAATTGGTTCTCTCATTGGCATTCCCAAAGACCAAACAAATTGTGAGCTCCTCATAGAGAAACTATTAATCCCAATGTATAATATTCCTGATAATGAGATGGTGTGTGACATCATGGGCCCTGAATCATCTTAGTATCACGATATTTATGTCTATCTACACTATAATATCCTACCACCTAACCTCACCCATAACCAACACAAATCTTTCATCCAATGCACTTCCCGCTACACAATGTCAATAGATACACTTTATCATAGAGGGTATGATGGTACTCTCCTTTGGTGTCTAAATGAATCAGAGTATCATGTTGTCTAAAATGAAGTACATATTGTTTCCTATGGGTCTCATTCTAATGGGATGGACTTAGTGAAGAAAATTCTCATAGTAGGATATTACTAGCCCACTATGGAGCATGAAAATTGTGAGTTTGTAAAAAAATGTGTACCATGTCAACAACACGATACCTAATCCATGCTCCTATAGAATATTTCTAATCTATAATTGTGTTGGTGTTTCAAACTGATGGTCTAGCATCTCCTGAAGGTTATCTATTCCTTACGTATGTGTAGGATCATGACAAGCCAAAAACTGACGATATGTAAGTGATATGATGGCCCATGTGGGTGACAACTTAATTTTTACCCAAAATTGATGAAATGAAAAGGGTTTTTAAAGGAGATTCTCAACTTTCCACCAATATAAATTATGGTTTACTTTGAATTTAATAAATAGTTATTATTCATTTTCTATTTGAATTACGACTAAAGTCCTTATTGATAGACTGATTGAAAAAAAACTATGTATTACAAATGGTATCACATATTTTAAATCTGAAACATGTGTCACATTCTATGATTCACATAATATAGGATTAAAAAAAAAAGAATTGAATTTCATGAAGTTTTGACCAATTTAAGGTGGTTAGACATACAATTTTTTATATTTTTGAAAAATTTTAATAAAAAATTCATAATTAATTATTTACTTGGAAAAAAATTACAAAAAAATATGCATCACATTGGGACATGAGTCCTCTAATTATATCTAAAATATTATAAAAAAATATTATCATTTTATTATTGTTGGGGTGGTTAGATAGACACCTACTTCTTATTTTTCCCTAGAATTTAAGTACTATGGCATTGAAATTTCAAATTTTCACCAAATAGATTTTTTTATTTTTTAAATAAACCTAGTAGTTTAGAAACTACCTTCAATTTTCTATAGATTATATTCTTACATATTTTTGAAATAATATAGATAGCTTATTTAAATTTTTTGCATCGAGTTGCCTAACTCTAATTTTTCTAAATTTTATTGCCACTTAAGGGCCTATTTTTTCCATGATGATCCTGCACATACCCCCTTATACCTAGGGACCCTAGGTCAATGGCCAACGAACAGAAGATGACTGATTATCAAAAGCCTCTCCTCTGCACTTTAGGCTCTATAGGACCAAGGTGGGTATCCCTATACATTAAGGAAAATCATCATACTACAATGGTGGAAGGTCTTCAATGGGATAAATCACCTACACAACTCTCCCTTGTCTTCAATATCTAATGGTAGTATGGGAATAAACATTAAATAAAATATAAGAAATGCAATGGTTTTCTTATGAATTGAAGTTGAATCCACCTCAAACTTAGGCTTGTGAACATGGATTGACCATGGACTTATCCACAAAAAGTCCATAAATGAAGTAGCATTCCTACAATAGACCCACTTATAAACTTGTTTCCTTATAGAAAGAAACAAACATCATAATAGAACTATCAAACTTCTTTGAGATCCTTATTTCATCATCATAACTTTACATAAGAACTCAAAAAAATTACTTTTCTCCTTGACTAGATACTGAAAACTCATGCATTCGTGATCGACAAATGTGATATGAGAATAAATACAACCATTGACTATATTAGTTCAAAGACTATGAGTACAATAGTGGAGAGAATCATAGAATTTATACAAACATAAAGCGAAAAATGAAATGAACATTCAAGTCATCTATTGTTATTATAGAGAAAAAATTACATGTCCTTCCTAAGTACATAAATCACTATACAAACTAGGAAAAAGACTTACAAAAGTTTAGAGAGGGTGGAACATCAACAAAATCTACAAGATTTTCCTTTATAGTGAAGGAATAATTGAGAATTGAATTCAAAATATAACCCTAACTCTAACTAGGGTTACAAAAGGACTATATCTAATCAGATTACAAATAGCAAGAATTTCCCCCAAAAATGAAGCAACAACCAACCATAAAGACCTCTGACACCTTGAACACACTACAACATAATCGAATGTGAAAATAAGCCTGAAATCCTCAGGAAATCCACTATCACAGTCAAGAAGAACATTCCATGACATCAACTTCATTCTCTACAACATATCAAGAAATAAATGGCATTTCTCAACAATCACTTTGGCCTTGGAAAAATCATAAGAGTCTAATCCAAAGCCATCTAGAATTTATCTCGTAGCTAGTTGTATCTGCATCATTAATTTTGGCATTCAACCAAAAATAAGAGAAGCTAACCATTGGGAAATCATATTTTGAATTGTGGCCACCGTTATGCCTTAATTGCATCTAGATCTAATAGTTAATGCTCATTGCACAAAATTTTAAAAACTAGCCATCAAATTTAACCATTTTAAATCTATGTCGTTCAATCATCATGAGAAACACCATTGCATGACTCACAAATATGATGTGTCATCTAATCATGAAAATTGGGTAGTGCCACTTGGTTTCCCTTGCCACATCCACCATCATCACCTTCCTATTGGGTCCCACAACGTTTATCAATAGTTAGCATGCATCCAACATAGACTAATCCACCACTTTTTTCTACCCCCCACGACACCGAGACTAGATCCACCAAAAACTTAACAGAACCAATGGGCACCATCTAATCTTCTTGATCATAACTATTGATCCATTGCCATCCGTCATGGTAACGTCACACTCCACTATCATATCTACTACCATAGGGGGTCCCACTAGAGACATGTGTGACCAGCCCACTAACCCTGCTACATTTTGGAAACCATTATTTTATTCACATGGGTGTGTGGGGAATGTCCAGGATCAAATCACATCAATGCACATTAGCCATTAGTTAAAAACTTGATGAGGTTAGACAAGATAGTGGGGACTAGGCCCCACACTTGAGATAAGGACACATGTCCACATCCCGCTAACACCATGGACTTTTGGAAACAATATTTTATTTGAGAGATGCACATGAGGAGTGACTAAGATGTAGTCAATGATTTCACTTTAATATTTGTTTTTAGATCACAGGACCACTTGCACACTTAAAAAATTAGTATACTCATGCATATAAATCATGACCTAAAAGGGGGTCACCTTAGGAAAAAGGACTAAGGGAATGATGAAATATTTTACCCTATGACTTAGAAAAAATTAAAGATTTAAACTAGGGTGGTGATCAAAATGACAAGGTAAAGGGTACGGTGAACACACAACCTCCTAGACATAAGTTGTAACTAAGATGATCTGGAACTAGGCATAAGAGGTCAACATGATTTTAGAAAAAAAGTGCACGCCAAGGGTTTTAGGGTCTTAGGATGTGTGATATAAGAGGGATTTGTTCCTCGTGGGTATCTTCATTCTCAAGAGATCACTAGGGAATGAACTGCCCTTATAAACATTAGCATAAGAAAGTTAATCAAAACAATAAAGAAATATACCTAAGTTATGTTTTAGAGAAAACCACTTTAGATCCCTAGAGAGGGAAACTCTGAGATTCCTACCTCAGATGTGTGAGGTCTCAACCAAAATATGTAAGAATTGTATTAGGATGCCAATGTAGTGCATTGTGGTCTAAAAGACTCATTGGCATCTTAAGTAGCAGAGGGCTCGGGAGCTCAAGCAAGTGGAACCAAGTTTCACTTCTAAGCTAAGACCTAGGATGTACGTAACTAAATAAAAAAATAGGAAGCCAAAGGTTGGACCAAACACAAGAGGAATCAAGGGAAGCTCACATTTTAGTGACATTCATATCTCCACTCCAAGCTCTGCTTCACAATCTACACACAAAATAATGAGGGGAAAAGGTTAGGATTGTATAGGGGTCTACGTCAGCCAGACCCCCATTTTAGTGTTCCCACCTCCATGGATAACCAAGTTGAAAAGGAGTGTAAATTAAGTAAATATAGAATGTGATGAAAGAAAAACCCTCTTTAGAAGAAGAACCCACACCATGAAGTAGTAAACACACAAGTAGGAAATAAAAGTGTGAGAGAGAGAGAGTTACCCACAAGCCTAGACCCTCTCCAGAGCACACGGATGCACCATTGGGTGCTTTATTGAGAATTGTTGCTACTGGAAGGACCTTAGTCTAGCATGGATTTACTAGTGAGAGTGTTGCTAGCAAAGATGATGAGAACTCCAAGATGGAGAAAATGTTGAGAGGGCTTGAATGAATGAATGAATTCAAACCCCAAAATGAGAGTAAAGAAGGTGTTTTTGATGCATGCAAACATGGAAAATAGTTGTTATGTATGAAATATGACTGCTAGGACATGTGTCAAGAGATTCAAGATTGTAGATTCCCATTTTCAAACTTAGATAATCACCAAGACACTAGCTCGCCATGTAAACATATGTGTGTCATGTAGGCATCTAAAGCCTAGATTTGTAGGAAATGTGTCATTAGGCTTCTTTTTTCTACCACAATTCCACATGGAGTCAGACTCATGAGATTCCAACTCATGGGATTTTTCTCATTAATACTCGAAGGTGTCATAAATTCTAGGAAAAAGTGAAAAAATGTGGAATTTCCCTTAGGTGCAATTAAATGACATTACATTTTTCCCCCACTTTAGTGGGCTTAATTTTGGAAAAAAATCAACCTCACTAAAGTAGAGATGACAAAATTCACCTATATTTTGAATTTTATAGATTTGCATGCCAAGAAGAAAGGGACCTCAAAGGCCATAAAATTCGAGCTAAGTCATACCGAAGGTACTCGCAACAATTGAGCTCAACAAAAACTGACTAAAATGGCATGGAAAATCATTGAAGAATTAAATATGCCAAACTCAAATTTTGGGTCAGCCTCGAAAGTTAGAAGCTACAACGGTGAGAAGAATGTGTTGGAATGATGGATGCATAGTTGGACCTTTTCCAGGAAGAAATATTCAACCACAAAGAAAGTATGATAATGGCATGCAAATATAGATTCTATTATGATCTATTAGATTGATAGATAGATGGATATATGGATAGATTACAAAGAGTACATATGCCTGATTATATAGGCAAGTGCTAAACATAGAATGAAAAGGATGTTGCCAAGTGTTCAAATCACACTTCATGTGATAACAAGAAACCCTAACAAACTACCTAGGGAATGATAACAAGATGGAGATAAGTTCTAGAAAAGACAACTCATCTTCTAGAAGGGAATCTTATCTAAACAAATTTATTAAATGATTAAATGCAACTTAGGACTAATATGATTAATTAAAACCTAAGTTAACCTATGCTAGTGTAATAATTAATTAATTACAGTAATAGAATTATCAAGAAAAATTATTTGATTGAGAAGAAAAATATGATCAAGAGGTGACTATATTCCCCCACCTGCGTTTACCCTCAACTTGCTGCGGTAAATTTAGGTGAAACCAAGGAACCATAAGTGATAGGAAAAATGGGCCCCAAGGGGCCTATATATACCTAGGTGGGCCCCTAGAAGGGTCATTTTAACTATTCACTATGAGAAAAATATTGAACATGAGGGAGTATGAGACACCTAGATTAGAGCAACTGCATGACCATATCACCAAGGGTCATGAAGTGGACTAGGTAGGCGACTATACCTCATGTTTCATGAATTTAAGCTTGCTTTATTTTTTAGTTTTATTCGACAAGGTGCACATGCATATTTTTTGGGCTCTTGTGTTTAAAATGAACAGTATCATCTTCATTTCATGTTCACATCCTTGATCTAAAATAACACCTCAAGGATTTTCTAGAATCCTCAATGCATCCATGTGCAGTGCACAAATATTTGCGCGATGCACATAGGTTTTAAAAGAAATTGTTTTTCATAGTGAAAATTTATTTTATGATTAAAAATTCTCTTTAGTTATGTAGGAGTATCTAGAGAATAATGAGCATCTGAGAGGGTGATCTTTCTAAATCATTTGCGACTAGAGGGACCGTCTTATATAGGATGAGATTAGACATTTTTAGTAGGTTGTTCTTTTACATGTTTTCAACATGCTAGAGATGCGCTATCATGAGTGGATCATGACAACATTGGTGGAGCAGTGGGATGCCAACACACCATCTTTCTAGTTACCCTTTGGGGAGATGACTGCCGCACTTGAGGATGTCTATCGGATCCTTAGAATACACATTTGTGGATGAAAGGTGGCCCTAGATGATACCCAATTAACATGGGAGTGGACAGAGGGAGTCCTCTAATACTTAGGGTGGACAGATGGTGGCGATGCGATGAGCCACATCTATATGCATTGGTATGACCAAACGAGGACCGCTGGACTGCTACCCATGTCAATTGATGTTCATGATAGTTTATTTTTAGATCACGAAAGATGAGAAAGGATTGCACTTGCATGGGGGCCTCATCCACATGATCAGAGAGATGGTGGAAAGAAAGATATTTTTTTCCTTGGGGTGCAACATGTTAGCACACCTCTACTAGGATCTAGGCTAGTACATCCATTATGAGTACCGTAGCCCTACTTCATGCATACTTTTATAGCTGTGGGCCTTTCCCCACATCATATGCACCAAGCCATTTGGTTTTCCCAAGTGACGACCATATCACCTCCCCATAGCCCACTAGTATGATATGATAGGCCAGTGCAGGTTAGGTGATTTATAGTTTTGGCAACTAAAGTTCAATACACTTACTATAGATAGGGTTCGATGGAGGCCACATCAATTTTTTAGATGGGTGGATGATAGTAGGTACTTGAGGAACCTGCAGTGGGACCTTTTTTTAGTAGGTCATCATGATTATGTTATAGTACCATATTACTGGAGTCGATTCATGCAATAGTATTTCCATGTATAGATGATTCCACCAGATGTGCCCACATATACTAGGTCCTATAGGAGTGTAGAGATACTTGGCAATCAACTCCACCCCACCATAACTGATTTTTTTCCTTCTAATGATGATGAGAACAACCACGATCTATTTCCCATTGTATTGGTAGATAATTTCGAGGTTGTTGTAGATTTCACATGGTGGTGGGAGAGACACCATCCTTCTCCTATGTTTGACAAGGGTTCTCCTCAAGGGGATCTTAGTCCATAAGGGGACTTTCCACACTCTCCCCCATAGGGAAGACAGAGAGGATGGTAGAGGGTTGTTACAGAGGAGGAGAGATCACAGGAGGAGGAGATGGTACCTCAAATTTTGAGGTGGTGGAGGAGATTAGATCCCTCATTAGCTACCTCTATCTCATCAGCACCACTAGCTCCTACTATTATAGCAGTGGCAACCTTAGTATCACTAGGAGTGGCTATCGATGCTAGTGGCATGGGTCCCAATGTGGCTCCTCACCTTGACCTAACATGGTATCTAGGGGACCATGTATAGTGAGCATGTTGCTTATGGTTTTTGCATATCTAGATTCTTTTATTTATGGTTATATATATATATATGCCACGTGATACTAATTCACTCTTTCCCTGTGTTGTTGTAGAGGATGTACATGGATGGGGTGGGTTGATGGCTTGGTGTATTTCAAAGGTGGCCCCTAATGTGCTTATTTAGAGGATGATTCTTGATACTTACTGGTCATGTCTGTAGGGTGACATGCACACATTTTTGAGGTAGTAGTGCATTTGAGGACTAGTTACAAGGAGTACAAGGTAGAGATTGTATAATTGACCATGGAGGTGAACACTATTTGGGGGTAGTGTGACCAGTTGTTAAGGGAGCTATGGACAGTGCTTGTAGAGTGAGACATGAAATTGATGAGGGATGATGTCACCCAGAAGGTGCATGACACCATTCATAACCACATTAATGACCTCAGCAAGAAACCGATAGCTATGATCCCAATAGATACTCAACAACTACAACATTAGGTGACTTAGGCACATATGAGTATATGTTAACTATAGAGAGAGATCAGAGGGAGGGAGGTACCTATTTTTTCATCACGCTCACATTGATCTCATTCCGTGACCACCATGCAGCCACCTCCTAGACCAAAAATGTAGATGCTAGGGCCAAAGGGCTCTGGGAGCCATGTGTCGTAGCCTTAGAGCTTCCTCTTTTTGTTTATTAGTATTACAGTGATACATATATATATTTTTTCTAGATCATTTGTATAGAAATATATTCAATAACCACTCATTTTTATAGTAGTGGCTCGATACATGTACATGACATTTGATACACACATATGTATATATATATACTAGTTTTGACATCATGGAATTTTGAATTTTATTTATATGCTTCTTTTCTATGATACATGCTTATGATATGGATGTATGTTTACATTAGATGCTAACATGATTTAATGAACACACATGGTTGTATGTTAATTAAATACAATGATGATATAATTTCCTTAAAATATGTAACATGTGATATGTGGATATACAACATGGCTAGACACATGTATGCATGTTGTTCACATACACACACATGGTCACATCATAACACAAAAAAAAATCATAATGTGTTAATGAATATTGTCAATACATGTAGTGCCACTACCCTTAAAAGATAGAACACCATGTATATGACACATTAAACAATACACATAGTATTTACGAAGATGCATTGCATTAACCATCTCTTCTAAAGGTGTTCCATGCATAGATGATAATCCATAGGCACCCAAACCATATACAAAAACCACAATGTAAGGGCCTAACTAGTTAGGAATAAACTTCCCTCTCTACTCAGGTGACACATTTACATTTCTCTTATTCTCATAACGAACTAGGTCTCGAAGCTTAGAGGTCCTAGGAAGCACATTTTTACTATATTGTCTTGATAGTTATCATTGATAAGCTTTGATATGATCAAGGGCATGTAATCAAAACTCATCAACCATCTCTAGCTCATGCAAATGATTAACCTGATTGGTTGCATCATCAATTATACCTTTAAGGGAAACCTATCAAGATGGAATTTCCAACTCTAAAGGAATGATAGCTTCGACACCATACTAGAGATTGTAAGGTGTTGTTCCTATTTCCATATGAACACTCGTACGATAGGCCCACAAGGCGTATATTAATTGAATATTCCAATCCTTACCATTCTCATTAACTATCCTATGAAGAATGAGCTCAAGAGTATTGTTAGATGCTTCTTCTTGGCCATTAGATTATGGATAGTATGGCATAGAAAATCTATGTTGGATATGAAATTTCTCTAAGAAATGCTTTACTTCCGTATTCTTGAATGGTGTACCATTATCAAAAACAAGTGTAGTAGGAAATCCAAAATAAGAAATAATTTTCTTCATAAGAAAGCTATAGATAGCTTCAACATTCATGGATTGGAGTGGAATAGCCTCAACCCATTTCATGGAGTGATCCATAGTGGTAATAATAAAGGTACGTCCCTTAGAAGATGGAGGTGATATTTTCCAATAGTATTCAACCCCCACTTTTGAATGACCAAGGATAGGTTTGATTTTGTAATTCTTGGGTAGGTGCATGAACAAGATGACTGTGTTGTTGACATTGAAGGCACTTTTTAACAAAATCAAAATAATCTTATTCCATTGTTTGCCAATAGTACCCCATGTGTACCAATATTCTTACCAAAGATCTACCACCAAATTTTCCACCCCCAGAGCCTGAATGGGCTTCCTTAAGGGAAAGGGGTATTACCACTTTATTGAGACATCTAAGAAGCAAGGAGTTATAGGATTTTTGACAAAGAATATGGGATAAAATGACATAATGTGTTGAAATATTCCATACATGAGTGCGATCATTTTTTGTCACATCGTCAAAAAAGTTTCCAATATTTAAGCAATTATAGATACTAGAGAAAATTTCCCCTAAGTCTACGTGAAAACACACAAGGAACTTAGATTCAGGTTGATCGGAGACCATAGGGGTTCACAAGACTTGAACCAAAAAGTGGTATTTTTTCGTATCCTCTTTCAAAGGTACCAAGGAAGCAACAATTTCCATGGCATCGACATGTATATTTTCCCTCCTAGGGACACTATCTATTGTGAAAGAGGATAATTGATTAAGCAAGGAAAAATCAAGGTCTCATTATCAAAACAACTTACTTTGGATAGCTTGATAGGTTCCTATAATTTGGTTCACAATGAGATTATAATTTCCTAGTATATGAAGATGCTTTATTTTTAATGAAACTATGACACATAAGCCAACAATAAGAGCTTCACACTCAGTGATGTTATTGGTGCAAGGAAAGTCTAATCGAAAGAATAGAGGGACCACTTTACCTTTGGGGGATATGAAGACTACACCCACTCCAAAACCAATTTGAGACCTTGATCCATCAGAATAAATTTTCCATTCAAGGTTGTAATTAACCACAAAAATATTCTAATCAGGGAATAAATCTAACCCCAAGAAGGAAAAAGATGAGGGAGCATCTGCCAATTGATCAAAAACTGTTTGACCCTTTATTGACTTTCGAGTAATGAACTTAATGTCAAATTCATAGAGCAAAATGATCCATTTTGCTAATCTCCCAACAAGGTTAGAACTAGAGAACAAATTCCTTAAGAGATCCATTTATACTATGACATCTATTTCATCATGGAGAAGATAGTGTCCCAACTTATGTGTATTGAAGACAAGAGCTAAGAATTATTCTTCCACGGAGGAATAATAGGTTTCATAATCAACTAGTACATAGTTGATGTAGTAGACCAATCTTTCTTTCCCCGTGTCATCATATTAAGCCAACAAGGATACAAAGGCATATGGTGACGTGGAAAAGTAAAGAAAAAGGATCTATCTTGCATAACCAACATTAATACATGAGGATTGGCCAAATAGGATTTGATTGACTCAAAATATTTCTGGCACTCTTCATCCTATATGAAGTGAATGTATTTTTTCAATAGTCAAGTTAAAGGAAGGGTATGATCATCCAATTGAGATATAAACCTATGAATCACTTGATTAGTCCCTTGTAAGCATGGAAATTTAGTAATATTTCTAGGTTAAGGCATGTTGACAATAGTGTCAATCTTGTTTGTGTTAACCTCAATTCCACAATGAGAAACTATGAACCCCAGAAGCTTGTTGGAATCTATTCCAAAGATGCAATTTTTGGGATTAAGTCTCATCCTATAGAGTCAAATCATTTCAAAGATAAGATGATGCTTTTTTAAATGATCATAGTGGGTTATATATTTCGCTAAGATTTCATCAACATAGTCTTCTAAGATCTTATGAGTAAAATCATGAAATATTAGGGTCATTGCTCATTGGTAAGTTGCTCAGACCATGTTATTTAACCCAAAGGTCATGACCACATAACATAAATTTCCCCAAGATTTAGTGAAGGTTTTATTGTATTGATCCTCCAGGTTAATACGGATCTGATTGTACCCTAAGAATCCATCCATAAAATAAAACAATGCATTTTCTACAATCAAATCCACAATCATATCTATATTAGGAAATGGAAAATCATCCTTGAGAGAGGCCTTATTAAGATCTTAAAATTCAATACATATACAAACATGACCATCAAGCTTGCTAACAACCACTATATTCAAAATCCAAGGGGAATAGTCAATCAGACAGATAAAGCTTTCTTTTAGTAGTTTTTTTATCTCATTTTTGACAATCAATGCCACCCTAGGATTGATCTTTCAAATTTTTTTCTTAATTGGCTTGGCATTGGGATATAAGAAAATATTTTGAACCACTATAGATTCATCAATGCCAAGAATATCCTTGTATGTCCAACCAAAGATATCATGATGAGAGTGCAGGAGATCAGAATGTTCATTCACTTCTTTTGAAGAGAGACATTTCCCAATCTTAATTACCTTTTTCGAGGACTTAGGATCCACATAGACTTCAATAGTATCTCCTTTAAGTAGAGAACGATGATCTTAAGGATGAGATATCATAACAACATCACTAACATTAGATAGAGGATCTACTTTATCAATACTCAAGACATACTCTCCAAAGTATGTATTTTTATGCAAGCAATACAAGAATCATCTCTTGTGATGAAAAGAAGATAGTGGAGAGTACGTACCCAAAAATTCCTGCAATGATTCATCTAAAGAGAAGACATATAAAGGGGTATTCTCAGACTACTCTTTATCCTCTATCAATTTAGGATGAACCAAGCTCAATGGCTCAGTGGAAATCATGTTAACACTCCACCAAGGTTTTTGCTTAGACTATTCAATAGAGCATCCCAAACCTAGATAGTGTTTTCATGGCTTAAATTTGATATGGACTTAGATTCCCTATTCAATATTCCTTATGCTCTTTTTCCCATAGCTATATTGAGAGGTGAGTTAATATCCAAACCCGTAAATTTTTTATAAAACTTTACGAGGTCATGGATCTACGTAGATTATTTCACTCCACAAGTGGATATAAAATGTCTCTATAGGAGCATTTCCACCTTCTTTCCTAGGTTCACAAACATTAACCTCATTTTTAGTAGAGGGATTTCCCTCCTTAGCAGAGGAAGGAGTAGTCTCTAGATCGGGTCAAACTTCTCTTCCCTAGTAGGAGTGTCATCCATATTTGTGTGAGAAATAGAGGGGTTCACCTTATATTCTATGATGAAGAATTCAGAGAATTCCAAGGAGTCTCAATCATCACCAAGAAAAGAATTCAATTTAGAGGAAGGAGGAGAAGGTGAGGGAGACTTGGACTCTTCTACTTTAGGTGGTTCATCTCTAATAACACTCACTCTAGGGATGACCTCCATAAAGGGTATTGATGAATAACATTCCATAACATCAACTATTAAGGATGGAATACAATTCTTAACAATAGATACAAATGGAGCATGAATGATAGCTACTAGCTCACAAAGGTGAACAACTTTTGGATCCACTTTAACCATAACCACCTAATTATTTATGATGAACTATAAGGAATAGTGTCATGTGGAGGTCACAACACCCATAGAATGAATCCAAGGTCTCCCCAAGATAATATTGTATTGTAACAAGCCATGCATCACATAAACCAACGTAGGTAAGGTAATGTGACCTAGCTACTAAGGTAGTATTATTGTACCTAGAACATGGCAACCATCATTATCAAACCCATGAATATATAGAGAAGATGCTAAAGAAGATGAATCAACCTTAATATTAGGTAATAGGTCGATACCGAAAACTCTGAGAGTAGAACTTGTGTCAATGAGAGTACACCTAATACTAATATTATTACATTAATTATAATCATCAAGGGATCCATTTCCTTCTACACATCTGGAGGTGGGAGTTATTGTGGGTGGAATGTAATATTCGATGAATCTGCTCAAATATGAGCCAAAAATGCATTGACATCTGTAGGCCTAGTAGAGGAAGGAAAGCAAGTATTTTGTAAAGCTTCCTGAAGCATCTCTTGGTAAACCAGAGTGGTCCGAAGCAATTCCCAAAGCGAAATCTTAGCTAAAGTAACATGAAGTTGCTTGACATGATCAAAATCACTCGGTGCTTTGATCACAGTTTTAGTTGCTAAAGGAAGGCTTGGTTGAGAAAAAGGTAAAGAAGTAGGAATTTGAGTGGGTTGTGATGTAGGAACAAAAGGTTGTTGATCAAAGTTTTGTTTATTTCTTCCTGTATTATATGTGTGTCCAATAGCATTATAGGAAGTGGAGTCTGAAGCTCTCATGAACCATGAGTATAAGTCTAATGAATCACTACGATACAATATCCCATAGACATAATAATTCTCCCTAGAGGATGAGTCGACCAAAGTCATGTAAATGATGGGTTTCTTAGGGCTCGGGGGAGCCACAAAGGCCACAACCACATTTATCAACTTCTCAGCTTGTAGAGAGGGAGTTTGTTCGAAATATTTGCTAACAGGGGAGAGAACCTCCAAGAAGCCACCTAGAGCATCTTCCAACATATTGAAATCTTCCTCAAAAAAGGTATTGTTATGAAAATGTAACATCTTGAAAATAGATATGACATGTTCACATTGGGTTCACAAAAAATGATATAAGAGGGATTTTTTGTTCATGGGTCTCTTCGTTCTCAAAACATCACCAAGGAAGAACTACCCTTATACACCTTAGCATAAGCAAGTTAATAAAAAAAATAAAAAAATATACCTATTATGTTTTAGACAAAACCACTTCAGATCTTAAGAGAGTAGAATTTTGAGATTCGTGCCTCAGATGTATAAGCTCTCAGCACAAAAGACGTAAGTGAGGTTTCACAATGCCACCATGGCATGCTATTATTTAAAGAACGTGCAAACATCCTAAGAAACAAAGGTCTGGGGAGCTCAAGTGGGTGGAATCAATTTTCACTTCTAATCTTGGACCTAATATTTACTAAACTAAATAACCAAACAAGAAGCCAAAGGCTAGAGAAAACACAATAGAACTCAGAGGAATCTCACCTTTTACTAGACGTTTGGATCTCCACTCCAATCTCTGCTTCACAATATAAAAATAGAAGAATGAGGGGAAAAAGTTGGGGATATATAGGGGTCTGCCTCAGTAAAATGACCATTTTGGTGTTCCCACCTCCATGGAAAACCAAGTTAAAAAGGAGTTCAAATGAAGTAAACAAAGTGTTTGGTGAAAGAAAAACCCACTTCAAGAGTATAACTTGCACCACAAAGTAATAAACAAGAAAGTAGGAAATAAAAGCAAGAGAGAGAGTTACCCACAATCCTAAACCCTTTGTGGAGCACACAGATGCATTGTTGAGTGCTCGCTTGAGATTTTTTTCTGCCGGAAGGACATAAATTTGGCATGGCTTCACTTGTGAGAGTGTTTCTATCAAAGATGATAATAACTCCAAGATGGAGCAAATATTAAGAGAGCTTGAATGAATGACTTCCAACCCAAAATGAGACCAAAGAAGGGGTTTTTGATTCATGTAAAGATAAAAAAGATCCATTACGTCTAAAATATAACTACTAGGACATGTGTCGAGAGAGTCAAGATTCCAAATTTCTTGTTTCAAACTTGGAAAACCTCTAGGGTGTTAGCACGCTACGCAGGCATCCAAAGCCTAGATTTTTAGGAAACGTGTTATTAGGCTTCTATTGTTCTGCCACAAATCGGCATGGAATCATAATTGTGAGATTCAAACTCATGGTATTTTCTTCATTAAAGCTATAAGGTGTCATAAATTCTAGGAAAAAGTGCAAAAATGTGGAATTTCCCTTCAGTGCAATTCGACAACATTAAAAGATATAAGGATTTAATCCCTTTACGTATTTTTTGAAACCTACATAGACAAAATGGAGGAATCTTAGAGGCACAAGGGGAAAAAATATTATTGAAATGGCCATGGATTTTACAGGTACCACAATTGGCTCTAGTTGGGGACATCTTCTTGACAAAGAAGAGTGATAATTTATATCTTTGGAGAAGCAGACCAAACAACCATTGGGAAATAGAGTCTGAAAAAATAGAACACCTCATTTGATAGCCCCAGGACACCAAATGAAAAATGGGATTTAACATTTACCTCTATCAAACACTAGTCTATTAAAGGATTTTATCTCCCTTAACCAGTAATTATTTTTGTCACACCATAGTAGCACAAGTAGCCTCCTTCTTGTTAAAAAAATTATGTAATTACCCTTGAACAAGTGTGAACTTTCTCCATGGTAACCACATCATATAAGACACCTCACTGCCACCCATTGCATTTTCTTATTTTATATCTGATGACAGAAAATGAGAACACTGACCAACATAACAAACCTCTATCTATTCAAACTTGTTGATCACTTCACATGTATCAAGGTCAAAATAAAAAAGCATCAAAGTCACATGGAATAGAAAAATGTGCCATCTCATCATGCTATGTAGATGGAAACTCATCCTTAGACAATTCAAACTAAAAAACCTTGAAGCTCGGGCATACAAGGGACATGATCAGCCAACCAATTACCACCCTGTTGCTACTCATTAGTACTACAAGAACCATGCTTTAAGTTCTAAATATTGATGCAAACGTCATCAACCTACACATTCAGATCATGAGGAATTATTTTTGAAGAGTTATACTCTTAATATTTCCTCTCTTTTTAATTCTCTTCAACATTTATTGAGACATATGTATCATTAAATTTTGAACTATGATACACATCAATAGAAATTACCTCAACAAAATCTCTTTTTCATGACAAACTTAAATTCCACTACTCATGAGAAAGAATATGAGCTACAATCCATGAAAACACATATTCATATGCATCCATATTATCTATAAAATAATACTCCTTAGGTGCAAACTCATCACAAATAACATCATCAGCTATAGAAACATTTGTTTCTTGCTTTTCTTCTTCACATACAATTGCATTTGTACTGTAGTAAAATGCATACCCTTGAATTTTCACACTTGTTTGAGTCTTCCTTGCTTTATTTATCCTTCTTTATGGCTAAATTGGTCCTATTTTATGTCCACAAGACTTATGAATGTAGTTTTTTGGTTAATCCTAACATTCTCGAATGCATATGTGATCTCTTAATGACTCTAATTCGTGTGTCCTTCATTTCTAGTTGGGACTAAAATTCCACTAAGGGTGTCTTTGTTCCCCCAAGCTCTCGAGACCTTAATTTTGAGGTATCTTATGTGGGCCCCTTTTTGGTGTTTGTGCCCCAAGTTTCATCACTTGGGACTAAGACACCACCTAGGGAATCTTAGACCTCTTTAAGTCAGTTTTTGGATTTAATTTCAAATATTTCCAAGATTTAGCCTCCTTCATTTAATTAATTCATACGTTAGCTTGGTGTGATATGATTTTGGGATATTAATCATAGAGAAGTATAAATACAAACTTCCTTCTCTTATTTTCTCCTAACAAGAATTCATGAGATCTTGGCAACTTGAGCATTCATTCCTAAGGAAAATTTATGAGATAATGTGCATTCAAGAGCGACTGATCAAGAAATTGGAGCCATCATCAAGATTCAAGCATCAATTAAAATTCTATTCTTGCATCATGTGTGTTGTTGTGCTAAAATTTGAGATGTAAGGTTTTGATCTAAGCAAGAAAGCAATTCAAGATCTATCAATCATTTCAAGATCCATATCCATTATAACAATTTCACACAATTTTAAAGACTTTGCAAGGGTTTGGTGAGTTTTAGCATTGCATGTTGTTAATTCATTATTTCATTGATCATTTATATTTCATTTCAAGGTTTAATTACCAACAAGGGGTTTGACCAACGTAAACCCACATTCACTAACAATCAACAAGTTTTTCCCATCTTGTCCATTTGTGTTTGCAAATCTAGATTGAAGACTTGAAGATCACTTGGAGTGAAAATTTTTTGAAGTTGCAAAGTTGCATTGTAAGGTTTTCATATTCATGGAAACTCACCTATAGGATAGATTTGACTATTTTAGATCTTGGGATCCAAGAGGAAGAAATTGCATATCTTAAAGCTCAAGACCACAATTAGACTTTTCAAAAATTCAAAGCGAGACTAAAACACCATCTTGAGCATCTTAGTATTCCATAGAATATTTTTTAGAGATTCTTCAGGATTCTATTTTGGCATCCAAAGATTTTGTGTTCTCCTCAAAAAATAGTAGTGGGACTAAAACATCATCTTGGGCATATTAGTCCTCCAAGGCATATTTTGGTAGCAAGTTGACATTTCTAGAATCCTATTTTCATCTCCAAGCTTCCTAGGTACACATACCCTAACTTGGAGTTGATCAGTTTCAATATTTATTTTCTTCATTTATCTCATTTTAGGTATATTTCATATCGTAGTATTTTCTAACATTTTTTTTTCCAAGAATTTTCTTGATGGTAAACCCCTTAAATCTAAAAGAACACCCCCTCCTGAGTCAAAATTGTGTATTGACTCACCTTGAGAGATTGATAGTCAATCCTATTAGGGATCTTAGGACATATTTGAATGAATGAGATAAAATAGGAGGAAAATGTAACCCCTTTCTCTTACCATTTTATTTTTGTTTCATTTTGGTGAACCCGACTTTGTTTGAGCATTCTTCTTTTTCTAATTTTGAGTCTTTTAGAGTCCTAGATCTAGATTGCATCTTGTATTAGTGAAATTGAATCTAGGGTTACTTGCATCTTGCATTAGTGAAATTGCATTTAGGGTTTCCTATTTTTCCATTAGTGAAAGTGCATATAGGTTCCATTTTTTCTTTCATGCATCATTACATTTTATTGAAATTTTGAAAAGTGCATTGTTCATTCTCTTAATTACATATTTATTGCATTGAAAATTGAAAAATTACAGTTCAAATCTTGCATCTAATTGCTTGTTATTCATTGCTTTCCTTTGCATAAATTTGAATAAAAAAAAATTCCAAACATTAGGTCCCTAGGTAGGCAACCTGAGAAATATTTTATCAAGCTAGAATTTGTTGTTTTCTCAAAAAAATATCTGCTAGGACTACAATGCCCTTCCTGACGTCTTAGTCCCTCTCAAGTTTTTTTTCTTAGAATCATCTCTCTATAATTTTCTACCTAATTTAGCCTATGGAACATCAGAATCTTATCAAGAGGACTAAAAATCCCTTACTGGCATCTTAGTCCCTGTTGACTTTGACTCTCTAGTTTTTAGGGTTTTAAATTGCTTTTCTATGTTTTTGTGGGTCGCTTCCAGTTTTCTATTTTAGTTTCCAATATTGTTTTTATCATAGTTTCTTTCATTTTCAAGTGCATTTACTTTATTTTGTATGATGGATATGTGCTTCAAAATATTGTGGATGTCCCTAAAATCCTTAGTAGATGTCTCAAATTGTGCCTTTGGTAATGATCCTAATGAAATTGAACTCAGTCATGCTCACTCAACTCCTAATGAATGTCCCCGTTATGTTGGCATCATTGGAGAAGATAATAAAATGATGAATAAGTTCCTAAAAAAATTCCTTGATAACCTCGAAGCTAATGCCCTTCTATCAATCCATGAAAGAACCAAATCCCCTTACAATACCACGTATTGACATGTTTGGTTACTTATACCTTGAAACTAAAGAAAAAGTTGAACCTAAATTCTCTATAATAGGTGAATCTATTTCTTCTAGAGAAAAAAACACTCAACCATTTTATGATAACAAAGTAACAAACAATCCAATCAATCTCAAAGAAACATATGGAAAATGATTCACAATCTTGAGTAAACAAGGATGTGATACAACAAGAGAACATAAAATTCACCAACTCTCAGAGAAATTTTCAACTCCTGAAAACACAAAATGGTTAGGATATCAAGATCCCCCTCACAACGCAAAAATACCTAGAGAATGCCTAAAGTTTCAGAGTGATGACCAATATGGTGATCTTGTTGGAAACAAGCTACACTGAGAGGTGGGGTGAGTCAGTGTTGTGAAAAATTTAATTTTATTAATATTTATCTTCAAAGCACTAGTAACATTCAACCAAAATGCATGAACATGAAGAAAATAATCACAACACCATAAAACAATAATTTTTATGTGGAAATCCTCTTTGGGGAAAAACAACGGTGGATAGCCAATCCACAATATGATCTGAGTATACTCAAATGAAGTTTACAATATGGGGAATGCACTTGCATTCAGGTGCACTGTCTAGAGCTCACTACTCAAATAAAACTCACTATCTTAGAAATAAAATCATATTAAAACCATAAGAGAATTTGAACTGAGAAAATAGCATTTGCATATGCTTGATCACAGTTTCGATTAGGCTCAATACTCAACATTTTTTCCTTAAGACTGATTCTACACTTTATAGCTGTTCTACTTAGACTCACAACACAAATCCTTTATGCACAAGTTAAACTATGCATTATCGCTCTTCTTCTCTTCTCTTATTCGCAATTCACATCAACACCCTTCATACACACTTCAAAATGATATGAATGATCTCATATATATATCTGCAACTAAGAATTAATCGCCCATATGTCGGTATCAATAGAGAAAATATATATTTACAACTTTTGGCTCAAATCATGAGTAAAGTATAATGTGCATCCACAACGGTCAACCAAAAATTAGCTAGGACCCAAAAAAATATGCTCGAACACAAAAATACTTAAATAAGTACTTCCTAAACATATGCAACATGATATAGTCATGAAGTCGACTTTAGTACTGATAAAGCAGAGAATTAGTCGATTGGATCTTCCAACTCACGCACGGATCAATACAACGCACTGAGATTCATGGATAACACAAAAAATACATCGATCAATCTTCCCTAAGATATGCAACACAAAATATTAGAAAAACATATTCATGTGAATCAATGAACACAAAACTGCCAGATGCTTTGTTCTTCCTTAACTATTTGCAATCTAACTGTCGGTGTGATCAAATGATGATGCGTGGATCCAATCACCGATTGGGGTTACCCTAAATGACAACATCAAAAGATATTTTCAATGTATCTTGCCAACAATCTCCCTCTTTGGCATTGATGGCAACACTTAGTGCAAAATGACTAAATGTTGGATCAGTACCAACATCAATTACACTGCCCAAGATTTCAAAAACCAAACTTTTCTCCAAAACATAATTCTCCCCCTGAGATGATTATGCATTTTTCACTCTAATACTCTCCCCCTTTTATATCAATGGAAAAGGAAAGGATTCACATACCAAAAAGAGATCAAACAAAACTATTATGAACAAACTGCATATATACAAAGATGTTTCTTAAAATTATATAAACTAGAAAATATCTGCAAAATATTTCTTCAACTGGATTAGATTTGTGTCCCAAAACCTTTTGATTCTTTCCAAGATTGTTATGTGACCAAAAACCAAGTAGGATTGTGTCTCTATAGATTCCAAGTTCATTGGATCACCATCTGCCTTAGCATCTTCAGCTTCTTTTAGTGCACTTGAAAATATTTATATCTTTGGGCCAATTAGGCCTCTAATTTCATATGCTCTTGCAATAATTTTTTCATTTTCATACTTCAATCTCTTTATTTTTTCAAGAAAAGATATCACTTCACCTTCTAACTTTCCAACACCACCAGTTAAAGGATCAAAAGTTTCAAAAGTAGTATCTAGTTTTTTTTTGAGATCCTTAACCTTTTTCTCACTTTCCTCAGTAAATTTTGTCAAAGATAAACATGACTTGTAAATATTTCCACCTTCGAATAGAGAATTTTGGATATTTTCCACACAGGTGGCTAATAGAGATTTATCCTTTGTTATCATTTCTTTCAGCCCATTTAATCTTTTGGCATAAAATTATTTTTGAAATTTAATCATAGCTGATTTATCAAGTGACTCAAAGTGAGTACTTACAGAGTTTATGAGATTCTTTAGTTCACTAGAGGAGGAACCAATTGGATCTTTGACATGAGTGGGCATTATATTTTCCAGAACTCTAGATGCAAGATTTAGGAGTTCACTGTCATCAATGTGGGACTTCAGAGTTCTTCTCGAGATATTTCCTAGGAAAATGAAGCTACCTTCATTTTTCTAAATTAGAGACAAGGTAGATAGGTGGATACGACCTTCAACCAATTTAGGATCAAACTCTTCTTTTTGTTCTACCAATTTTTTTTGCACTGGCTCTGCAATGTCTCTTGCTTCCATTAGAATTTCTTTTACATCAACTTTGTTTTCTTCAACCATTGCTTACTTAGATGTAGGCTCCTTCTTATCATTTAGAAACACAATTTTCTCATTCTTCTCAATGGATACAATTTTAAGAACTTCAATTTCCATAGGTATTTCTACATTGTCTACCTCTGGAGGAATCTGAATATCCCTAGTTGTATTTTTTTTTACTTCTTCTTCTCCTGGACTAGATGAAACATCATGAGTTCCTTCAGGGACAACATCAATTTTGCTTCTTAACAAAACTTTTCTTAGAATTTGTTTAGTTTCTTTTTCAACTTCTTTAGTTTGACCAATCATGATCTTATTCACTCTTATTTTTCTCTTGAATTCCTTTTTGTCTTTATTCAGTATTGACTTCATTTCTTCCATAGATACTACTAGACACAACTCAACAATAATTCTTTCTCTCATTTTCTCTTCTTCCGATCTAGCATTTACTCTTCTCATCTCCAAAATCTCATCTAATCTTTTAGGTAAGCTAGGAATTATTTCAATAATAAATTTATTGAAAATATTCAAATACTTTATTGTTTCCTCCTTAAGAGTTATTTGACCAAATTCATCAAAATTTTCATACCATTTACAAAGTGGCCTAATATTCCCATCCTTTACCAAGGCTTTTTCAACTTCATCCACTAACATACCTAGTTGGTCAATTTTTGTCTTCTTCTTTGCTTGGTCATCTCCACCAAAGGTCTTTCTTTTAGTAACTTTTGTTGCCTTCGTAACTTGATGCTTGATTTCTCTAACTCTTTCATCAGACTCGGTTTCTTGATCTTCGGAAACTATCAAATAGACCCTTTTTCTTTTATCCTTCTTCCTTTCTCCTTCCTTACCGGATCCTTGGATTGAGTTTTCATAAAGATTGGATTTTTTGTAGGGGTGAATACGGATGAAAAGCTTCTATTTGACCTAGCTTGGGAAGATGGTGTTGCCAAACCAACAGAGTCAGTTTTTACTACCTCCTTTTCTACTTCAACTTCTTCTCTTTTCCTTCTAGCTTCTTTTAATTTTTTAGTCGATATGCCCATACTTTCTACTAAGTGTTCCACCTATTTTCTAATCATTCTGACTATCACATATTTTTTGAGTTCATTGTGTACCTATATATTATTTTATGCATAAGTACCAAATCTCTCTTCTGACGGATCTAGAGGCTTTATCAACAAATGTTTTGCATACATTTCTAGACTGTGCTCTTCAACTTCATAGCCCATCGACATGATCCAAACTGTTATGGGATCAATGGCTTCCATCATGCATTGATCAATATCTACAATGAAACAAATTGTATCCTTACACTTCTCCATAATAGAAGTAAGGAATTCTTTTTCTAGCCTACATAACACTTTGAAAACTTTTGAAGTATACCTAGATAGTGGCATTGTTTGTCTTAATGTTTGTAATTATGTGAAATAGATCTCTAATATAAGAAGCTATGGGTTTATCTTTTTTCCAATGAATCATTTTGAATCCTAGAACCTGATTCATGAAGTAAAATAATAAGCATAATAGAAAGTTACCATACTTAAAGGAATTTTTCTTGCCCCTTTTTATCTTACCCATATTTTCCATTAGTTGACTCCTAAACAATTCACAAAGATCATAGTCTGCATTTTCCTTTACCATTTGATAGGCTGCATAAATGGTTGTATCAAACACAGAGTTATCTTGGCTGAAATGATATATTTTGTACCCAATAACCATAGACGCAAATTTGAAATATATATTGAAATAATGTCATAAATTTTCATTGCCCTTCTATCATACTTAGAACCTATTGCATCGGTGACCATTTGATTCTTCACTGATTCCAGAATTGGTAATCCATCAAAGGAATTTAGACTTGTTACAACACTGATAGCCTCCTTTGTAATCTTGAAGGGTATACTTAACCACATGAATTCATCATGAACTTGACTCAAGATGCAATAAACGCATTCGGTCTCTTCAAAGACTTGAAATTTAACAATCTATGTAAATTTATTTTCTTCTAGGGTTTTAAACTTTGGCTTCACACAAAAATATTCTCCTAGAATATGATTATTATACAAATTCAGGAGCTATGAGCTTCCTAGCTCTTCAATGTTAGAGTGAATATATTCCATAATATCTTGAGTGTGTAATATGTCATACATAACAAATGAAAAAGTTCTGAATGGGTTGGTCTAAATAGACTTGAAGGGATGCCATGTAAATTTGGGATGGGGTCTATCCTTAACTTCAACTACCAATGGAGTAGCCATTTTCACCAATTCACAGGGTTTTTTTGATACATACCTTTCCGTCAAATTACAGTTTGTTTGTAGAAAGCTTCTTCACACTTGAATTTCACCTCAATTCACCAAATTTTTCCTCAGAGCACTCCAAACTTATTTTCTTCAAAATGAAAAGTGGCAAATGAAAGATAGAAATGACTTTTATCACTTGCATACCTAATCCTTTTTGTTGCAATAAATTCTTTTCACCCTAACTCATCTGAATACCCTATTTTCACACACTGTGAAAGATAAATCTTTTGCGGACCTCCAATACTACATAATAATTCCTCCAATGAGTTCAACAACATTTGTAGAGAATCTATGCACTTACTATACTTATCTACATCCAATGCCAATTACTGGTTAGGGAGTTAAGATATTTTCTTAATAGCTCCCCCTAGGCCAAAGCCCTGAAGCTAATTCTCAGAGGAATTAAGAGAAGTAGATTGTGGTGCTAGCTCATTTATTTCAATAGACGGATTTTTCTTCACCCATTTCTTCTGCATCTGTTGCCTCGATCACATCTATAGTGACTTTTCCTTTTTCCATAACATCCTTTTGCATGTTTCTCCTTTAACTTACTAGACTTTTTCTATTTCAATAGAATGTAGCAATGTGACCAAATTTGTTGTAGTTATATCACATAATTTTTTTTTGTCTAGACCAATTGTTCCGCTGATTTTCTCTTGATCTGCACTATTTATCAATATGGCCAAGTTTGTAGCATGTATAACATCTATTATTTCTATGAATTTTTTTCATCATATTTCTGCATTCATTTGACTTATGACCAAACTTATTACAATTAAAAAATTGACCTAAGAATGATGGACCACTTGGATTCATCTTGTTTCTACATTGAATAGCCATGTGTCCAAATTTTTTGCAACTGCAATAGTAACCATTGAATCTTTGAGCATTAGGTTGCCTTATTGGATACCTTCTAGATTTGGTCATTTGATTTCCTTTCCTAAATCATCTTTGTCGTGATCTAGAACTTTCTCCTTCTTCATATCCAAGACATCGCTTGTCACCTTCTATCCTCTAGCCTTTAATCAGTTCATCAAGCTTGGCTAAGCTAAATTTGAACTTATCTTTGTCCTCATTTGCAGTAGAAAATTCATCTCTAAGATCATCAATCTATTTTTCCAACACTTCCTCTTTGTTTTTAGATTTCTCTAGTTCATTTTCCAATCGATTGCATAATTTATATTTTTCTTTTAAAAATTGTGCTAGGTTCTCTTCATTCTTCTTCCTGCCTTCAATCTCCTTAGTCATCCTCGTCATGATAGATTCCATTTCAAGGTTTAGGACTGTATTATCTCTGGTAAGCTTCTCACATTATTTTATCTTTTCCTTCAGGTCCTTACTAATTTTCTCATCTTCAATGCTTTTACTATCATTCTTCTTAATCTAATAACAAATTTCCTTTCTCTTCAACTTGGACTTATTGACTTTATCTTTCAATGAATCAATGAATTTCTCGACATCCATGATTTTTTCTTGCAATTTCTAAAATTCATACTTTGACTGAACAAGATCATATAGGGCCACCAAAAGTTGTTGTTGAAGACTACTTGAATCCATTAGAAAACTTTCCAAGATCTCCCCAATTCGTTAGACTTATTCTAAGGAACTAGCTCTGATACCAATTGTTGGAAACACTCTACACTCATGGGGGGGGTGAATCGATGTTCTGCAAAAAATAACGTTATTAATCTTTATCTTCAAAGAACTATTAACATTCAACAAAAATGCATAGACATGAAGAAAACAATCACAACACCATAACACAAGAATTTTTACGTGGAAACACTATGAGGGGAAAAACCATGGTGGATAGCCAATCCACAATATGATCTGAGTATGCTCAAATGAAGTTTACAATATGTTGAATGCACTTGTATTCAAGCGCACTACCTAGAGCTCACTGCTCAAAGAAGACTCACTGTATTATAAAGAAAATCAGATCAAAACCATTTGAGAATTTGAACCTAGAAAATAGCATCTACATATGCTTGATTATAGTTCCAATTAGGCTCAATACTCTTTTTTTTTTTTGTTTCAAAATGATTCTGCACTTTCTTCTCTATTATACTTAGACTCGCAACACAAATCCTTTATGCACAAGTGAAACTATGTATTATCCCTCTTCTTCTCTTCTCTTATTCATAATTCGCATCAACACCCTCCATACACACTTCAAAATTATATGAACGATGTCATATATATCCACAACTTAGATTTAAGCATGAATATGTCGACATCAATAGAACAAAAGAATATTTACAACTGTTGGCTCAAATCATGAGTAAATTATAATGCACATCCACAATGGTTGGCCAAAACTTTGCTAGGACCCAACAAAAGATTCTTGAACACAAAAATACTTAAATAAATAATTCCCAAACATCCACGACATGATACATTCACAAAGTCAACTTTAGTATTGATAAAGAAGAGAATTAGCCAACTAGATCTTCCAACTCACACATGGATCAATACAATGCACTGAGATTCATAAATAACACAAAGAACACATTGATCAATCTTCCATGAGATATGCAACACAAAATATTAGTAAAAAATCTTCATGTGAATCGATGAACACAAAACTATCGGATGCTATGTTCTTCGTTAATTGTTTTCAATCTGACTATCAGGTATGTGCAGGATCATGATGAGCCAAAAAGTGGTGATATGTAAGTGATATGATGGCCCATGTGGCCAAAAAAAAAAAAATTACGCAAATTTGATGAAACAAAAATGATTTTTAAAGGAGATTCTCAACTTTCTACAAATATAAATTATGCTTTACTTTGAATTTAATAAATAGATATTATTCATTTTCTATTTGAATTATGACTAAAGCCTTGATTGATAGGTTGATTGAAAAACATCTAGAGCTTTCAAATGGTATCACATTTTGGAATCCAAAACATGTGTCAAATTCTATACTTCACATACTATAGGATTAAAATATATATATATATATATATATATATGAAGTTTTGACCAAGTTAAGGTGGTCAGACATAAGCATTTTTTATACTTTTTAAAAGTTGTAATTAAAAATTCATAATTAATTATTTACATGGAAACAAATTACAAAAAAATATGCATCACATCGGTACATGAGTCCTCTACTTATATCTAAAATATTATAAAATATGTTATCATTTTATTGTGGTTAGAGTGGTCAGACAAACACCTACTTCTTATTTTTTACATGAAATTTAAGTACTACTACATTGAAATTTCAAATTTTCACCAAATAGATTTTTTAATTTTTTAAAAACCTAGTACTTTAGAAACTACATTCAATTTTCTACAGATTTTATTCTTACATATTTTTGAAATAATATAGATAAATTATTCAAATTTCAATGTCAAGCTGCCTAACTCTAATTTTCTGAATTTTCATCGCCACTTAAGGGCATATATTTTCCATGATGATCCTGCACATACCCTTTTGGTGTGATCAAATTATGATGTACAGATCCAATCACCAACTAGGGTTGCCATCAATTACAACACCAAAATATATTTGTAGTGCTCTTACCAACTGATCTTTGATTCACACCCTTATATGAATGTCCTTCTTAAGGAACGACCAATAACTCATAACAATGACAATGATGATAGGATCTCCTTAGGTCCTCCTCCTCATTCACCTACAAAATTTGGTGAATTTAACAAAAATTCACCTTACATGCTAATACACGCCCAAAGAGAAATCGAATGACAATTGAAACATCTTATAAACATAGGTTGGATTAAACTCTCACCTTGCACTCGAAGAAAATTCCATAAAGATAATGCAATGTATTATGCATATCATAGGATTCTTGGGCACCTTACAAACGAATGTTGAACTATAATAAGAATCCTTCAACAATTTGACATCATATAAATAGTCCCTTAAAGTGGGACCCCTTTTGGCATATAATCATTGTAGAATATTGCAATTATCATCATTACATGACCCTTCTCATCACCCATCTCAGCCCATTCTTATCTTGTAGTTAGTGGGGACAAGAAGTTGATATCCTTGTCCTATTCAGGCATTTGTTGTTGTCCTTTTGGCTCATTATCTATCTTATAATTATGTAGATTGAGACTAGGAGGAAAATAACCTACTCTAGGCTGACTCACATGTGCTTTACTAGTCTTTTTTTTTGTTTTTTCTTTCACTTGCATGCTCATATTTTGATCCCCGTGATGTTATGTTTGATTTCTCTCTCTCTTTATGTATTACTCTATTTGTGGGTATGTGTAGGATTATGATGGGCCAAAAAGTTGTGACATGTAAGTGATATGATGGCCCATGTGGCTGATGAATTTTTTTCTACCTAAAATTGATGAAACGAAAAGGGTTTTTAAAGGAGATTCTTAGCTTTCTACCAATATAAATTATGCTTTACTTTGAATTTAATAAATAATTATTATTCATTTTCTATTTGAATTACAACTAAATTCCTCATTGATAGGATGATTGAAAAACATCTATAGCTTTCAAAGGGTATCACATTTTTTGAATCTAAAACATGCGTCACATTCTATGCTTCACATATTATAGGATTAAAAAAATGAATTGAATTTCATGAAGTTTTGACCAAGTTAAGGTGGTCACACGTATAATTTTTTATATGTTTTAAAAGTTGTAATAAAAAAATCATAATTAATTATTTACTAAGAAAAAAATTACAAAAAATATGCATCACATCGATACACGAGTCTTCTACTTACATCTAAAATATTATAAATTTTTTTTATCATTTTATTGTGGTTAGGATGGTCAGACAGACACCTACTTCTTATTTTCTCCCTGAAATTTAAGTACTACTGCATTGAAATTTCAAATTTTCACCAAATATATATTTTTTAAATAAAAATAAACCTAGTAGTTTAGAAAATACATTCAATTTGCAACAGATTCTATTCTTACATATTTTTGAAATAATATAGTTAACTTATTCAAACTTTTACGTCAAGTTGTCTACTCTAATTTTTTTGAATTTTATTGCCACTTAAGGGCTTGTTTATTCCATGATGATCCTACACATGCCCTTCTACCTTCATTCTTCTTTATGTCGTAAGCTTTTCAATTTTTTTTTTTTTTTTTTTTGAGTTTTTCTTTTCTTTTGGGGATGTTGCAAGGCATCGAGACACCCTAAATCTCTTCCGTGTTGAGCCAAAATATTTTTCATTTATCTTTTTGATTTTGTCTTGTGTTTTCCTTTTTGGGGACGATGTAAGGAATAAAGACAACCTATGTCTCTTCAATGTTGATCGAAAATAATTTTCTTTATTTTTGCTCTCTTTGTGTCACTCTTCTATATCTATGTGTAGTTGTGGAATTATGACAATTTTGAGCTCTCTAATATCATTGCAACAAAGATAGATATTGGCCCCAAATCCATAGATCTCTTATGTGTTTCTGGGGGGAAACCCTTTTTTTGGTTTTCTTTTCCATGTTTGTTTACTTTAAAGTAATTTCTCATTGTACGGTGTTAGCAATTTATTTATAGTGGGGGTATACATTAGAATTATTTTAGCATGATTTCATTTTCATTTTCTTTTCCATGTTCCTTGATGTGATTTTCTTTCTTCATAGGATGCATTTTTCTCTTTTTCATGACATTGGGAGTAATTCCCTTCAAAAGTGTACCCATATCAACATATTATATTCCCCTTAGTGGTAGTGTAACAAAATATATCCCCTAAATGGTGAATCTTTTATCCTTTGACTAGTCATCTCTTGGAGACATTAGGAAAAATTTCCACTAAGAGTAAGACCTTGCATGAACTAAGAAAAATCCCTTTGAACATCTCTCTCTTTCTTGTTCTATTACATTTTCCTTTTCTCCCTATTAAATTCATGGAGGTATGACTTTGATATGGAATTCTTAGGGCTCACCTACAAAATGACTAGCTTCACTAGTATGTGTGAGCATGCATTTTCCTTTTGTCCCTATTAGAGTCATGGAGGTATGGATTTGATATGGATACCCCGGGGCTCGCCTAGTGAACAACTAGCTTCACTAGCCCATGTGATCATGCATTTTTCTTTTTGTTCTTATCATAGTCATGGGGGGTATAATGTTGATATGGACCTCTTGGGGCTCACATAGTTGACAACTAGTTACCACTAGCCCTCATGAGCATGTGTTTTGTTCGCATAGTGGACAACACGTTCCACTTGTAAACCCTCTTCAAGCCTAGACCTATTCCACCATATTGGACAGCTAGTCGAAGCTTGATCCATTGTAGTTCTTTTCCTTTTTCCTTATTTACTTATCTTTGATGGTGTATGTTTACGATCTAATTTTGGCTTCATATATCATCTCCATGTGTGTTCCTTTACAGTTAGTTTGGTTCAATATAGGATCATGATCCTGGGGGCTTCGAAACCCACTTTATTGTTTTCATCCTATCTTACTAAAATTTGTACATTTGAACCCCTCTTGATTGAGTGGTTGGCTACTTTAGTATGAGTTTGAAGCAAGTTCATCATCTCACTAAAGTGGGGGCTAAATGTAGTGTAGTTGTAGACATGGAAAATATACAATTCAATCTGGCACACTGGATCCTGATTTACTAACACCATTTCATCCTGAATCATGTCCTTTGCTAGTCATTTAATCGAATAATCTATATTTGATTAAATTCATCACTCTTCATCTCTTAATTAAATATATCAACTTTATCTAATTAAGTCATCATCTTCTATTAATCAAATAAAACAATTTTATTTAATTATTTTTGTAATACCTCTTTAATTAAATAATTCATCTTATTTAATTAAATCCCTAAAGTCTTCTCATTAAATTGAATAAATTAAACCTGATTTGATTTAATCTAACATTATCCCCTTTAGTTAAATAAATCAAAATAATTTATTTAATTAAAACCTTCCTCTCAATTCTTGACTTAAATCAATTCATAAATTTAAGTCTAAATTGTCACATCTGCTAATTCTTCATTAAAATAATTAAGCTTTGATTAATTTAATCCTAATCTATGTCATATCCTCTAGATAATTCAACTTGCACAATAAATCAATTACTTTGATTGATTAAATCTCTATTTTCTCTCAACATGGCATTAAAAGGGAATATTCCCTCAAATTTGAATTCAAATTCAAATGGGCTTGGTCCTTCCAACAAGAAATTGAAGGCCTCTTACATGTCCTTGTGCATTGAGCCAAGTGATATTAACTCCATTTCTCTTTCCCTCTCACATGTCACATTCAAATTTCAAATTTGAATCTCATGGCATTTATCAAGCACATTGACCAAAATTTGCTCATTCCTTAACCATTCACATCCTAACAAGTGGCACTTGGCCATTGGATGTTGAATGATCCCACATTGTTTATTTTCACTCTCTTCCATTGTGGAAATATATAAATGAGAGACTCTTCCTCTCATTCTAACATCCATAATTTGAGTAAACTTATTATACTCAATTTCATCTTTTTTCATCGAGTTCTTAGTTAGGTTATGCAGGTTTTTCATCATGGAGCTTGATTGAATCTTCATCAAAGTGGATCACCCATAAAAACATCACAAAGCTTACAAAGGAGTTGGGAAAGGGTTGATTTCGACATACCAATTCGGCACCAACTCCCCCATGGGATCAAGAGTTTGCATACTTATTTAGGATTTCACTTTTTTTTCATGTTTTATTTCTCCTTTTTCCTATTTTAAGTATTTGGAAATGGATTTCATGGGGAATATTGATTCTCACTTGCATTTGATCTAACATTGTGCTTGTTTTCTATGTTTGTGCAGGTATTAAATCAGGGTTCTTGATCCGACACACTGGATCCTGATTTACTAACACCATTTCATCCTGAATCATGTCCTTTGCTAGTCATTTAATTGAATAATCTGTATTTGATTAAATTCATCACTCTTCATCTCTTAATTACATATATCAACTTTATCTAATTAAGTCATCATCTCCTGTTAATTAAATAAATCAATTTTATTTAATTATTTTTGTAATCCCTCTTTAATTAAATAATTCAACTTATTTAATTAAATCCCTAAAGTCTTCCCATTAAATTGAATAAATTAAACCTGATTTGATTTAATCTAACATTATCCTTTTTAGTTAAATAAATCAAAATCATTTATTTAATTAAATCCTTCCTCTCAATTCTTGACTTAAATCAATTCATAAATTTAAGTCTAAATTGTCACATCTCCTAATTCTTCATTAAATTAATTAAGCTTTGATTAATTTAATCCTAATCTATGTCACATCCTCTAGATAATGCAACTTTCACAATAAATCAATTACTTTAATTTACTAAATCTCTATTTTCCTTCAACATGGCATTAAAAGGGAATATTCCCTCAAATTTGAATTCAAATTCAAATGGGCTTGGTCCTTCCAGCAAGGCATTGAAGGCCTCTTACATGTCCTTGTGCATTGAGCCAAGTGACATTAACTCCATTTCTCTTTCCCTCTCACATGTCACATTCAAATTTCAAATTTGAATCTCATGGCATTTATTATGCACATTGACGAAAATGTGCTCATTCCTCAACCATTCACATCTTGAAAAGTGGCACTTGGCCATTGGATGTTGAATGATCCCACATTGTTTATTTTCACTCTCTCTTCCATTTTGGAAATCTATAAATTAGGGAATCTTCCTCTCATTCTAACATCCACAATTTGAGTAAACTTATTATACTCAATTTCATCTTTTCTCATCAAGTTCTTAGCTAGGTTATGCAGGTTTTTCATCATGGAGCTTGATTGAATCTTCATCAAAGTGGATCACCCATCAAAACATCACAAATCTTACAAAGGAGTTGGGAAAGGGCTGATTTTGACATACCAATCGGCACAAACTCCCCCATGGGATCAATATTTTGCATACTTATTTAGGATTTCACTTGTTTTTCATGTTTTATTTCTCATTTTTCCTATTTTAAGTATTTGGAAATGGATTTCATGGGGAATATTGATTCTCACTTGCATCTGATCTAACATTGTGCTTGTTTTCTATGTTTGTGTAGGTATTACATCAAGGTTCACAGGTTTGTTGTTCATATTGTTGCCCAACCTCTTGACATTTAAGATATTGTTCTTGATGTGGTTGTGGACCCAACTCAATGCTTTGATGACATGGCTAAACCAATGGAAGAGTGTATTGATTTTGGTGTGGATATGTCTCTTGGTGATATGAATCAATGAGTTTCTTGAGTGTAGCAATTTTATTTCGCAATATTTGATCTTGGCATTCTAAATATTGTGGACCTGGTTGTTGAACAAACATAATGGGATAGTGTACCAGTGATTTTTGATGGGATCATGGATGGATTGACTCTGGACAATGTTTTGATTTGGTGTGATGTTTATATTTGGCATTATAGGTTGACTTTGAAAATTTTCTTTGTTTGCAAACATATTGTTGGGTTTAGGTAACTTATATTTTGCATGATGTTACCTTGAATTGAATCAACATATGGAGTTGTCAATATATTTCTTGGTCTTTGAACAAAATTGGGGGGATTTTCAAGTATATCTATCCCAAAGTTCACCAAGTGTGGATTTGAAATGTTCATTTTTGGAAAACTTTTATTTGGCATGTATGGATTTGGTGGGATAATGTTGTTTGGAATAAGACTCATGCATTGACTATTTGGTTGATAGATTTGTAGGTTTTGGCTTTGATTGAAATCTACCATAGGAAATGTTGTTCCAAAATTTAGATTGGGAAAATTTGCATTTGGTGTACTATTGAGGTTTGGAGGAGATGATGATGCCATGTATGGATTGCATAAATTTGAGTTTCAATAATCAATTGGCATTGTGAGACCTAGATAGTTTTGTTGACTTGGATTACTCATGATGTATAAGTCAAGTTTAAACTCTATGTTTTTCTTGTGTTTTGACTTTGTTGACCTCTTAAGGGTTTAGGACCAATGATGAGATGAAGGATGAAAGGGGTGAATGATATGGGTGTTTGAAATTTTAGGAACTTTGGATCAATGCTAGACTTTCAGACTTGATTTGATTTGATTTGAGGATAGTTTCACTAAGTGTTTTAAGTCAAACAAGATGATTTGGATAATGAATTGTAAACTCTCTGAGAGTGTGTTATCTTAGAGAGAACTCGACACAAGAAGATAATTTGAGTAAGTATTAATCCAAACAAAGTGATAATGGATTGGATGATTTGACTGTGTTAAGCCAAACAAAGTGATAATGAACTCCGAGACGCCAAAATGTTGGATTTTATCAAGAGGTAAATTCATTCACAAGTAATAATTTGACTAAGTGTGTTAAGTCAAATAAGATGATTTTGATTTGGCCTAGAAGTCTAGCATAAGTGATGTTTTCCAAGGTTCCAAAAGTTGTTGGTCAGATGGGATTTGATTGATTTTTGATATGGGTGAAGTGTTTGAATTGATCCTAGATGAACCTAAGAGGAATTTTTAACTACACCAATATATTAAAGAACATGATTTTCCCTAAGAGTATTTCAAACCAAAAGATCAATGTTTGCATGGAAAACCATAAGACAAAATATTACAAGCACATGTGTGGGATTCAATTGGGGTTAATATTGATTAATGACTTTCTTTTTACCACAAACACTTCTTGCTTAGTTTTTCAAACTTAATTTCTAATGTCCTAATTTTCTTTCATCCCATAAAGTGCATTATGTGGAAATCAAGGAAAAGGTTCCCTATTGTTGACTTTAGTAAGAAAATTGAGATGAAATACAAATGCCTAGAAATCTCTAAGGATATGAATCCCAAGGACGAGCAATAGCCTGTAAAAAATTTCAAGGGTATTTGCTTCTCCTAAAGGGTTTGAAATTTTGAAGATCTTGTGAATGTTTTTTTTCAAATTTTTTTGATCAAAGCAATGTGTTTTCGATTCCAAGAACATGTACAATCCTAGGATGAAGAGACAATATTTTTTGGGATCCCACTTGGATAAATCAAAGTGCACATATTCAATGTGGATGATTAGATGCTTGACCACACAGGCTCCCCCTCATAGTTCACTCACTTCTCAGGCCAGTCAAGCATCAGTATGCATGAATCTCCCATGGCATACTTTTCATCTCTACAACAGAATTACATGTATATGTGGGGTGGCTTCAAAGGACATGATCTTTTGCACCAACAAATAGATTAGGATGTTGGCCTCTACACAAATTGGTTCGTAATTAGGGTACCCATTCAGAAGGCCACACGAGAGGCAATATCAACCCATATAAAGAGTATCACTTTCTTGTATTTAGGAGCTCCTATAATGATGAACTTTCCTCACCATTCAAATTTGTATACCAGTTGGGAATAGCTTGGTGTTTAGCTCATTACTATTTTGAGTCGTTCCCTTGGGGTGAGTACTTTTTTCCACCAAGGCAAGCTCTCTAAAGGTGGATAATAGAGAAGGAGTTCATTTTTAGTTCGACCACCTAACGCATTTAAGCGGGAACACACAGAATGTCTTTTATTCAAAATCAAAATGTGGAGGCAATATTTTTGACAACTTAATATCACAAAAATACTTTTGATTCTTAAGATCTTTGTGAGGCGCGAGAGAAGCGCATACATATTTTTGATGATATTACTTTGTGAAAAATATTACAAAACACCAGTGCACATTCTCATTTTAATTTCTAAAGGAAAAATTTGAGTTATTTTTAAAACCCCAAAAATGAAATGTGAGAGTTGTTTGTCAAATTTTTAGAACCCAAATTGAAATTTAGTAAGTTTCTAAAGTTAAATTTTAATTCAAATTTGAAAACATCAAAACAGTGATTGATTTTAAACCCAATTTGAAAGGTGAGTAGGCCTAAAACAGAAAATGGAAGCTCTAGATTATTATAACAAGCATTAAAAAATGCTTTTCAAGTCTTCATTTTAAAGTTTCCAAGTCCACACTGCTTGCTTTTGCTTAATTCTCATGTGAGAAAGAGACCACCATTGTTTCCTAATGCCAAACTTGAATATTGCAATGCATTTCCACCTAATTTTTCACCTCTTTAACTGCACTTTTTATTTTTCAAAAGTAGATCAAACTTGGAAAAAATATTGATTACCTCAGCCTTTGTCAACAAAATTTCCTCCATAAAAGACTTAAAAATATCAATGTTGAGGTTGATAAAGGAAATCTATATTAATAAATTTTATGTCACACATCATAAATGAACCAAAAATTTTGATTTGTAGATAGCAGTGAACACCAATTATACAGAAAAAAAAAAAAAAGTAATTTACTCCCCCTTTCACCAAGTCAATCAAGTTTCTCGAGGTTGATGCAAAAATAAATCTGCACTTAAGATGTTTTGAGATAAATATTTTTGTTGTTTGATTCTTGTGAGATAAAAACACCATTTTTTATTGATGCCAAACCTTGTTATGCAAGATATTAGAAGTGAAGTCTCCAAGAGTCCTCCATTAGCATTCCACATGCACAACGTGAAAGAACACATAAAATACATTAGCATTTAATTTGGTTGTCGATAAAATGTACTTCATTAAATAGGGCAATTTTATTTAAAAGTGTCATCTAGAGAATTTTAAAAACATTTGAAGGGACGATGTAAGATAAAAAGTGATTTCAGATCAAAGAGTCTCGTTCACTGATAGACATTGTCAAAGGTTTTATGTTTTCCTTTATTATGTGAACCTGATATTAATGAACCCGTCCAACACTCAAAATAAATAATGGCATTTATGTTGCTACTAGAGATCACCTACACATTAAACAAGCTTTCTATTCATGATAAAATCTCTGGGAGAAAGTGCTTATGACTTCGAGATTTACTATTGATAGTATGCCCCAAAAAGATGTGATCTCATAAAGATATCCACAAAAAAAGGATCTGTCAAGAGATTTGTTTATCAATTGTGTTTTTCAACCTGTGCAACATAGAGCATTTAAGGTAGCACTTGGATTTTTTACCAATCACTTTTATTGGTTATGAAAGATCTGATTATAGAATGTAGCATATTCAAATGAATGTAGCATGATTGCATGAGCAATATTTGACTTCCACAAAAATATATCATTCTAATCGATACATCTTATGGTTCTCTTAACAACTCAAGTACTAAATGCACATAACTGTAGATTTAAAAAAAGAAAAAGAAAAAAATTGCTTGACTTAAGCAACCCCATATCATGCAATTGTCTAGCAACTACACATAGATAATCTAAAAGTGAGATTCATCGCATCTTTTAAATATGTCTTGGTAGAAAATACCCAAGAAAAAATGCCAATTGGCTTAGTGATATTGCTTGATATTTGGGCTTGGCTTAATCATCATTCTACAAAAATAAATGACATGAGTTAAAATTGAGCTAGTGGGAGATAAGAAAGACATTCATCACATATCCAACAATATATATAAACAGAAAAAAAAAGGCAAAGAGAAAGTTGTGTGTAGATGAGCTATAAATTTTCATGTAAGAGGTGAATATTGTGGCATCAGAAGAATTTTTATGTCATTGTGGGAGGAGGGGTGACTAGGTGCCCATTATTAGGAATTCTATCCCACAACTTCAGTGTACTATTTGTTGGAGAAAGGCCCAATATAATTAAAACGTATCATCAAAATCTTTGTACGCACAATCAAAATGTGCCTTGAACTTGCAAGGTTATAAGAAATTATCCTTGAATGTACATATGGCAGATTTGGTCGATTTGTTACATCTAGTTGATCTCAATCATCAAAGGTTTCATCAATTTATAATGGAGAAAAAGAAAAATTCTAGGTCAGGAATTGAGATAATGAATTTTATTATAGAAAGGCTAGCATTTTCCCTGCTAAGCTCATCTTTTCCATGGCTGGTTATATTGGCATTGCTAGAGAGTCCATTTTCCACCTACTAAATAAAATTTCCACTTGTAGAGCTAAACACACTTTGTTTAGAATGAAGAAGTTTTATGCAGTTTGAATAAGGGGAAGGTAGCTATTTGCCTAGAAACTTACGAAAATACTATAGATTTAATAAAGCTATCTACCAAATGCAATGTTGTCATATCACTATCAATAACATTTAAGAAAGCTATCAAAAATTGGGACTGTGAATTCAATAGAAACTTTGACACATGAGAAAGACTCTAGATAAAGCAAAAATCCCAATGCTGCAAAGAGGGAAACCCCTTTTGTCAAACTTAAACTAAATATGGTTGGTTCAAGAATCTCACAAAGGATACTTGCATTTAGTAAATGTCGACACTATGTTACTAGGCATTGAAAGCTTCAACTTTATGGATATAAATAAAGACTCTATAGGGTGCCCAATTCCTAAATCTTATTTGAATAAAGATAAAAACTTTGCATCCCTATTTAAATCATTAATCAATCTGATGTAAGCAAAAACATAGACAATGCATGAAGAAAAAGAGACTTCATATTTTTGTCTAATGCATGAAATAAATGTAGGTGGATAGAAAAAAGGACTTTATATTTTTTCCCCATGGTGGGTGCCAAAATGTGAGAACTAACCTAAGATCTTGCTCAAATAAAGACACATGTTAACATTAGTTTAAACACAACAAATACAGTGCTCCCTATGAAATACTTGATCACATTTAAGATAAGAAAATATGATAATAAAAACATACAAAGAAGGCTTACAAGCATACAAACTTATCTAAAATGAACCAAACCTCAATCCCATAGGGGGATTGGTGCTTCTTGATGTGAAAAGCGAGCCCTTTCCCAATCCTTGATAAGCTTAAATGATG
This sequence comes from Sequoiadendron giganteum, assembly GCA_007115665.2. Classification (NCBI taxonomy): domain Eukaryota; kingdom Viridiplantae; phylum Streptophyta; class Pinopsida; order Cupressales; family Cupressaceae; genus Sequoiadendron; species Sequoiadendron giganteum. The sequence goes on from CM021106.1 coordinate 265,934,799, forward strand.
ATAGTGCACATGCATGTGATGGTGCATGAAGTTGTTTTGTAGTATTGTGTACAATTTGGAGTAGAAGTGCTTTCCATTTATAGATTCAAGGTTGGAATATTGAGGGATTTGGATGAATGTGGGATCATTCATGAGCCAATGAAAAGATGCCACTTGTCAAGATGTGAGAGGATGAGGGTTGTGCACATTTTGGTCAATGTGCGAGTTTGAAATTTGAATTTTGATGAAATGACATGTTTAGGGGGGATGAAAGAAGATATTTAATGCCAAATTGACTTGCGTAAGAGACATGTAAGAGCTCATAATTTTCAAGTTGGAGGACAAGTCCTTTGGAGGGATTTTCAAATTTTGGAAGAATATTCCATATTGATGCCCTTTTTGAATGAAATTAGAAGAAATAATAAATCAAATAAATCGATTTATTGTGCAAGTGGAAAAATCTAGAGGATTCAAGTAATTAGATTTAAATTAATTAGGATTTGATTAATTTAATAGGAGATTAGGTGATTTTGACTTTTGACTTAGATTTTAGGATTAAAATAAATCAAAAAGAGAAGAAATGGATTTTAGATTTAATTAAATAAAGATTTATTTTATTTAATCAAAGAGAATGATTTTAGTGTTAATAAATTAAATAAATATTATTTTATTTAATTTTAATGGATGACTTTAGGAGATTAATTAAATAAACTTGATTTATTTAATTGATGGGCGAATATGAAAATATGAGGAATGCTTGATGTCAATTTTGCATGTCTACACATTGACCAAGAGAGATGTGGAGAAACCAAAACATGGGATGAAGTAACAATAGATTTCCCCATTATTTTTCTTTCTACAATTAATGTCCTCAGATACATACCTTATTAGTCAGGTACTACCACAATAGTGGTTTACACTTTCTGGGAGATCCTGATTTTTGCTGAAATCACATATTTTAAGAAAATATAATGATTTAAGCCTTGCAAATTTTCATTTAAAGGATTCCAATTGAAGAGGGTTTTATAAAACCACCTTATACCAATCCCCCTTGGATAGAACCCCGATATTTTTAAACCATACCTATAACGGAGTCTCCTTTACACCTATCAAAATGTTGATAAAAAACCACTTTTGATTTACCTTTTGGGGGATCAAATGAGTTCATTTTTTTAAAAAAAAATTAGTATCTAGTCCCTATTATAAGCTTCAAAAATATTATAATTTGAATTAAATTAAGTTATATTATTATATTTATTTTTTATTTCTTGTGAAAGTAGGTTTTCCACTGAAAATCAAGCTCTTTGTTCTGCACATATGAAAAAATAGTATATTATCAAAATAAAAAATTTAAAAATATTAATAGGCTAGGTATTGATGTCCTTGATCCATTAAAAAACTTAAAATTGAATTTTGATACATATAGAAAAAAATATGTTGTATACAGTCTACCTATGTCTGAATTGTAATTTTTTTGACTTTGAAACTTGATTAAAGAAAAAATATTTCATAAAACACCATGAAACCAAATGAACTAGTTATATATCATAGTTAAAAATATAAATTCTAACAAATTATAATTTAATCCTTAATAAAAAAAAATTTCTGTTGTATACGGTGAACATCACTCCTTAAAAATGGTGTTTACTAATAAATACTAGTTTTTGAATGAGATGAAAAAAATAAGTTCAATCTGATTCCAAAAAAAATGAAAAAAATATATTTAGAATCTATAGAAAAAACTTCACAAATCACTAGTTTACATCATCTTCAAATTCCTCGTGGTTTAGTCGGTATATGAGCCTGAAAGTGAAGATTTAGTTTTAAAAAATCAGTTCAGTGTCCAGTTTGCCCAAAAATTGTAAACCAGTATTGTGGGATCACCCAACCAATATAAAGAAAATCATATTGAAACAAAAAAAGGTCAAGACATAGTGGTATCACAACCTTCATCTCCACCACCCAAAGAAGAAGGTATATGGGAATACATCAAATAGATGGATCGAGAATCAATTGGAGCAGAGAATTAGTGCTTTGTGACACAAAATGATGAAGAAAGATATGATCTAGAAATAGAAATTGACCAAGGAGAAAGAGAAATGGAATAATCTACTGAACCTAAGAATAAATACTACAATTACCCCGTAAAACGAAGGAAAATATTGTGGCAGAAGGAGACCCCAAAATGGAAAGAATAGGAGACTATTGGGATGAAAAAGTAGTAGGTCAAATAGTAGATACACTCTTAGAAATTCAAGATTTAATTCCCATAACTTTTATAGAGATGAAAGGGATTAAACAAGTAGGGGTAATGAAAATTCAACTAAAAGGAGTTAAGTTGATGTGGAAGGGACCTTATAGACTAAATCCAAACATGAAGAAAAGGGTCCAAACAAAATTAGAAAAAATGCTAGCTTCTGAAACCATTAAATTGATAGAAGATTATGATTAGATAAGGCCCATGGTTATCTAGAATAAGACAACCAATGAGATAAGGATTTGTGTATATTTTACATAATTAAATAAAGCTTGCATATATGAACCCTTTCCCAATCTATTTATTGAAGAAATCTTAGAATCAGTTGTAGGGTTGGAGAGATATACTCATTTACTGATGACTTTTCCAAACACCATAAAGTTAAAATAATGGAGGAAGAGCAACCCAAAACAACTTTTTTCATAGAATAGGGGTCATATTTGTACACAATAATTCTTTTTGGGTTGAAAATGTTGCTCCAATATTCAATAAAATAATAATTGACACATTTAAGAACTTCATACATGAATTCTTATAAGTCTACTTGGATGATTGGACTATTTATTGAATGGTGAAAGATCATATATAGGTACCCATATGATACTGACCAAATGTAGGACTATGAAAATTTCATTGAATTTGAAGAAATATACCTTTGCAACACCCTTTAGGACCTTACAAGGCCATATTATATGTAAAGATGGATTAATGGTGGATCTTATGAAAGTTGCATTAATATTTACTGCCACCCAAGAATGCACCAAAAGTAAGGAATTTTTTAGGATATATATGTTACCATAGGAAGTTTATAAAGGGATACATCAATATTTTTGCACCATTACAATATCTATTGAAGAAGAATATTATTAGGAATATTTAATGGAATGAGGAGTCTCAAAAATAATTTGAAACTTTAAAATAGAAGATTGTGAAAGTACCAATTCTCATATTACCAAACTAGAACAACTCATTTCAAGTCCATATGGATGCTTCTAGTATCACCATAGGAGCAGTGTTACCCAACCCAAAGGGAGAAAAGACCTACCCATTGCATTTTCCAATAGAAAACTATATTTTGTGAAGAATAATTATACCACCATTGAGAGAGAGAGGCATTGGCTATGATCTATGCACTACAAAAATATATAGATACTACCTAATATCCACCCCATTCACTTTCTTCACTGATCGTGAACCTCTTATGTGTCTTCTCAATAAATCTGTCACACATGGAAACATATGTAGATGGTTGTTATTGTTTCAATAATTTTATTTTAAAATTATGGTGAAACTAGGTATAAATAACAAAGGACTAGACTACTTATTCTAAATTTGGATCAAGAGAACTAGACACTCAAGGATAAGATCTCCCTAGCGTACATTTTTTTCACATTAAAGTACAACTGGAGGAGTTACAAGAGATAACCATCTTAATTTCTATAGGTGAGTTTCTCAAAGATGTCTCACCATAGCAGAAGCAATCACTCATGTGAAGGGTTGACCCATACACATTATTTGTAGAGTTACATCATTTAGGTGGGTATGATATCTTAAGAATAGTCATATATAAACATGAAATGAAATGAATCCTAAGGGAACCATGTGAAGAATTTGTAAGGGGCCATAACTGCACTGAAACTACAACCTAGAGGGTGCAAATTGCAAGACTATGGTGGCCAACTCTTCATATAGATGTTAGGTAATATATAAAAGAACATGATATTTGTCAAAGGGTAGGGAAAATTGAAATGAGAACAGAGGTGCAGAATCACTTTCCTAACGCTAATACAATGAAGGAGAAGTGCAAAAGCTCAATTTTAAAGCTTCTTAAAAAAACTTAGATGAACAAATATAGAGTAAAAGGGATAACAGAAATAAGCAATCACAGATAACACCAGATTTACGTGGGAAAACCCTTTGAGGAAAAAAAAAACCACACCAAGAGAAGACACTTTGTATTACAATAAAATAAATTACACACAAAGCTCACAGTCCTCACTCTCTCATAGTTAGCTCACAACAACAACGAACTGTAGTATTTTTATTCACTCATTGTTACAATAATTCTGCAAGTATACAATGAATACAATACAATTCTATTCTGCTCCACAATATAGCTATCACCCTTTGATTGACTTATGTCTATAATGTAATTGAATATACAAGTATTACATCGCATTTAACATTCCAACCAATTGCATGTCTTAATGATGTATTGATCACCCAATCAAGTTACGTGATCTTCTGACCAATCTTCTTTGCCTTGGGTCGCCCACGCATTAACTTCTTTGCCTTAATCAAATTTTGTCTCTAGCCAAAACATGTCTTGCATTTACTATTTTCATCACTCCAGACATTGACCAATCAAGAATTGATTTCTTGCCACATGTCGCCTTCTCATTCGCTCATCGCTTTCACCATGAGTCAAAACAACCACCCAATCTTTGAGCTTCTCTTACCACACCACCTCTCTAAGTCAAAGAACTCGTCGTGGTATGGCAGTCCCATCGCCCAACTATGAGGCCATCTTAACACCCACGTAGTATGGTGGTAAGCCCTTGTCAGACCGTCTTTTTATATTTACCGCGCCATCACTGAGCCCCATGAGACATCCTGTAGTATGGCAATAACCACCTGTGTTGACTATCGGGCTCCACCGTGCTACCGTGCCCCAACCACAAGACCTTCATGATAAGGAGGTAACCATCCTAACTAACCGCCACAGCTTACCGCGCCACTGCAACATGGCCAAAAGGCCATCGTGGTAGGGTGGTAAGCATTCTTCATAGACTACCAGTCGTTTACCACAACCACCCCGGATTCACTGAGTGATTCCCACAGTAAGGTGGTAATCATCAACCTGACTGTCTCCCTTCACCATGTCGTTGTGCCATCGCTGAAACACACTCACAGTATGGTGATAAGCCTTTGCTTAACTGTCATCTATCAACTGTGCTACTGCTAGCCTAGGAAGCAGACTCTATGATATGGTGGTGACACCACCTAACCACGGGAAGATCGACAGAGGCCCGCGGTAAGGCGATAAACTACCATACCATGCCTCTATGAAAGACTCTTAGCGGTAGAGCAGTAGAGGTTGAGAAATATGATGAATTCTGCCAAGTATTTTCAAAGGTCCAAGCTAGAAGTTGAGGCACCTATTCCCAACAAAAACTACCACAAGGGATGAAATTTTGTTAGGATGGAGTGATCCCACAATAATGGTTTACACTTTTTGGGACATCTTGATTTTTTCTAAAATCACATATTTTGAAAAAATATAATTATTTAAGCCATGAAAAGTTCCATTTAAAGGATTCCAATTGAAGAGGGTTGGATCAAACTACCTTAGATCAAACCCCCTTGGATAGAAGCCTAATAGTTTTAATCAATACCTATAACAAATTCTGCTTTACACCTATCAAAATTCTAATAAAGAACCACTTTTGATTTACCTTTTGGGGAATCAAATGAACTCATTTAAAATATATTCTTTTAAGTATGCATTCCTTATTATAAATTTCCCTAAAAGTATATTTTTAAATATATTTAATTTTATTATTATATTTATTTTTTATTTCTTATGAGTATAGGTTTTTCACCAAAAATCAAGCTCTTTATTCTACACATGTGGAAAAATAGAAGATTATCAGAAAAAATCTGAAAATTCTATGCAATCGATATTGATGTCCTTGATCCAACAAAAAAAAAATCGGTACATACAATAAAATTTATGTGTTAGCAAGTAAATGTATATCTAAATTGTATTTTGTTTGACTTCAAAACTTAACTAGGAAAAATATTCAATAAAACACTATGAAAACAATTGCATGCACTAGATATCGTATTTACAAATCTAAAGTTGAAAAAATTAGAATTTTATCCTTCATAGAAAAAATTTGTTATTAAGTACAAGTCACTCTTTAAAAATGTTTACTGTTAAAAAATAGCTTTCTAAGGAGATGGAAAAATAAATGCAATTTGATTCCAAAAATTTTAAAATATATATATTTAGAATCTACAAAAAAAAATGTCACAAATCACTAGTTTGCATCATCTTCAAATTCCTCATGGTTTAGCATATATAGGTTCTCAAAAAGTGAAGATTTAGTTAAAAAAATCAATTCAATGTCAAGTTTGGCCAAAAAGTGTAGAGCACTATTGTGGGATCACTCAATGGGTACTAGGAAAAAACCCATTTTGAAAATGGGGCATGGAATTTATTGGACCTATTGATCTCTACTAGAAAAACATTCTAGAGCAAGGTTCAGTATAATAAGAATAGAATATCTCACAAAGTGGGTAGAGGCAGAACCCACAAAATATTGTACCACAAAGACTATTGAAAGATTTTTGTATGAGAACATAATTACAAGATATGGATGTACACTTAGTATATAGTAAGTGACCAAGGGAAATATTTTATAAAAATAACAATAAAATAATAACTACAAAAATTTATGATAACACACAACAAAAGCTCTCTCTATCACCCATAGGCTAATGGGGTAAGTGAAGCATTGAACAAGATAATTGGGAAATCCCTTACCATAATGTGTGATGGGAATAGGATAGGTTGGGATACAAAATTGCATGTGGTACTCTAGGCATAATGACAACATATAAAAGGACAAATAAGTTCACTCCATTTCAACTAACCTATGACACTAAAGCTATAGTCCCTATGAACTTCATAGTTCCCAACCTACATACCGCACTCACCTTTTGGTTGGAAGATGAACAATCCTTGAGAAAACAAATAGAAGATATAGATAAATTAGATGAGTATCGATAAATTTCAATGTATACTCACAAAATTGAGTGTCAAAAGACAAAAGAATGGCATGATAGGAATTTAAGGTTGAAAAAATTCAAAAAAAGAGATCTAACCAGTATTAATCTTTGATAAAAAATTTAAGAAACAAGGGAAATTTAATAATAGATGGCTAGTACCATACTACATCGATGATATCATTGATTTTGGAGCAGTGAAACTTAGAAAAATGAATGGTACCCTTATGGCTAGATATGTAAATGATGCATGCCTCAAACATTAACACTTACTAGAAGATTAAAAATATACATAAAAGAAAATCAGATCCTATTGTATATTATGTACTATAGTTACAAACCATCAAAAAAACCAAAAATTAAACACCCAAAAAGCAACCCATCATGTCAAAAAAATAAAACAGCTAAGAAACCTATGTAATTGGAAACATCATTAAATACACTACCCACCCCTTCGCCAATTTAACACTTCACACCTCACTTCAATCACTCACGTGTCTCCTACGTAATTTATATTTTGTGCTCACACATCTAAGACCAAACTACAAGAACTCTCCAAGCTCTGTAAATTTCTTCGCTAAAACAATGGCCACCCCAACAATAGTCAAAATATTTGAGAATTCTCGACCCAAGTACTATAAGTACCCATATAAAGCTTTAGAAATAGATAAATATGGATTATTCTCATAGATACCCCACAATGTGGTATACCTGGATGATGTTTGCAAATACATTCATGAAAAAATTATAAAAATTGATCACATGAAGTTCGAGGAGCTCCACAGAATACTCCTCCAAGATGATTAGAAGACATACAAATAAAAATATATAGAGATTGATAGGAAAATGTTTGATATTTGGAAATAATATCTAGATTTATATGATGAACATGTGTAGGTAAGAATTGTACCAAGTCAAGTGGATGACGAGTTTATATTCTTAGATAAAAACTATTAAATAATGAAGGAGGCAATCTATGTAGTGATAGGGCTCAACATGGTAGGTAGCATCCCTCCAAAGAAGGCCATTAAGAATAATGAGATGAAAAAATTAACTAGAGCAACCCTAAGCGGCCAGAGAATGAACATAAAGACAATCACAAATGATGGATTCCACTACATTGTAAATTAGATTGTATAAAAAATCTATTATTCTAATGGGTAGGACTCAGCCATCAGAATTTAAATTCACACAACCTACAAAATGGTGGTGGAGGGAAAAAAAATTGTTCTTTGTGAAGTCATGCAAGAGCAATTAATTGAGAACATCTAATAGATCAAAAAATTCAAATACCAATTATGGTATGGTACATTATTTATCTATTTAATGTTTTAATTTATTAAGTAATTATCAAACTTCAAAGGAAAAGTTTGGCCACAAAACCAAATGATGGAAGTTTAGATTAAATACCACATTCACCAATTCTTTGACATCTAGTCCTATAAAGCCACATACTAGGGGTTCTTCAAGACCTTCCAAGAATAGATGCAAGAAAGGGAAAGGATTCCCCAAGATTCCACCATCCAATATACCAAAACAAAAACCTTCATGGTGGATAAGTACTACACATATACAAAGGAGGTAGAATCACACATAGTTTGGGTACGACAGCTACCCTATGAGCTCACTACATAAGAGCTAGATAATTATGATGTTACCCTCCTAATCCAGTTCCTAAGGATCCTAATGTAGAGTGTTTTTGAACTTAAAAAGAGGTAATGGAGATCAGAATCAACAAAGAAGCACATGAAAATCTGGAGAAGAACAAAGACAAACTCCACAAATAATGGGGAATACTGAAAGGGGGGTTTTCTCAATTCTTTACTACTACAACACGGTCAGAAACCTCCTTTGCAAGGAGGTCAAGGAGGATTCATATAACCTCACTAAAAAATTAGAAGGCCCTAGTGCCTTTAAGTAAATAATATCTACACCAAGGAAACCATCAAAAGTCACCCAACAAAAGAGACCTTGGAAAGCAAGGCCCAAACAGATGGAGAAAAGGAAAATTCATAAGGAGAACAAAAAAATAAGTAGAAGAGGTAGATGTAGAATATATTGTAGAGGGTGAAAAATAGGGGAAGAAACCTCTCAAAAGGAGGGAAAGTGGGCAACAAACCTCAATAACCATTCCTCCATTAACTCCAGAGAAACCCCAAATGCCAATTAATATCTTAGCAACTACCAATTTCATCTTCCCTTTTGGGATGCTAGAATGGGTATTGAACATGTATGAAGAAGAATATGAGGAAAATAATGGTAAGATAATATAATTACTTCTATGGTATGTCAATCAATCTAGTAATGGAATGGATGAAGTAATGAAGGACATTTTGGAGGAAATAATTACCACAATATGAGAAAAAAAGGCCAAGGGACTCACTAAAGAAAAGGAAATAAGGGATAAGGTCATCTCCATGGTTGGTCAAAATATCACCAAAGAGTAGAAGAAATAACTAGCCTAGAAACAAGTGTAAGAACTCTGCACAAAATAGAGAGTGTACACTCGTAGAGGAGGATCCGAAGAACATAGAAATGATATTGAAGGAAACTAAGGATGTCACTAGAAATATCTATTAGGAGATGATCAAGAATAATGAAAAAGAGGTAGAAGGGTTCCATCCTTTAGAGAATAATCCTACCAGAGAAGAGGATTATAAAGGTGAGGATATAAGCACTGCAGAGACATCTATCTCCATTTCCACAATCTCCGCCATTAAAAAATTCCTAGCGCATCAACAACAAGTCTAAGTAGTACCATCACCATTGCTTCTGCATGTACCACTAATTGGATAAAAAGTTGAATTATGGAGTATTTCCCTACTGCAAAAGATATAGTTGGGAGATATTTTTTGTGCCACTATAATTTAAGAATTGCTAGGTGACCATGTGAGCATTGTGGAGCAACTATAGGATGCAATAGATACGATGTAGAAGGTCATTCATCACTTGTCATGGGATACATCACTTCTCATTCCCCAACAAATCAAATAGTTTTTGGATAGTCTACAAGGATATTTGGATGACACTAAGGATGACATTAGGAAAGAAGAAAAACATGAGGTAATAAATAATAAAATAGAAGAATATACCAAGAATTGCACTACTGCAAATTCTAAATTGGAGGAAAAAATCAAGGGTTGGGTGATACAATCATAGAAGTAGGGGTGATTAACCAACTTTTCTTATAATGGCCTACCACAACAAAGGGCCTAAAGGATCAAATAAACCAACTGGATAATTAGATAACACAATTGGGGTAGACTTATAACCCTCTCCAAGATAGGGATGGAACCATAAAGTTTGAAGTGGAAACTCTCCACTACCAATTACAACAATTCCACACCCAAAGGGATCAGATTAAGAAGATGAGGGAAACTATTAACAACTAGATGGCCCAACTATTAGGGATAATGGGGGAAGCACAATAAATAGCCAAGACTATTTAAATCCTTGATAGTCTAGAAGAGGTAGAGGTGACAATGATTGAAATTTAGAGTCACATCTCCACTCTACAACAAGAAAAAATGTAGTGGGACAAGTAATTGAATCACTTCAAAGAAACATGCTAGCATCTCCTTCCCAATTAAAATTATATCTTGAGGACAAGACATAATTTTAAAATGGGGGATGATATTAGCAAGTCAACAGCCAAAAAAAATCTTCCCAAAGACTACTACAAAATATTTGTAGAGAAAGGAATACACATTAGTTGTAATTAGGATTCATGTCCCTTCATGGGAGACCATTTATGTAAATATAAATCATATGCGGAGATATATATAGTTATGTACATAGGGAAATATATATGAGAAGATACTAAGACCTACCTATTCAACAAAAACTGCCAAGCATTTTCTGTTTTATTTTTACCTTGCGGTTGCGCCTTACCTCTACAAATGCTCACTGCTCTTGGCATTCTCCACATGGCTACCTCGTGAAGCTTTCTACTTTTGTATCGCTTCATTTTTCACCGGTATCCGTCTGCATGCCATGCGGCTTTCTCTGGTGGCTTCCCAAGCTGGGCCCACCTTGTGTTTTCTTTTGCTCAGAGCGCTCCATGTGGCTCCCTCTCGGAGCTTTTTGCTGGGCATTTCTTCAGCCTTTTGTCAGGCTCCATTTGAGCGACATGTGGCAATTGCTGCCATGCTAGTTACCTTGGAAATGATGCTTCAATTTTTTGTGCTCGCCTGTTGCCATGTTTCTTGTTGTGGTGCCACATGTTCTCACCTACTATTGTGTGCTTTTTCATTCCATGTCGTGGCTTCGCTGGCATGCTCCTACCCAATTGATGTTCGTTGTGGTCGCTCGAGGTGATTTGGGTCGTTGGTCTCTACTCGTGGTTCTTCTTCTCTTGGTGTGTTTTCAGGCAGTGGGTTGGCCTATATATTCGGCCATGTTTATTTTTATGAGGTTTTTGGTTAAGTTTGCAAAAACTCCCGAGTACTGGGAAGTAGGCCTTTGTAATAGTTTTATTCAAATTGAAAACTCTAGACTATGCCAAATAAATTCGGCCTTTTTGTTTATTCATGTTTTTCATGAGACTATTGGTTTGTTTCATTATCTTCTTTTATTGTATGAATGCCTATTCTTCAACTTTCTATAATCCTTCATAACTCAATAAATATAGATCATGTTTTTTTACAACTCTTTTGTATTAGCTAAAAGTTATGCTAAGATTATGTTATGCAAGTTAGAGGGTGCTCTTACATTTTAAGTGCTTTTGAGAAAATTAGCTTGATGAACAACAATTTAGTGGTTTGGGCCTTTGCATTCTGCACTATGCTCTAGTAGATTTGTTTAAGACTTTGGCACATTGCCTGTAGTGTAAATTTTATATTTTTGCTATCTTTCTCACCTTTTACTCCCCCCACTAAATGAAGAGCCGACTTCGGTAAAATCTTAGAGGTCATTTAGCTAGTGCACCACATCCCCCAATAGCTAAGTTTCCCATGAGACTGCTGCTACATGCAAAATTCTCAACAGTTCTTTTTCTGGAATGCCCGGTGGGACCGTGAACTATCACGTTCGCTTGTTTTTATAGGTGTGTATGAGCCATCGGCCTGTAACTAGGTCGCAAACTGAAAAATTCCCTGGCCAGCTCGTACCACCATTATTTTTTGTGGACATGAGAGGCTGGAAAGGTAGCCCTTCACCTCCTCCATCTCCACCATCACCTGCTCCGCTTGTACCTATGGCTGCTAGAAACTATGTAGTATGGGACTTTGGCAGTCCTTTAGTTGCACCTATGCCTCCTATAGTATGAGATACCATCCCCGCTTCTGCTCTAAAATTTATCCTTAAGTATTCTAGGGATGAGTCAAAGATACCGAAGGAGCATCTGCAAGATGTAGCAAACGTATGTCTTGTACATGGCATGTCAAATGAAAATGTAGCTCTTAGGCTGCTCGTCGCCTCCTTCCGAGGAAAGGCGCTAAGCTAGTACCGAACTTTCAAGGCTAGTACTATTGCAACATGGGACCAGCTCAAAACTCTGTTTTATGAATGTTTCTCCAATGTTGGTGATAGATCATCTTTGTACCATCAACTGGAAAATATAAAGCGAACTCCTCATGAAGCTCTACCCGATTTCAATGTGAGGTTCCATTCGACCTGGCAAGGAGTGCCTATTGGCAGCCAACCACCTCTAGATTTGTGATGCAAAGCAAGAGGATTCACAACTCAACATTCCATTTACTTAAAAACTTTCATAAAATTATTCATCTCAAACAATGATTAAGTGCATTCTAGATCATAGTGTAATCATTCTCACAACAACCCACAATTCAATGCAAAAAACAGTCATTAATAACTTCCATAAAAGAAATAATGAAGCCAATCCCTTCAGTGAGATTTAAGATAAAATAATTACAGACCTTCCTTCCAATTTTTATGAAGATCCAATGGTCGAAACTAAATTTATTGCATTTTTTCCAAAACTGCAAACCCTAGGCAGTGTTCAAACCTGCCCTCACCAAAATAGTCATATCTTCCACAAAACTTAATAAAATTCAATGAGACGAAAATAATTGGAAACTAGAAATAGATATCTTTCCATCCATATATGATTCTCCATTATTTGAATTCATACCAGTCTATACAAATCACAACTTCAACTTGAAAACAATGTAGAAATCATAAAATGCACACCAAACTTGAGGTTGCCATTCATCAAACTTCACAAATAATGTCTCCCACCCCCAAATTCGAGTTTTGAAGGGTGTACTTATATATTTCCTACCAAAATCAACTATTTTCAACCAAATTTTAATTATTTTGTTGAAAAAACACCTTAATGACACTTTTGACAAGTTGCTTGACAACTCTTTTTTTGAGCAACTTTTACAATTTCTACAATATGGAACAACTTTAAACATTATTTGAAAAATGACTTCCTAAGACTCAAACACCTATAAAATGGTTTGATAAACCTTATTATAGGACCCAATACATAAAATAGATAAATTATTTACAAATGGCCTCATGGAGGCTTAAAAGCAACTTGGTGCTCCTGCACATACACCCCTTGAAGAAAAAACTCAAGTCCCCTAAGTTAGCATAGAATAAGGCACTTGCAAAAATAAATGAATATTCACTATCATCTACAATCAAAAACACTTGTATCTTCATATTAACCCATGGTTTTTTCTTCCTCTTCCTCTTCTTATGCCTTCTTCTATCAGTCATCTTTTCAACATCTAGGCTCCAAAACTCCATTTCTTGTGTATAAACCTCAGTAGCATCATCTATATCTTCATTCTTATCATTAGAGTACCATATATAAATTGCATCATACTCTTTAAAACCTTCATATACATCATTAGCAAATATATCTGCAACATCTTTATTAACAACCTTATTATCAACAACAACTTGATCATGAATATCAACATCAATGTTATCAACAACTTTATCATCATCAACTTGAGTATCAATACCAAGGTTATTAGTAACATCAACAACCTTCTCAACTTGTTCATCAACACCAATTTCATCAACTTCTTGAGTACCAACAACAACCACATCATTAATCTCAACATCAGATGTTCATTAACCAATAAAGAATTTTGTTCATCTTCAAACACAATCAAAATATCATGCATCTCAACTTGTAACTTATCTTGCTCAACTTGAATAGTAGATTCAATCTTTACCTTTTTCTCATTGTTTTCCTTCTTTTTTTTTCTTTTCTTCTTAATAATATTCTTTAGAGGCCATCTTAACCTCTTTGAAATTGTTATATTCCAACTCCTTTGTGCTTCCTTAATAAGTTGGTGTTCTTTGGCTAACTTTTCCAACCTTTGGCTTATCTTTTTGATGGCTTCGTCAAACTCTATTTGTCTTGCCTTCTTTCTTTCCTTCTTTCTCATTTACTTTTCCTCTCTTTCCTTCTTCCTTCATGAATCCTCAGCCTGCCAACATCTCTTTGAAAATTCCATCTTCACAAGCAAGTATCTCCTTGCTTCCACTTCACCTTGCCACACCTAGGCAATCAGGTTCCTTCCTCAACCTGCAAACAACCACACACACAAACCACAAACAACTTTCCCAGAGCATCTTCAGGCTCTGATACCAAAATGATGTAGATCAAGAGGATTCACAACTCAACATGCAATTTACTTAAAAACTTTCATAAATATATTCATCTCAAACAATGATTAAGTGCATTCTAGATCATAGTGTAATCATTCTCACAACAACCCACAATTCAATGCAACAAACATTCATTAATAACTTCCATAAAATAAATAATGAAGCCAATCCCTTCAGTGATATTTAAGGATTCACAACTCAACATGCCATTTACTTAAAAACTTTCATAAAATTATTCATCTTAAACAATGATTAAGTGCATTCTAGATCATAGTGTAATCATTCTCACAACAACCTACAATTCAATGCAACAAACAGTCATTAATAACTTCCATAAAAGAATTAATGAAGCCAATCCCTTTTGTGAGATTTAAGATAAAATAATTACAGACCTTCATTCCAATTTTTATGAAGATCCAATGGTCGAAACTAAAGTTATTACATTTTTCCCAAAACTGCAAACCCTAGGCAATGTTCAAACCTGCCCTCACCAAAATAGTCATATCTTCCACAAAACTCAATAAAATTCAATTAGACAAAAATAATTGGAAACTAGAAATAGATATCTTTCCATCCATCTATGATTCTCCATTATTTGAATCCATACCAGTCCGTACAAATCACAACTTCAACCTGAAAACAATGTAGAAATCATAAAATGCAAACCAAACTTGATGTTGCCATTCATCAAACTTCACAAATAATGTCTCCCACCCCCAAATTCGAGTTTTGAAGGGTGTACTTATAGATTTCCAACCAAAACCAACTATTTTCAGCCAAATTTTAATTAGTTTGTTGACAAAACACCTTAATGACACTTTTGACAAGTTGCTTGACAACTCTTTTTTTGAGCAACTTTTACAATTTTTACAATATGGAACAACTTTTAACATTATTTGAAAAATGACTTCCTAAGACTCAAACACCTATAAAATGGTTTGATAAACCTTATTATAGGACCCAATACATAAAATAGATAAATTATTTACAAATGGCCTCATGGAGGCTTAAAAGCAACTTGGTGCTCCTGCACATACACCCCTTGAAGAAAAAACTCAAGTCCCCTAAGTTAGCATAGAATAAGGCACTTGCAAAAAGAAATGAATATTCACTATCACCTACAATCAAAAACACTTGTATCTTCATCTTAACCCATGGTTTTTTCTTCCTCTTCCTCTTCTTATGCCTTCTTCTATCAGTCATCTTTTCAACATCTAGGCTCCAAAACTCCATTTCTTGTGTATAAACCTCAGTAGCATCATCTATATCTTCATTCTTATCATTAGAGTACCATATATAAATTGCATCATACTCTTGAAAACCTTCATATACATCATTAGCAAATATATCTACAACATCTTTATTAACAACCTTATTATCAACAACAACTTGATCATGAATATCAACATCAATGTTATCAAAAACTTTATCATCATCAACTTGAGTATCAATACCAAGGTTATCAGTAACATCAACAACCTTCTCAACTTGTTCATCAACAACAATTTCATCAAATTCTTGAGTACCAACAGCAACCACATCATTAATCTCAACATCAGCATGTTCATTAACCAATAAAGAATTTTGTTCATCTTCAAACACAATCAAAATATCATGCATCTCAACTTGTAACTTATCTTGCTCAACTTGAATAGTAGATTCAATCTTTACCTTTGTCTCATTGTTTGATTTCTTTTGTTTTCTTTGCTTCTTAATAATATTCTTTAGAGGCCATCTTAATCTCTTTGAAATTGTTATATTCCAACTCCTTTGTGCTTCCTTAAGAAGTTGGTGTTCTTTGGCTAATTTTTCGAACCTTTGGCTTATCTTTTCGATGGCTTCCTCAAACTCTATTTGTCTTGCCTTCTTTATTTCCTTCTTTCTCATTTCCTTTTCCTCTCTTTCCTTCTTCCTTCATGAATCCTCAGCCTGCCAACATCTCTTTAAAAATTCTATCTTCACAAGCAAGTATCTCCTTGCTTCCACTTCACCTTGCCACACCTAGGCAATCAGGTTCCTTCCTCAACCTGCAAACAACCACACACACAAACCACAAACAACTTTCCCAGAGCATATTCAAGCTTTGATACCAAACTGATGTAGAGCAAGAGGATTCACAACTCAACATGCCATTTACTTAAAAGCTTTCATAAAATTATTCATCTCAAACAATGATTAAGTGCATTCTAGATCATAGTGTAATCATTCTCACAACAACCCACAATTCAATGCAACAAACAGTCATTAATAACTTCCACAAAATAAATAATGAAGCCAATTCCTTCAGTGAGATTTAAGGATTCACAAATCAACATGCCATTTACTTAAAAACTTTCATAAAATTATTCATCTCAAACAATGATTAAGTGCATTCTAGATCATAGTGTAATCATTCTCACAATAACCCACAATTCAATGCAACGAACAGCCATTAATAACTTCCATAAAAGAAATAATGAAGCCAATCCCTTCAGTGAGATTTAAAATAAAATAATTATAGACCTTCCTTCCAATTTTTATGAAGATCCAATGGTCTAAACTAAAGTTATTGCATTTTTCCCAAAACTGCAAACCCTAGGCAGTGTTCAAACCGGCCCTCACCAAAATAGTCATATCTTCCACAAAACTCAATAAAATTCAATGAGACAAAAATAATTGGAAACTAGAAATAGATATCTTTCCATCCATATATGATTCTCCATTATTTGAATCCATACCAGTCCGTACAAATCACAACTTCAACCTGAAAACAATGTAGAAATCATAAAATGCACACCAAACTTGACGTTGCCATTCATCAAACTTCACAAATAATGTCTCCAACCCCCAAATTCGAGTTTTGAAGGGTTTAATTATAGATTCCCAACCAAAACCAACTATTTTCAACCAACTATTAATTAATTTGTTGACAAAACACCTTAATGGCACTTTTGACAAGTTGCTTGACAACTCTTTTTTTGAGCAACTTTTACAATTTTTACAATATGGAACAACTTTAAACATTATTTGAAAAATGACTTCCTAAGACTCAAACACCTATAAAATGGTTTGATAAACCTTATTATAGGACCCAATACATAAAATAGATAAATTATTTACAAATGGCCTCATGGAGGCTTAAAAGCAACTTGGTGCTCTTGCACCAATTTGGCATTCATGTTCTACCTAAAGTTGATCAATGCCGACATCTCCATGATGTTATAAGATCTTGGTGGAGAGACTCTACCCAACGCTTATGCCTTGGCTGTCACTGCGGAAAATAACCTAATTACTACTAGAAAGTTGGCACCAAGACCGATAATGCCACTGTTCCCCGAATACAACGTTGCGGAGGCCAAAGTCCCTTCCACTAGTGTGCCTGCAGCTCCACCCCAATCTATGTATGTGTATCCCGGAAGTGCTCCGAGCACAAATCCGATGACAGCTTTGATGATAGCTCCTATGCCTAATCCCTTGGTTTCTGAGATGAACGAGATGAGAGAACAGATACGAGCCATGACTAATGAGTTAACCACTATTAAGTGGCAGCAATATAGTTATTAGAAGCCAACTTACCAGAGTTACCAAAGTGGAAAAGCTCTGTACCAATCAAATCAATGGCAAGATAGGTCATGTGAAAATATCTTGGCTCAGCTGAGTAACCAGATGGTTCCGGTAACCCTACTGATGCAGACTGTTCATCCTAGTTTGAATAAAGAGATAGTTGCGGGGTCGAATAATTTAGCTGAAGATGCCAATTCATGGTGCTTTTCTTGCAATGATGCGCACATGCCAAGAAATTTCCCATGGGGAAATTTATAGCAAAAGATCATAGACCAACGGAGCCAGGGCAACACATCTAATCATGACAACCAATCATGCACCTCCCAGCAAATGGACAATGTTGTCCTTGCTGCTCAAATGCAAGGGATGTCTATTCAACAGGAATCGAACATTATTCCAGACCAGGCTCTCTTTTCTTGGATGGAGGGAGAAGAGTCGACATTTCTGAACAATATCCCTATGGATAAAATTCCCTAGGTGCAATCTGACTACAACATGCATTCAAAGCGTAGATTCACTGGAGAGTTCACAACCTTGCCTATCAATGCTTCATCACAAGCAACACATAGCCCAGCGGCCGACCTATTGCCCATCCCACCACAGTCTAAGGCGGCTATTCCTAGCTCTCCGAATCCACTTCCTCTGAAGGCAAAGGCTCCATCGATCACCCTTGCTATTGCCAAATAGTCAGACGCACCAACCGTGAAGCCAATGTCAACTATGAAACCTAAAGAGCAAACAAATAGGACTAACCAGTCGAGAGCACAATTCAACATGGTGGAACAACTAAAGAACTCATCTGCCAATGCTTCTCTGTGGGATGTCTTGGCTATTCCGGAGCAAAAGGTATTATTACAAAGGATTTTTCAAGAGAGGAGGATGTGAAGATACCTACTTAGTCTAACGAAGAGAAAGTATCTAGGCTCGACCTCAATAAAGTGCTGACAATTCAATCGAAGGAGAGGTCTGAGTCCGGAAAATAAAGTAATCCTAAACCTAAGCCTTTCTTTCTAACACTTATTATTAGTGACAAGCTGCTACATAATTGTATGATCAACTTTAGTGCTAGCACCACTGTCATGCCAAAGCAACTAACTGATGCTTTGGGCTTGAAAGATGAGCCTCTGGAAAAAGGAGTCATGCAGCTAGATGGATATAAGGTTGATACCGTCACGATAATCAATGGATTTCCTATGACTTTGTTTGCCTACCCTAGTATCATTGTAAATCAGGATACTGTACTCATTGATATTCCTCCTCTATTTGAGATTTTTTTGTCCCAAGAATTCACAACAAATGTCGAAGGATATCTATCATTGGACTGGTCACACCTGATCTTGAGGACCAAACATGGAGCCAAGATGAAACTATTGTCAGAAACTTTGCATTCCGAACATGTTGTTGATGAGGCCCTGCTCAACTTTGAAACAACACACACTTCAATCACTCGGGAAGAGAGGTTCAATGTGGAATTTTTGGAAGAAGAGGAGGCTACTAGCTCCTGGATAGAAGACGAGGAAAATTTGTTGAAAGAGTTTATTGATATAAACCCTTTCAGGAATTACCATGCAACTGGCCTTGGAACCTATGTTATACATAAAGAAGGGAAAATTATGCCCAAAGTTACTAAGGAGCTTGAAGGTGAACAATCTTCAGAAATATGGACTTTGTACTTCAATGGTGCAAGATGTAGTGTAGGAGCTAGAGCGGGAATTTGTTTGATATCCCCTTCCGAGGAAAATACCTTGAGGTCGTATCGCTTCCAGTTCGCATGCTCGAACAATGAAGCAGATTATGAAGGTATTTTCCATGGTTTAAGCCTTGCGGAAAAAATGGGTGCAAAGCAGATAAGTGTGTTCAGAGATTCAAAGTTGGTGGTCAACCAAATCTGTGGAATTTCTGCTACAAAGAATATCCGTATGCGATCCTACCGACATAGAGTCTGGGATCTGATTGACAGCTTTGAGGCATTCAATATTTAGGCTATTCCAAGGGAGATGAATTCTGAAGCCGACAGAATGGCAACTATCGGGGCTCAGTTTGAACCGGCCTCCGAATTATTGAGAAATAAGCATGTGGTAAGGGTAATTGTAAGACCCGTTGTTACATATAACAATCAAGAATGGCAAGTATATAATAGCGATTCCTTCCTCCAGTCATCTAGAGAATTTTTCGATCAACTGCAACTGAAGATCGTCGAGGCTTATGGGGATCAAATTATCTAGTTAAAATCCAATAAGCTTTTGAGAGGGCTAGTCACTATGGAGAGCCTGTTTGATTCTGATGATGCGATGAGAGACAAAAGGAAGCTCGTGGCTGACAAGGGTGATTACACCAATTTGTATATTAGGGAACACAAAAATATCAAGGTTGGGAAAGAAGTTTCTCAGAAGAATAAGGATAGATTAAGACATTTCTGTGAAGAATACCCGAGTGTAGTAGCTTGGTCATATGATGATCTTAAATGATATGATCCTGAGATCATCGAACATATAATTGAGTTGTCGGAAGGGGAAAATCTAGTTCATCAAAGGTAACCTGTGAACCCAAAGATAGAGTCTCTCATGTCACATGAGTTAAATAAGTTGATCGCATTCTGAATAGTGTTTCCGATCAAACATAGCACTTGGGTGTCAAACCTAGTGCCAGTTTGGAAGAAAAATGGGGACATACGCCTATGTGTAGATTTTCGAGACTTGAATAGAGAATCCTTAAAATATCATTACCCCTTGCCTTCAATGGAGGTAATTCTACAAACTATAGCTGGCTCTGAAATGTTTTCAATGTTGGATAGTTTTTTGGGCTACAACCAGATTTGAGTAAAAGGAGAGGACCAACACAAGACAACATTCACTACAAAGTGGGGGACCTATGCATATGCTAAGATGCCTTTTGGACTTTTGAATGCTAAAGCCACTTTTCAGAGGGCTATGGATATTGCCTTTAAGGATCTAATCCATAAGACTATACTCATCTACCTGGATGATTTGACAGTATTTTCAAAATATGTTGATGATCACTTTGATCATTTGGAGCTTGTCTTCCAGAAGTGCTAGGAATTCGAGATTTCTTTAAACCCAAAGAAAATGTGTGTTCGGAGTTCCCCAGGGGAAGCTATTGGGATATATTTTCTCTAAGGAAGGCATTGGCATTGATCCAGAAATAGTTGATGCGATCCGAGAACTTCCGTTACCTATCAACAAGAAGGGTGTGCAGTCTTTCCTAGGTAAGGTCAACTTCATCAGCCGATTCATTACAGATTTTTGAAGTATTGTTCGGCCTATTACCTTAATGCTAAAAAAATACCATATTTTCAAATGGATGGCGGAAGCCAGAAAAGCTTTCGAGCTTATAAAGGAGGCTATTTCTTCTGCTCTTGTGTTGGTAAACCATGACCTATCCAAATATTTTATTATGTATGTTTTTGGTGGTGGCAATAGTTTGCCACAGTACTTATGCAAAAGAATGATGAAGAGAAAAGAGAGTCCCCTGTTGCTTTCTATTCATGAACTTTGAAAGAATACGAAGTAAAGTACAACTTTGTAGAAAAGCAAGCCTTTGCTATTGTCAAAGGGCTTAAGAATTTCTAACATTTGATATCATATAACAAGGTGATTGTTTATGTACTGCACCCTAGTGTGCGGTTGTATATCATGGAGGGAGAAAACATAGAAAAGAGAGCTAATTGGATCACAAAGATCCTGGAATATGATATTGAAGTCAGACCTGTCAAGATTGTCAAAGGAAAAGAACTATGTGAGTATTTCACGAAAAATAGTGAAACAGTAACAGAGATTGATGCGCTAGAACCTGTGTTTTTGAATGAAGAAACTTCCCAGAGTGACTGGCTAGAAGATAGAATAGTCTTCATGTAGACAGGAAGGTATCTGATCAATCTTCCTTCCTTTAAAAGGCGTTTGTATCATTTGCAAAATAGTAATTATGTTCTCTTGGAGGGTGTCTTGTTTAAAAGAAATTTTAATGGCGTTTTGCTAAGGTGTGTAAATGAGGAAGAGGCCAAGAAAATATTAGATCAATATCACAATAGCCCGGTTGGAGGATATTTTTTGCAAGGACCACAACAATTAAAGTTGTATGTGCTAGTTATTTTTGGCCGACACTCTTCAACGATGCATTTTTATTGATTAGGTCTTGCAATGAATGTCAGTTTCATGTCGGGAGGAGAAAGAATGTTGCTATGTCATTAAGGCCTATAGTAGTAGAAGAACCTGTTTCTCAATGGGGCTTAGATTTCATTGGGATGATTAACCCTTTCTCCTCAGCCAGACATAAGTGGATATTGACAGCTACAGATTACTTTATCAGGTGGGCAGAGGCAGTGCCATTAAAAAATGCTATAGAGGTAGAGATTGTTAATTTCCTAGAGGAGTTGGTAGCCAGATTTAGCCCGCCTAAGACAACCATTTCTGACAATGCTAAAGCATTCCTCAACTCAAAGATGAGCCAATTCACATTGAAATATGGGGTTTTCCTAAAAACCTCTTCTAACTATTATCCCCAAGGGAATGGACTCATAGAGTCTACTAATAAAAACTTCATTAGGTTAATAAAAAAAATAGGTTCAGAACAACAAAAAGAATGGCATAGGAACCTCCGAACAGTGTTGTGGGCAGACCGAATCATGCCCAAGCAGATATTGATGACATCTCCTTATGAGATGGTGTAAGGGAAGGAGGCATTACTGCCTATTGCCATGGAAATTCCTACCCTACAGTTGCTTAAATCTTTGGAAATTGAACAAAATGGAGCAGTGGAGGTGAGGTTTTCCGAGTTACTTGAGGTACAGGAAAAAAGAGAGCACGCCCTTGAGGTGATGAATAGCTGCCAGCAGGTGGTTAAGAGCTGGTTTGACAAAAAGGCATCGGATCAAGGGTTACAATGTGGAGATTTGGTGCTCAAGTTCAATGAGCGTGGAGCAAAGCCTGGTCAGCATAGCGAGTTTAATAGCCTCTTAGAAGGGCCTTTCAAAATTACCCAGTGCAAACAGTTCAACTCTTTTGAGCTGGAAGACAAAGAAGGTAATGCCCTCAGTATTCTTGTTAATGGAATACATCTTAAAAAAAATTATTAATCATGCCTATGTGAAGGCCATTTAAATTGTAAATATGTAATTAATTTCTCTTGCTTTAAGTTTTGGGTATTCTCGGTGCTTCGTAATAACTGAAATGATGGAAGAAATTAAAAGAAGAACATTGTAAACGGGCCAAGATTTATGAAAAGACATATATTATATATAAGAGCTGAAGATTTACATTATATTTCGGGGCTAGAGGCCTTGTATCAATATTTACATATGCCTATCGTAGAGCAGAGCTTGAAAGGTGAAAAAACAAAAATGGGGATTATCTTCATTCTCAATTTATCAGTGGGAAGGACCAGCAATCATAGCAACAGGCGGCATGAGATCAGGGAACACCATTCTTTCAAAATCTTAGTACTACTAAATATTTTGGAATGGTTCAATGTGGTGCACACGCATGAGGAAGTAGCAGCCGGTGCAGACCTTAGCACGATGCTCCTCATGAGTCTCCAGCTCGAAGCTGAAGAGGAAGGACCTGGTTGGAATAGGTCCTCCATGTTGTTGCAGTAGGCAAACGTTGCAAACCAAGGGGATCCCATAATCAAATTGAGTTGCATGCATGATCTGCTCCAGGCCTCCAAGGTAGCATCGAGGGAAAACCCACTTTTTCGGCTTTAAGATTTTGTGTTTGGAAACGTTGATGTGCAACAACAAGGTGACAAAGTGGGAGAAGATGCTAGTATTCACCCAATACTACTCCTCATACTGCACGTAATCATTCCCTAGGAACCACTTGGTTTCCTTCACATACAATAGGTTCTTCACACCTGTCATGCGCTTTAAGTGCCTACATCTAATTTTGCCTAAGAAGGCAACTTGAGTCTTCTTGTAGACAAGCTTTACTGGCATTTCCATGTTGTTTTCTTCTCTAGCTAGAAAAGTGAAATTACTAAGATAAGAAGCTTGCTAAACTTGAATGCTAGAAATCCTTGTGATTTTGCAATGTTGCTAGGGGTCTTATTTATAGATTGGCTAAGGTTCACCAGCCAAGGAAAACCATAATTCTGACTGGACCAAATTGTGTCACATTTGCCTCGGTTTTCAGTGTTGTGACATGTGAGGTGATGGGAATATGCAAGTATAGTTGCAACTTACTCTATTAAGTTGCTACATTCATTAAATATTAGCCAGGTGCCAGCATGTAGAGCTTTCGTCCCATCTGAATCAAGGAAAAATTTTAAAGAAAGGCTGTTGGGTGATGCGCCCAAGTATGTTTAATGAAAATAGTAAATGCATGAAGCCTGCGAAGGGATTTTTGCAAGGTTGTCTTGGTTCGTTTTTCAAGAAAATTAGGCACCACCACACGTGAAAGGTTGTTTCTTAAATGAAGAGAGAAATTTGGTAGGTTAGCATTTCGTTCGCATGTATGAAAGGTTGGTGAAGCATAATGGTGACTTGGTATGAGCGGCTGGCATGTACCCTTTTCAGTTGTTTTTCTTGAAGATAGAAAAGGCAAGGTTGGGAATGTAGGAATACATTTATTGTAAAGAGTTGCCTAAGGATTAAATAGCTAAGGCATTTGCAAGAGGGAAAGAATTCTTTAGAAAAGTTGAGCCATTTGTGAAGGATTGCAGAAAATTTCTTGTGAATACCGAAATGGCTGAGATTGCAAAGAGCCTGACACAGACCCTAGCCCCAGCAATTTTAATCAAGCAAATGAGAAGGGCGCTTTGCATGCAACTCTACAACAAAGAGTCTTATGCTACTCTAGGCATCCCCACAAAGCCTTGTTGTCCATTCACCCATCTGGTGGACCAGAGAATATTAAACGCAATCCCTCATAGAGATCAAGCTTCAGTTATAGAGGATTGCGATAACGTCTTCAATCTTGAGCTATCCCAAAATCCTAAGAGCCTTAGGGAGGCCGCATGTGAAAAAATGAAGCATGTAACTGACTCTTTCAACAAGCATTTGTGTTTTTGTGGGCTTCCATAGTACATGGTTCCTTTGGTGCACACATGCCCAGAAATTGTGGTAGCATGCATGGCACGCTTTAACGCAAACACTGGAGTGATAAGTGACAATAACTTCAGGGTAGTCATTAGCCCTCAACCTATTCACGATATGTTGTGTGTCTCGCTTCCCTTGACCTGGGAGGTTGATATTTTTGAAGTAAAAAAAATGCAACAAAAGTGGGGAGAGCTCCAAAAGGAGCAACAGTTTTATCGCTCTAAGATCAATTAGCCAACAAGTAATTCAGCACCGCCCAAATTCCCTTTTGGTCTAAAGGCCTTGAAAGGTGGGTCTTCCTCTATCACTTCTATGCTAGTGTGCAATCTGGATATAGACAAGCACATTTTTGAGTTTCAAATGTGCCTCAGCTTCATGTTGAAGAGGAATCATGAGGCTCCATTCCTGGATTTTGCAAGAGTTATCAGTGATGGGATTTGGTAGAACCTGAGAGAATTCCAGGCTAACTCTAGGTTCAGGTATCCCTCCTTCCTGGCCTACTTGATTTTACATCAGAATCCAGATTATTTTTCAACGTTTATGTCTCTGGATATTTTCAACGAGGGCGGTTTGAGAAAGCCAGTTTCGACATGGACTCCTATCATGTCAAAAACCTTTGAATTATTTGCATCCTTGGATTTATTCTTAGCCCCAACATTGAGGGTTTTGGATGGGGCTGGCATCAATATGACCGAACACATATCGCTTCGACAGATGTCCTAGTTAGGGAAGTTGATACTGTCGTGTGATTAGTTCTTTAGCATGGATTTCACCATACTCTGCATACCAGGTTTCGCCCGGGAGCCCTTCCGGCTCCCCCGTTATCTTTCAGACAGAGTGTTGGCCCTAGAAGTAATGAGGTAGCTATGTACCATTGATAATGATTATTGGAGAGGAAAGCACTTAACCTCCCATTTGCTGCTACCAATCATGTTTGGATCTGTGTCGTTGATCAAGAAGAGGACTTCGTAGATTGATACTTCGGAGATTCTCCTTTCAAAGTTAGGTCATCTCAGGTTGGTGTTGATAGATGATACTTGGAATTACAACCTCGACAATAATTTATGTGGGGTTGGCATCAAAGTCGCACATTCACCTCAGTCGTTTTGGGACCTTCGGAGAAATGACGAAGAGGGTAATTTAAGCAGATATGTGGGCCTTGAATATTTGCCTACTGAGAATGATCGACCACCATGGTTGAATTTTTATTACATTGTGGGGAAATCCAACCCAAGGCAGAAGATCAACCCATCCCTGAACACCCAATTGAGTAAGCTCAATTGGACACTCAAGAAGATTCAAAACTTCTGGGTATACCAGCAGGAGACTCTGGCAACTGACAAGCCTCATGAAGAGGTAGCCTTTGATGAAAGATTTGATGATATCTAAGAGAATGAGCATCCCAACTTGGAAAGGTCTCTGAACCATTCAACATATGTGCAACACTATAGAAGAGAAGAGATTGCCATAGAGCCTAGAGAGGAGGTCACTCAGAATTCCCCTATCGTTGCCAAGAATCCAATGTAGGAGAAGGATGCTGGTAAGCAGCTTGCACAAGAGGAGGATCAGCATGCACAAACCTTGGAGCCATCCAGCTTCTCTAAATCAACACAGAAGTGGGTGAGGACTACTAATGGTCAGAGGTGGGTCATTCTTGACCTTGATGATTTTCAAGAGGAAAAGCAGCAATGGACCGGAGAGTCCGACAGAGAGGAAGAGCAGTCGATGGAAGAAGTGGTTGAAACATCTATAGCTCCACATGAGCCTCAGGTAACATTTCTTCCCTCTTCTCTCTCTACTATGTCTCTAGTCTCTCCTTTGTCTACCCTTGATTTTTCATCTGCCCCTATTTTCTTTACCACTGGATATCCCGAGCAGTCCAATCTTACCCCTCCTGATTTCTCACCTTTATCCTCCGCCTTCCATCCCTTGCCTGGAACGCAATTTGGTGTAAGTGTTGGGCTCATCAGCCAACGATTTTCATCTCCAAGGCCTAGTCCCACAGTTGGCGCGTCTCCATCCTTTCCTTACACCTCACTATCATCCCCTCCGAGTGGCCATTTCATTCCACCATTCTCCCTGGCCATTATAACAAGGCCTAGGAAAACTTCTGATGCACTGAGTACACTGTCTTTCCCGCTAGCCATCCCTCAGGAGTACCCTTTTGTTGGTGGCCTGGGTATCCCTACCCAGGAATATTTATCACAGGTTGATGCAAACAAGAGCGCTCACACCAACCAGATAAACAAAAGAAAATAGAAATACGCAACTAGGTATGTAGAACCCCACTTGCAATTAGTATTCAATGAAAGTCAAAATTCCTTGATGTTTGTAAAAATCACTCATAATGTGATTAAACCAATAGGAGAAATGCTACCGAGTGATTATTCTGTAAATGCTATCGGGCTAGACTTGTAGTAGGCTCGCCTGTGGGATAAAGTTGAGCTAATGGAGGAGACCCAGAAAATAGTGGCCACTGATTATCTCAAGCTCAACTGCTAGATAAAGAAAAAGGATGATCAGATAGCAGAGCTCAAGGGTAAATGCAACATCTGGGTCAACAAGTTTAAAGCCCAGGAGAATGAAATAAAGCACCTAGAGAAGGAGAGGAGTGCCTTCGAGAGTCAAATCAAGGAGTTGCAAAATATGAGCACGGAGATCGTTCCAAATCTCTAGCAGGAGGTTGAGTTGAGTTGAGCAAATGAAGAGAAGCTTCGTGTTGAGTCTGTGTTGCTAAGTGAGGGAATCAAAGAGCTTCGATAGAACACAAATGCTAAAATCAATGAAATGAATTCCAATCTAGAGTTGGAGATTCAAAAGGAAAAATGAGCCGAATTGGCCCTAGGGGAAAAGGAAAAAGAGATTTCCACTCTAAGGGAGCAGGTGTCCACATTGGGCACAAACGTGTCGGAGCTGAGGGCAAATTTGAGCACCAGAGAGGCAGAATTGGCCACCCTAAAGACCCAACCTCTTGTGCCCCAGATGAGCTCGTTGGTGATTGCCAAAGAGTTGTATGCATCATACTAGGACAAGGTGAAGGAATTGTGCCTTGCTCTTTAGCCCACCTTAAAATTTATGGCGCAAGCAGCTAGCCTTTGCGGAACAATGAATGAATCAATACAGCAAGTTCAGGAGTTAACTTCTGACAAGGTTCTGGAGGCTAGGATTTTATTGGGCAAGTTGTATACAACTTCCAATGAAGCTTTGAGCAGTGTGGGCATCGATAACTGAACAATGGCGGCCATGGGCATCAACATCCTCATCTCTATGCACGAGTCCGTTCAACGAGTGGTAGATTGTTGAGCTCGATTGAACTAGGTTACCAATGACATGTGGGCGAAATTTTCCCATTTAACTTAGAGAGGCCTCCATTCGCCCTTCATTGCGGATCAGGTGGTAGAAGGTGTGGAGCAGATTGTTGCATTGATCAAAGAGAAGAAGTAGGACCTTTATGTTTTTTAATCTTTTGATCAATCTCTAACCACTGAGGAAATTGAGGGAATAGTGCATCAGCTGGTGCGACTCTTCTTCCAATTGGAATTGGAAATGAAAGTATCAGGCAGATTGCCTTTCAAGGTAATTATCGATCTTAGGTTGGCTCATGAGAATCTGCGAGCTCTTTCCACACCATCGAATGAGGTTTGGACTAATCTGCAGGCTGCCCTCTCGAGGTTGTGAGCAGTTTTGGGATGCTGAACCAATGTTTCTGGTGTTCTTCATTTCGCGCAGCGAAATGCCCCTGTGAGTTGCCAAATTGTTCAACAAAAACTACCAAGCCTTTGTCATTTTATTTTTACCTTGTGGCTACGCCTTACCTTAACAAATGCTCACTTCTCTCGACGTTCTCCACGTGGCTGCCTCGCAAAGCTTTCTGCTTTTGTATCACTTTGCTTTTTGCCGGTATCTGTTTGCATGTCGCGTGGCTTTCTCTTGCTACTTTCCAAGTTGGGTCCGCCTTGTGTTTTCTTTTCCTTAGAGCACTCCACGTGGCTCCCTCTCGAAGCTTTTTGTTGGGAATTTCTTCGACCTTTTTTCGAGCTCCATCTGAGCGATACGTGGCGATTGTTTCCACGCTAGTTACCTTGGAAATGATTCTTCACTTTTTGTGCTCGCCTGCTACCGCATTTCTTGCTATGGTGTCATGTGTTCTCACATGCTACTGTGTGGTTTTCCGTTCCATGTCATGGCTTCACTAGCATTCTCCTGGCTAATTGATGTTTGTTGTGGCAGTTTGAGGTGATCTGGGTCGTTGGTCTATGTTCGTTGTTCTTCTTCTCTTGGTGTGTTTTTAGGCGGTGGGTTGGCCTATATATTCAACCATGTTTCTTTTTATGAGGTTGTTGGCTAAGTTTGCAAAAACTCCTGAGCACTGGGAAGTAGGCCTTTGTAATAGTTTTATTCAATTTGAAAACTCCAGACTGTGCCAAATAAATTCTTCCCTTTTGTTTATTCATGTTTTTTGTGAGACTATTGGTTTGTCTTGTTATCTTGTTTTATTGTATGAATTCCTATTCTTTAGCTTTCTGTAATCCTTCATAACTCAATAAATGCAGATCATGTTTTTCTTCAACTCTTCTATATTAGCTAAAAGTTATGCTAGGATTATGTTATGCAAGTTAGAGGGTACTCTTACATTTTAAGTGCTTTTGAGAAAATTAGCTTGATGAACAACAATTTAGTGGTTCGGGCCTTTGCATTCTACATTGTGCTCTAGTAGATTTGTTTAAGACTTTGGTGCATCGCCTATAGTGTAAATTTTATATTTCTGCTATCTTTCTCACCTTTTACTCCCCCCACTAAACGAAGAGCCGGCTTCAGTAAAATCTCAAAGGTCACTTAGCTAGCACACCACATCCCCCAATAGCTAATTTTCCCATGAGACTGCTGCTACATGCAAAATTCTACGTCAGCACTACCTTTTTTATATGATTATAATATAATATGAGGAGATATGAGGATTTATCTAGGAATGTGTTATGAATGGATGAATGGTTTGTTTATTATTAATATAATATCTATTAATTTTCATCATAATAACTTGCCTCAATTTCTTATTTATCTTATTGTATCCTCTAGGGTATAAAATGACTATGTAAGAGGTCTTGGGGTATGGATCTCTAGACTATACTTCCCCATTTTTCTTGCCAACACCCCCATGCATTTCTACCTACATAAATAATTGATTGATTGAGTAATAGTTATGTGTGCTCCAAAACCCTAATCAAGTGTGCTAGATTAGAATTCCTAAATGATAAAAGTAAAATCAATCCAAGAGAAACTTAAATACCCTAGGGAAAATCCAAATATCCATATACCTTACTTTAGGCACCAAGGTGATCAAAGTTTTAATCTATGAGAACACTCATAAAACGATTCATTAGATGCTTGAAGGAATATGAAGCTATCTTGAAAACCTAGATCTCATCACGTCCTTTCATTGGCATCAAACTCTAATAATTGTTTTAGCTTGATTAATTTTGAATTTCACCTTGTAAATTTATAAAAATGAATATATTTATTGTATTATAATTCCTTCTATTTCTAATTTGAAATAATAATTCTTATATTTATAGTGGGACATAAGAATAATTTAAAGTGTAGGCTAACTCAATTAATATTAATTTCTAGAATTAATTTACCATCAAGATCCATTTCAAATTCACATCTCTAAAGTTAGAGACTGACATAAATGAGAAATCAATTTTTTTTGGGAAAAACACCTGGACTAGGGAACTAGCACCCTTATCCAACCCTTTTGCACACACTTAAATATGATTTACAGGTTTAAGGTCTGATTAATTAGGACATTCAAAATATGAGCACTTGTTGAGGTTATTTTGGTGATATATGATCGATACAGAACATTTTAGGATAACATTGACATGTTCTCCTGGGTTGATAGGAAATTTCAAGGCTAGGGAATGTCTTGAAATGTATTAATGAAGAGGATACTAAAGTGAGTTCCAAATAAAGCTTGAATTTGTACCTTCACCTTAAAGGAGTACAATTTGTGTTGTTAGAAATAGAGAATCACCATATGACTTGTACGCAAGGTTTTTGGATGCCTTGTTGGAAATTCTTAAGTGTTTCAGACCTAATGATTATGTGTGTGCTAATTTTTTCTGGGAAGCTTATGAATCAGGTTTGAGTGTTACGTCATAATAGTTAAAACTTCAAAATATTGATCAAATATATGAGTGGATTAGGATTATTGACAAAGTTAAATGTAATTGTGGAAAGACTATCATATCCTCACTTGATGATGAAAGTCATCCATTTTCTTTGTGTGAGAAAAGTAATGTCATGTCACATATAGATGAAGAATATATGA
The DNA here is from genome assembly GCA_007115665.2 of Sequoiadendron giganteum. NCBI lineage: Eukaryota > Viridiplantae > Streptophyta > Pinopsida > Cupressales > Cupressaceae > Sequoiadendron > Sequoiadendron giganteum. Next base: position 265,966,344 of record CM021106.1, read on the forward strand.
AGAGATTTGAAGGTACACATTGTAGTAGTGAATATGAAGTTTATGATCATATAATGGATCAAATGTTTGTAGATGAAGATTGCACTCATAATAGTCAAGGTATGATGAAATAAAGGACATATATGATATTTTACCTTGTATCAACCCTATTACTAAGGAAATAATAATGTGCTTAGATACCCAGTGCAATGAGTTGGCTTGTGAATTTAGTGATTATGCAGATATGAATAATATAATAGACATGAGCTTACAAGTCAATGATGATGATATGGCCAACAAATTTTCAAGCATCCAATATGAGAAACTTGAGCAAGGTTTTAGTGATGATGATAATCCTTATAATATTAATCATGCTATCCATGGATCTAGTTTCTTCTCTGTTGGTCATGATTCCTTATGTGAACTGGAGATGGAGGCATTTTTTTATATGAAGAAGATATTAATGTGCATGTTATTGAAAACACATTTTCACTCATTGATGAACAAGAACTATGCTATGATGAGTCCTTTGAATGTGATTCAAATGTATTATTATCAGTTGATAATGCATACAAAATTGAAATTTTATTTGCAAGTCATCTCATTCACTGTGTCAATTCTCAAAATGTTGATAGTGAAAATATTCAAGTCTTCCTATTGACAAGTTGGAAGGAAATGGTGATGCTGATATCTATTGTAGTAGTGAATATTTTGTAAAAAGTCACGATAAATTTGACACAAGGTTATATTCTGAATCAATTGATCATTCTTTTGAAACATTCCATATAGAGTTGTATGATGATTTCAAAAATGAATCAAATATTGTTATTGAACCTAAAATTGAGATATTTATTGACTTAGTGTATGTTGATGAAGTTGATGTTCTTCATGAAAGTCATGAAATTCGTGTCTCCAAAGATGTTATTGATGCTAATGAGTCTCATTTATAGATCAATCAAACACATAACAATGTGATTGCATTGTAATGTTCAAATGAATGTGAATATCTCAATATGATGTAGTTTAGTTGACAAAGGTGCATTTATATGATTATTTTATTTTTAATGTACTCCTAATTATTATTTTCAACTTGTGGAACAAATTTTAGATGATAACTCAGCTGCTATGTCCTAGTCCTTCACTTTTATAAAATCTAAATTCTCAAACATGAAGTTAAAATATGACTTCAATAAATTAGAGAAAGTGTTTGCATGTATGTTTATTCAATATAGTGCTTATGAATTTTTCATTTTAATGTGAAAAAAAAAGATGAGATAAATGTTCAAGATATGAGTTATCTCATGGAATATGAACAATTTTATTTCTCTAATCAACTTGACAAATTTGTTCTATTATGATATTGCTATCGGGAAATTCAATCGTGTAGTTTTCAAGTCAAACTCATTGACCCATGTTTCATGAGTAGTGGTTCACAAGAACCCATCTCTCATGATAATGAATGGTCCACTTAGCACTCATTGCATCTAGGTGATGCTCACAGAGGTGAAGCACTATGCCATCTCAGGAGATCACCCATCCCAGTATTGCTCCAGCTCAAGCACACTTACCCATAGAGTTTTCCCCAAGGTTAAGCACACTTATCTTGAAACCCCATTTTATGAAGTTTTAGCAAATGAAGTTGCAAGCTATGTGAGCTTAACCCTAGGGAAAAATTTGTGGTTAAACATGCTTGATTTGGAGTAATAGTAGGATGGGTGACCTCCTAGGATGGCCTAGTGCTTCACCTTCATGAGCATCACCTAGATGCAATGAGTGCTAAGTGGACCATTCATTATCATGAGAGATGGGTTCTTGTGAGCCATTACTCATGAAATATGGGTCAATGAGTTTGACTTGAAAACTACATGGTTGATTCCTGATAGCAATATCATAATTTGACAAGTTGTGGAAAATACCTCCTACTTATCAATTGATGAGCTAAAGGGGGGTTCTATAATGAATGGTTCATAAGGCACAACACTTGTTGAAGTTTTTTCAAATGGTTGCAAGCTAAGTGAGATTAACCTTGGGGAAAACTTTGTGGTTAAGTGTGCTTGAGCTGGAGCAATACTAGGATGGGTGACCTCTCGAGATGGCCTAGTTCTTCACCTTTGTGAGCATCACCTAGATGCAATGAGTTCTAAGTGGAACTTTCATTATCATGAGAGATGGGTTCTTGTGAACCACTATTCATGAAATATAGGTGAATGAGTTTGACTCAAAAATTACATGATTGAATCCTAATAGCAATATCATAATTTGACACACTATAGATAAAATACCTCCTACTTATCAAATCCATGCTACTTTGTTGTTATAGCTTTATTGAGGTGATGCATTGCATGGATTGGAATGATATACTTGATAAATCTGTTATATGAATATCAAATGGTTATGATTTTTAGTTAATGCATGATCACAAGGTTCATATGAGTGCATAAAATATTGAAAATGATGATATAGTGGTATAACGAAAGGTGTGAATGTCATTGTTAGTAGACAACCAAGTTGTGACATAATTTGTAGATCAGGATTAGGCTAATCATCAAAGAAAAAGTGTTTAACAAAGGGAGGTGTGATTTTTTCATGTTTGGGGGTTAGGGGTCACCAATTGGGGTTTCAAATAAGTGATTTCAATGCAATACAAATGATAATTTTATAAAAAAATTAATGGACTAGGCACATGGTCTACACCCTAGACACATTTGGAATCTCGCTATGCCTGCAAGGGGGATACATACTTGAACATGGGCCATTATTAGCACATATATTTTTTCCATGTTCTCAGTGCACGATGACCTTTTAGTTGGCGACAAAATCTTGGTTTTAGGCCTTGAGGTAACTAGTTGGCCCAAAACTTTTGCCATTAAAATTTCATAATCTAGAGCTCATTTGCTAAATTCAAATGGTAGAAATTTATAATTTTCTAAGAGTGTGCAAACCCAATTAAGTGGCTCCCAAAAGAGTCTTGATGGCGATTTTAATGTGCCGATGTTTTTCAGTGATCCCATCAGGTCCCATAAAAAAAGTTTGGCATTCTTTGATCTAGCAACAACCTAATTGTTCATTTGGCATCAATGGCCTCCAATTCCAGTTTTGTGATGGTTAGATAGGTTTTAGATTCCAAACCAAAAAAATATTTAAAAAAATGTGAAAAGGCCCAAAGGAGGTCTCAAAAATTGATTAGCTGAGAATGTAAAAATGAAATAATGAGGATCTACATAATTAATCATGACCCTTTACAAGCTTTTGTGGCTCCAAAAAATCATATGCATTCGTGACATCGATTCCACCATTTGACTTGTGAGATAATTAATTGACCAATTTCATAAACCTTTAAATTTAAAATATTTAAACATTTTCAATGTTTTAAATAAATGAAAATGGACAAATAATAATTATTTTTAAGGTTTATAAGTGCTCCCTCAAAGCTCCTGGAGGTGAATTTACATTTTCATTATAATTCTAAAGTAAAAGTGTTAATGGTCATAATCCAAATTTTGGCCAGCAACTTTATTTTCTCAAGGAAAGTCTTGAATTTTAAAAAGATAAATTTCATTTGGTTTAAAAGAACTTTTACTGATTGATTTTTTTTGTTTTTTTTATATTGATACAAGCAAAAGAATGAGTACAATAAAAAAGACAGCCAAACAGCTACCCATACAAGACACGAATACAAAACACAACTGTCCTCAAATTTTCATTATTATTCTAAAGTAGAAATGTTCACGGTTATACAAATTTTCATTATAATTCTAAAGTAGAAATGTTCACGGTTATATTCTAAACTTTGGCCAGCAATTTTATTTTCCGGAAGAGAGTTTGGGGTTTTACAAAGATAAATTTCATGTGGTTTAAAAGGACTTCTACTGATTGTCTTTTTGCTTGTCCAGTTGTGTGCCCAAGTCTTGGTTTTATCCACGTGTAAACAATGTATTTTGAGGGCTCTATTTTCACATCAATCTTGCGATGGTCTCTATCCCAGTGATGGGAATGTTATTGGTTGCCTTCATGCTGAATGGATGCCAACTTTCGGTCTCTATCAGTTATTTAAACTAAGTACTCCAAGTGGTCACATCAAACGCATATTCAATTGTGTTATATATTGTGGGAACTCAAATGACAGAACACTGTATGGTGTAGATTCATTCCCGGGTTCTTATAAGAGTGGTGTACGTCGCCTCGTACAGAAGTTATCTGGGCCACATGAAGTTCTATGTATAAGGTAGGTAAGCCATTACGTTCTTTTCCGCACTTTTTGCTACCTTAGATTCTTCTATCTATGGACACATTCTTTCCGATAAATACCGACAAGATCACTGTTCCACTTTTTCCTATAATGCTTACATTACTCAACTTGTGAACTGTACAGCGTTCTTAACTCCTTCCATTGCAGCTTTGTAGTTTCTCGTTTACATCTTTTTTTTTTGGTGTTGACCAAATCTGCTTGCAATAAAATGCATTGATAAAATATGTTTACAATAAAGGCTTGTCAAGAAGAAATTCAGGGAGTATGATTGTAAGATGTATTTTACAGTCTAAGGGCTCCTCAAGATTAAATCAGATTTAATTTAATGGTCAAGGTAAATTTTGATTAATAAAATTAGGATAATTATTTTTTAGTGGGGTTAAGGTTTAAAATTTCTATTGATTATTTGATTGTTGAAGAGTATGATTTTTAAGTAGAGTGAGAGTATTCAATTTATAGCGGCATTTGTGTATCACGTATGAAGACAATTTGAAAGTGGATATTAATTATCTTCTTTGAGAAAGTGAGGCTTCTTAAAATGACAAACATTTCAATCAAAATTCTTTGTAGTATGTCTAACATTGAAAAGAGTGGGAAATATCTTAGTGATTCTTGATCCCATAGACTATATGGTCTCGCATGCATTAAAATCTTTCATTTCATGTAATGTAATGTTGTGACAAATATAAAATAAAGTATATAGCTAGATTAAGATTTATATCTTCATAGCCTAATTTTTTTTACTAAATTCAAGAGTATTATTTTGTTTTGTCTTATTTATTTATGATGGTGAAATTTGCACACTCGTAGTAATTTCTATTTAGTTTGGAATCTATTTTGATAGAATGCTTTAATATAATTATATATTAACAAATATTGTACTCTTATGTAAGTTGAGTTCATTTTTCGATCTACTATCTCTCTTGAATTCTCATTCTCATGCATTCAATCATATCTTATCCACATCAATATATATTCCCATACATTTGACATTGATTATGCATGATATCAACCCCGTGATTAGACATTCGTTTCGTACATCGATATAAGCATTCCTTTGTCTTGGGTCAATTGTACAATATGTAATCAATACTACACTCATGAAATTGACTCATGGAATTCAAAACTCAAATTGTGTCTAGTCTCATCCATATCATCTCTACCACAGGTTGACTTGGTATAGTATGCATTAAAATAAACCAAACACTCTACTTCATGTCTATTGGACTAAAATTCCAACTCACAATTGTACACATGGCAATAGTTAATCTAATGTCGGTGGTTAGATATATTCCCTTGTTTTTGGAGAAGTAATGAGTGGATGATGGGTGAAAGAGACTATGCTAGAACAAACTAAGGAGCTATTAGGATGGTAATGAAAGTAACATGTATAATATTTTGAGAAAGATTGGTTAATAGTCGTTGCTTTACTTATAACAAAACTTCTATAAAAACATTATCTTGTCGAAATGTTTCAAAGAGAAGCTATTGTTTCAGAACATTTTCTTAATAGATATTGTTAACAAGCCTGAATTATTTAAAAATGATTGTTAAAAAAATAAGCAAACTCTTTCTTAATTTAAGAAATATTCACCAAAATATTTAACCAATTTAGAAAAGCTAGATGATTGAGACAGATATAATTCTTAATATTAAAGAAAACAATACGAATGCTTCTTGTTGATTTGAATCATTTCGTTGAGACTCAGAGTAAAGTTATATTCCTTCTGCTAACATCGTGTATTTACTGTTATTGCTCCTGTTGGTGATGTAACAGCAGAGAAAGATGGTCCATTGTTTTCCTACAAGGAGACGCACCCATGGACTCAAAGTGGATTTCATTATCAATCAGAAATATTTAACTATTATAGACTTCTTCATTATTTCCTGGGTTTAAATTATTCGTTTTCTTAATGATGAAGTAAGTTTTTCCAGCTGGCAACAGTCATATATACATAAAGTAAGACGGTGTTCTTTATGCAAACTTTTTTGGACTAAAATAAGAGGATAATGTAAGCTGCATATTCATTTCAGTTGGATTACGCAATTGTTAAAAGGCGTTCAGATTAATCAAAAAGGTTTGCTGAAACGGATAACAAATGATAAGTTTAACATAAAGTCAATCTTTTTCAAGGATTGATTTAGGAGACAATGTATCTCCTGTCAACAATTTTTCAAAAATATTTTAAAAATGTTGTCAATCATCAAAGCAAAGAAGATAACATTTAATTAAGAAAATTAAAAATGAAAAGTATACATTATATTATATCGAATTCATATTTAGAAATCAAATGCACATATAAATGATTTGATATGAATGATTTTTATAATCCATTAATAGATCATTCTAAATTAAGACAAAAATATAGAAAAATCGATCATATGTAATCTGAAACAGAGATTTAAATATTATATAAAAATTGCTCTGTTAAATTTAAAATTAAATACAACTTATCTCTTACATTTATTTTCATAAAATAATATTTAATTATAATTTATAACACCAACAACTATTTATTAATTAATTTAAATTAAATCTGGAGAGTTTATTTTTCTTGATATTGTACTTACATACATACCTACAATCACTAAAATTCAACTTAACATTAGGTTTGACATTAGGTATACATACCTACAATCACTGAAATTAGGTTTAACATTAGATTTAACATTAGATTTAACATTAGGTTTGATGAGATAGAAACTATTTTCCAATTCAAAATTTTCTATATAATTTTTTATTAAAATTTCCATTTAATCATTTGAATCGTGGGAGAGATGTGCCAATCAACCAGTATCGTTAACTGAATAAAAAGCATTCTCCTCACATAATTTTATTTTCCTACCCTACACAGAGAACTAGAAAATTCTCAAAATTATTTTACTCCTTATGGAGGTATATTCAGGTAGCTAAATCATCAGTAAGAATCGGCATAAAAAATTTATATTAAGCTGCCTCTCTTGGTTGGAATGGTACAACAAACATGATGATGTTTCCTTTAAAAAGAAATACCAGTCCAAACATATCCCAAGAAGGAACAAGATGAGACTCAACACACAATTATTAGAAATTTGTTATAATGGTGATCTCAGCTCTCAATATGAGACCCTTCTGATGCCTGTATTTCAGATACCATTCTCATTTTTCTTTACATTTTAGTTGTTCAACATATCATCATATTTAGATATAATCCCTTAACAGATTAAGGTTTGAATTCCTATTAAACCCTTTCAGAAAGAAAAACAGCTTTATTGAAACCCGTTTCTAAGAGTTTTAAGCCACAAAGGAATGAATTATTGAGAGAAGAACCATTTTTTCACTGTGTAAACATTTTTCCGTTTCTTTTACTACAGCTAATCTTTGAAAAAAAAAAAAATTTAAATATCTCCAATCATATTACATACGCTCAGCCCAATGGATTGAACAACATAATGCCCAATACCATGTATTTTAATGTCATATTGAGCTTCTGGCTTTCTTTATACTATAAATGCAAAATATTGACCCATAACAGCACTAACACGGAAACAGAGTAATAAGCTGAGTGAATGCCATTGGGAGCAAATGATGTATTTCTCCTATGACTTTTTAGAGCATCACACCAACAATCCATATGCCTGTGACATTATTAAATCAAATTCATAGTAGTACAAGGGTTTTTCTGACTCTTAAGTAAAAAGCAATAATCAGATCCACAACTCTTCATTATCATCCTCAAGCGCCTCTGTCAAGCATGCCCTTATATTCATCCAGGGAGTCTTTTCTCTCAATCTTCAAATTCTGACGAAATCTGTTAATAAAATCATCGGCCGATTTATCAACATCCATCTCAATGCTCGGCTTCTTTAGATATTGATGATTTCTCCCAGATATCTGTTGTTTAAAGTCGTCAATGCTAGCAGCTGCTGTACCCAAGGAATTGGGTTTGGGAGCCTTCAAATTGTCTCGAGACGGTTGAATACGTCCATCAGTCTTGTGGTCTGCATCGTTCTTTTTCACCAAGCCTTTCCCAGTTCTTGTAGTAACCAGGTCTGCCCTTGCTGCCGAAGAAAGAGAAGAACGCATGGGTTCTCTCCTGCCAGATCCATCCATCAAGGAAGAAGAAGAAGAAATGGGTTTTCTCCTAGCAGATTCATCCATCAATGAAGAAAAAGAAGAGGACATGGGTTTTCTCCTGGCAGATTCATCCATCAGAGAAGAAGAAGAAGAAATGGGTTTTCTCCTTGCAGATTTATCCATGAAAGCAGGACTATGGTATTCTAATTGCAAATATACCCCCAGATCTATCTACAGTCACAATGCATGGTGCGTGTTAAATAGAAAACATTGTTTTGACGGCCTGTGCTTGGCGGGTCAAATAAGGCTACCCATGTGGGGAAACGTCTCTGCAGCCTCCAAAATGCACATTTAATTAATACGGTCAATTGTGCATTCTAGTTGGATAGACGATAGTCCCATGTGGAGGCAGTATCAAATGCGTTTAAAATTGACAATTATGGGCATTATAACTACACCTCATCCTGATTGGTAACCTAACTTAATTTGTTTTTAAATGGAGATCTCAAACTTCCCGGCTAGCGCCAAGTAGATCCAAGAGCACCGTTGCACGTAGCGTTTGACCCTATCCTGGCAGGTAGGAAACGCATATTTGAATAGTTGGTGACCGATGAAATGGAAAAATGAAACAGTTTCATTGGATTAAATATTATTTGAAACTGTTCGAAATTATTGGCAGCTATGAAAAGTGGATACGCCCACTATTTATTCTTAGCCTAACTATTTTACAATGGCGATAACATTGTAAGTTGAAAAAAAAAGGGGAGGTGTGGGTTTTTATTTTTTCTTAACTTTCGGCGTTGGTTTTTTCCCTCTTTTAGATGGCTTCAAATCTAGTAGTTGATGTTAGTGTTGTTAGTCTAGTTAGATTGAACATGTAGGAAAGCAATTCTTCTTTCAAATTAATATCAAAAGTTTGTTTTGATAATTTTTCATGTTGTCTATTCTTGAATTCGATAATGTTCACAAAAGATTTGTGAACTATATTTTGACTAATTATTTTGTTGGGTGTATTCCTTCTAAAAGTATTTTCTATGAGTGGGTCAACAAACCCTACATCTTTCATGAGATTTAGCGTGATGTCCAAAACCTCACAAAAGGGTTTTTCATTTTCTACTTTGTAGTAGACGATCATGTGGATATCATTCTCAAGCATGATATTTTTTATTTTGTTAATTATGTCAACAAAATTTGTGAAGGAGGTAACTCCTAAAGATAGGTGGAGTTGTTGGAAGCCTTGCTTGTCTCACTTCAATGTCTTTGTTACATATTCACATGTTCTTGAATATAATAGATATAAACTTAATGCAAAGAGTCACAAGTGTATCTTTGTCAATTTTACTACAAAACCCAAAGCTTAGTGATTGGTTTGGTGCTAAAATGATCTTTATTTGTAGTGATGTGGTATTTGATGAAGGGAAGAGCTATTGAGGATTAAATACATTGTAATTCCAATCTACCTACTCCTAATGTGTGTTCTCCCACATAGGGTTTTGTTCTTTCCCCAAATGTATTTAGCAATTTCTAAACATTAATAAAGTCTTATGCTAAAATGATATTTATTTGTAGTGATGTGGTATTTGATGAAGGGAAGAGCTATTGAGGATTAAATACATTGTAATTCCAATCTACCTACTCCTAATGTGTGTTCTCCCACATAGGGTTTTGTTCTTTCCCCAAATGTATTTAGCAATTTCTAAACATTAATAAAGTCTTATGCTAAAATGATATTTATTTGTAGTGATGTGGTATTTGATGAAGGGAAGAGCTATTGAGGATTAAATACATTGTAATTCCAATCTACCTACTCCTAATGTGTGTTCTCCCACATAGGGTTTTGTTCTTTCCCCAAATGTATTTAGCAATTTCTAAACATTAATAAAGTCTTATGCTAAAATGATATTTATTTGTAGTGATGTGGTATTTGATGAAGGGAAGAGCTATTGAGTATTAAATACACTATAATTCCAATCTACCTACTCATAATGTGTGTTCTCCCACATAGGATTTTGTTCATTCCCCACATGTACTTAACAATTTCTAAACATTAATAAAGTCTGTTGCACATTTGGAATACTGAGAGGGGGGGTGAATCAGTATTCCTAAAAACCATTTAATTACTAACCATCCAATTATCACAACATGCTTAGCAATTAACAAAAGTAAAAGCATAAAAAACATATAGCACATATAACACATGAACACCAGGATTTTTACATGGAAAATCCAAAGTGGGAAAAACCATGGTGAGGATTAACTCACACTATATTATGATCGATCATAAAATATTACAAAAAGACTCACTGCCAAGTGGATTCACTGTCCAAGTGAACTCACCGTTCACAGAGAAAAGAAAGACAAAGAAAGTGGCTACACAACCAAAATTTGAATTGATACAAATTGCATCTAATATATGGGTAACTACAAAAAGGTCCCAAAAAGGGGGCTTAAGTGGCCACTTTTTTTTTTTGAAATTAGGAAATACTGACCTTGGATGTGAAACTGAGGATAGTTACACTCAAAATTTTGAGATGAAAAAAAAAAAGGATCGAAGTGCTTCAAGTCTACTTTCTAAACTATTATTTTATTTTGAAAATGGTTGAGATTAAAGGGCTCAAAAGAGGGACATATAAAAATTGGTGTTGTTTTTGTCAGAAAAACATAACATAGCAACTCTTGTACGTCCCTAGCACGATGACCTTTTTTTTAGTAATTTTAAAATCGCTCTGGAGTGAGAAATTAGCTAACAGTATATAGTTGATGCACAATTTTTCTAATAATTTTTTAATGAATATTTGATATTTTACTAATTTTTTAAGTGGACACTTCTTGAAAAATAGAATTTTGGCCATGCTACCCCTACAAGTTTTGGAAACTAATTGAATTTTTATTTATTTTATTTTTTAAATTTGTAGAATGGAGTCTAGTTTCTAAAAATGTAATTTATTTGAAATTTCGATGAACGGTTAATTTATAACAAAAAAAATACCAAACATTGCCTTTTGCTAAAAAAGAAACACACAAGTTCAAAAGAAATTATAGATGAAAGGCTTAACATTGTCAAAAAGTGAAAAAAATTACATTGTTGGATAGCTAAGAGAGAACCTAACATTACCGAGGTGTTCGATTTGTTCGACATTGAACCACATGCAATCCTGATGGTGAGCATGAACCTAAATATGTAAAATATTATAGAATTTGCAAAAACACATATCTGGTCGTTGGGAATGCCCTCCAAGCCTTTGGGTTGGTATTCCAAGGAAAATACCAAGCCCAAGGCTTAGGGATTCCCAGAGAAAGATATAACACATGCGCGTTATAACGCGCTCACATTATATCTTAGTTTTGACATGGTTTTTGAGTTTGTGAGGGACATGTCTAGCAAGACATAACACGAGCGTGTTATACTGCGCTCGCATTATGTATTGCCTTATGTTAAATGCTACTCTATTGAATGTATGTTTATATATTTGTATGTTTGTATGTATATGTATGCTTTTATGTCATGTATGTATGTATGTATGCATGCTTGTATGTATGTATGTATCAATGCATGTATATTGTATGTATGCCTATATGTATGTAGTATTGTATCTACACATGTACATGTATGCTTGTATGTATGTAGGATTGTATGTACATATGTATTATTCTTGTATGTATGTATGTATTTATTTAAGTATGTCTTTAAAGGGAGGGAGAATTTTAAGAGAGAGAGAGAGGTAGTGAGAGAGATTCTAGAGAGAGGGAGAGGGGGTGGAAGTGGGAGTTTAAGAGAGAGGGAGTGGGAGAGAAGGGGTTGGAGTGAGAGGGACTTAGCTAGGTAGGGTGGGAGGGATAGAGAGAGAGAGATAGGGGGCGGGGGAGAGAATTGAGAGAGAGGGGGAGAGAGAGGGGGGGAGAGAGAGAGAGAGAGAGGGAGAGAAAGAGAGAGTTATGTAGGTAGGGTGCCAAAGGGAGAGACTTGAGAGTGTGAGTGTGGGTGAGAGGGAGAGACTTGAGAGATAGGCAATGAGAGGGAGTGCGAGAGAGAGGGAGTGAGAGAGAGAGGGAATGTGAGCTAGATACCTAAGAGAGGGAGAGGGTGTTAGAGGAAGTGACCTGAGAGAGGGAGAGATAGAGCAGGTGGAGTGAGAGGGACTTATCTAGATAGGGTGGGAGGGATAAATAGAGAGAGGGGAGAGAGAGAGAGTTATCTATGTAGGTTTCTAGAGGGAGAGACATGAGAGAGAGAGGGGGTGGGTGGGAGAGACCTAAGAGAGAGGTAGAGAGAGGGAGAGAGAGGGAGTGGGAGAGAGTGGGAGGGAGAGAGAGAGATAGATAGAGGGAGTGAGATAGGGTGGTAGGGATTGATTGAGAAAGAGGTATATAGAAAGAGGGAGAGATAGAGACAATTAGAGAGGGTAGGAGAGAGGGACAGAGAGAGAGGTGAGATGTATAGATAGAGATAAAGGGATAGGGGTTGAGGGTATAGGGTTAAGGGATTAGGGTGGAGGACCTATAGGGTTTCAATGGTTTAGGATATTAGGGTTTAAGGGTTAGGGGTTGATGTTGAGGGATTAGGGTTGAGGGTAGAGGGTATTGGATTGAGGGTATAGGGTAGAAGGTTTAAGGGTTTAGGGTTAAAGGGTATAGGGTTGAGGGTTTAGGGTTGAGGGTATAGGTTTGAGGGTATATGGTTGAAGGAATAGGTTGAGGGTACAATGTAAAGGGTACAGGGTATAGGGGTTGAGGGTTTAGGTTTTAAGGGTTGAGGGTTGATGGATTAAGGGTTGAGGATTGAGAATTGAAGGTTGAGGGTTTAATGAATAGGGTAGATGGTAGAGGGTTTAAGGGTTGAGGGTTAAGGGTTGAGGGTTTAAGGTTTAGGGTAGATGATTGAGGGTATAGGCTTGAGGGATTAGGATTGAGGGTCCAATGTATAGGGTAGATGGTATAGGGGTTGAGAGATTAGGGTTTAAGGGTTGAGGGTTTAGGGTAGAGGGTAGAGAGTTGAGGGTTGAGGGTTTAAGGGTTGAGGGATTAAGGGTTGAGGGTTTAGGGGTTAGGGTAGAGAGTTTTCTTGGATTTAAGGGTTTAAGGGTTGAGGGATTAAGGTTGAGGGTAGAGGGTATTGGGTTGAGGGTTGAGGGTAGAGGGTAGAGGGTAGAGGGTTCAAGGGTTTAGGGTTTAGGGGTTGAGGATTTATGGTTGACTGTTTAAGGGTTTAAGGGTTGAGGGTTTAGGGTTGAGGGATTAGGGTAGAGAGGGAGGGATGAATGAATAGAGAGATGGAGGGAGAAGTGAGATAGAGAGGAGAGAAGAGGAGGGAGGGACAAAGATATATAAGGGTTGAGGATAAAATGTATATGGTAGAGGGTTGAGAATTGAGGGTATAGGGTTGACGGCCTATAGGGTTGAGGGATTAGGGTATTGGGTTGAGGGTATAGGGTTGAGGGATTAAGGTTGAGGGTACATATGGTTGAAGGATTCGGGTTGAGAGTCCAATGTATAGGGTAGAGGGTATCGGGGTTGAGGGTTTAGGGTTGAGGGTAGAGGATTGAGGGTATAGGGTTGGGGGATAAGGGTTGAGGGTCCAATGTATAAGGTAGAGGGTATAGGGGTTGAGGGATTAGGGTTTAAGGGTTAAGGATTGAGGGTTGAGGGATTAAGGGTAAAGAGGGTTGAGGAATTAGGGTAGAGAGTTTACTAAGTGGGTTTAAGGATTTAAAGGTTGGGGGATTAAGGTTGAGGGTAGAGGGTAGAGGATTAAGGGTAGAGGGTAGAGGGTTTAAAGGTTTAGGGTTTAAGGGTTTAGGGTTGAGTGTTTAAGGGTTTAAGGGTTGAGGGTATACGATTGAGGGATTAGGGTAGAGAGGGAGGGATGGATGGAGGGAGAGATGGAGGGATAAGTGAGATAGAGAGGAGAGAAGAGGAGGGAGGGACAAATATATATGAGGGTTGAGGATCCAATGTATAGGGTAGAGGGTTGAGAATTGAGGGTCTAGGGCTGAGGACCTATAGGGTTGATGTTTTAGGGTATTGGGTTGAGGGTATAGGTTTTTTGGGATTAGGGTTGAGGGTACATATGGTTGAAGGATGAGGGTTGAGGAACCAATATATAAGGTAGAGGGTATTTTTTCTGGGCCCTTATTATCAACCTATCTGCTATAGGTGAATGTGGGCATCATCGAGGTTTGAAAAATCACTTTGGTGAAAGGTACACAACATTTGACCCTTTTTAGAACTCCCTTTTCATTACTGTTTCAGTTAGATTTTATTTCTGTTACTCATTTGCACATTATAGCACACATATTAAATGAAATTAGAGTCAAATAGGTTCATCATATGTTTCATTATGGTG